>CP092869.1:99448651-99545670 GCA_030710605.1 Cordylochernes scorpioides | reverse complement strand
TTCCGCGATAATGATAAAGCTAGAATTGGTTTTGAACATAAACTAGAATTAACTAGAAATGATGATAGTAATATACTAATTGGAAACGATACAAATTATAAATTTTTTAATTGAAAAAATTGAATGGTGGATTAGAAAAGTAACACTGAGTCTTAATATTAGAGCTGATTTAGCACTTAAATTGAAAGATGAAGTTAATATGAAATATGAAACAATGAGAATTTAAATATATCTTACAATAAAACATTAAGGGAGGAGGATGTTAAAATTGCCTCTACAGCTATCAGACCTTCGATGGTTTCGTAATATTTCAGGAAGCAGAATGTCGAAGAAATATTAAAAAGAATAATATGATGTACTGAAGTACTGAATGTGACATTTCGGTAACAGCGTTGTTACCATCATCTGACAAAAGTATGAATGTGACATTTCGGTAGCAGCGTTGTTACCATCATCGGACAAAAGTACTGAATGTGAGGTTTCAGTAACAGTGTTGTTACCATTTTTTACTTCTAAGTAAACATGTCACAGGCCATGATAATCATGGTATGTAGTTAACTCAAATTAGGAAGGATAGGTTACTTTCAGTATTTGGCTATTGGGATTAGATTGGTAAATTAAGTGACCAGCTTATATAATTGTCTATATGGATATTTTTTACTTCTAAGTAAACATGTTACAGGCCATGATAATCATGGTATGTAGTTAACACAAATTAGGAAGGATAGGTTACTTTCAGTATTTGGCTATTGGGATTAGATTGGTAAATTAAGTGACCTGCCTTTAAATTTGTCTCTATGGATATTTTTTTACTTCTAAGTAAACATGTCACAGGCCATGATAATCATGGTATGTAGTTAACTTCAAGTTAGTGGAACACTAAAGAGAGTCCATGTGGCACAACCATATTTTATTCAAACAACCATACAAGTGATTAGAAATAAATCCATTCAATCAAACATACTGGTCTAGAACAATAGGATATTTTATAATGCCATGATGATAGTTTTATATAAAAGTGGGTTATTTATAAAAATAATGGAAATAACAGAATATTTAACATAAAGAGATACCTAATTTCTATATTTTGCTACAAGGTAAATCTCTGTTCTTTGATGTAAAGAGGGTTTAATTGTGGGGATACAAATGAATTACTTCCTGACCTTTGTCTTTCCCAATATTTCTATGTCAGACAATTTATTGCTATAAGGATTAAATTTAACAATTAGAAATGTTGTGTTTGTTACAATGTATGTTGGGAGAATAAGGTCAGTTGATGGTAAATTATATGTGGAGAAATTTGTGGTAACAGATGGTAATAATGGTATTTCTCTTTCTAGAAATTATATCACTGTGGTTCACACAAAAATATAAATGCACGAATATAATTGAATTCACTAAATTTTTTTTTAAACTTCTCTGTGTCTATAAGGTAGCGGCAGGTTTGACCAACCAATACAGAGTTGATTACTACTCTACCAGTGAGACTAGAACCCCACACAAACAAAATAAAATATTTATATTGGGCCATGGTGTTTACACCTCCACCTCTCTGATGGAATGACACCTCAACTTCATTCTTCTCTCCTCCAACTCTCCACTTGGTCCTAACATTGTACTCAGTGCCATCTATATTCTCATTTATCTCCTCTGATCTATCTTGGGAGACTTCAGTCAAATTAATCCAATCAAATAACCAGATGTATTTAAATTTATCTTTCTGATCTCCATCTTCATACAGATATTTCTTAAGGTCATTCACCAAGTCATCATATGTCACATCAAGAGGAATCCAGTTCTGGACACCAAGTGTAAGGTCAAGCCGCACATCTGCCATTTTCACAGGATTCTCCAACTCTTGACATCTGACATCACAGCAGGTGGTGGTAGTAATTTGGAGCTCTGTTCTCACAGTGGCCAGTTCTTCCTTAGTACCTTGTAGTTCTGTTTTTACACTTTCTAGCTCTTCCTCAGTACCTTGTTGTTCTGTTTTTACACTTTCTAGTTCTTCCTTAGTACCTTGTTGTTCTGTTTTTACACTTTCTAGTTCTTCCTTAGTACCTTGTTGTTCTGTTTTTACACTTTCTAGTTCTTCCTTAGTACCTTGTAGTTCTGTCTTCATTGTGCTCAGTTCATTTATAGCAACTTGATATCCTGCCTTCACAGTTTCCAGTTCTTCCTTTGTGTTTTTCAAATCTCTCTCCAATCCTTGTACACGATCTTCACCAAGTGAGGTTGTAGTTGGGCCAGTGGACAATTCTGACTTCACACCCTCTAGTTCAGTCCTGATGTATTCGAGGTCAACAAGATGTTGGCTTGATATATCCTCAATCTTATTGGACAACATGGCAGTCAGGTTCTGGACTCCTGCTAGAGATGAGCCAGTAGACCTCTGGTTGACCAATATTTGGCTGAGGGAAGCCTGAGAAGTTTCTAGCTGCTGGGTCTTAGCTGCCATGAGGCCTGACATCTCCCTCTGCCAGGCTTTAAGTTCTTCCTTCTCTCCAGATTGAGCCTTCATACTGGAACTGATTTCTTGAAGGAGCTGAATGATAGGAGATTCCAGACTCTCTCCCCTGAACTCATTCCTGACTTTGATCTGGTCCAGGTTTTCTTTCAGCAGGTCTTTGCACTGTGACATTTCCAGTGAAAGGTCCCTCAATGAATCACATATAAGCGGGAGGTAAACATTCAGTAATTTTTCATCCTTTTCTTTTAAACAAACATCTGCCTCATTTCTACATCCCTGGTCCAGCAGACTACATGACTGAGGATTCTTACTGTCAGAGTGGACACTCTCCCCAGGGCTGACACCAATTTGTCCACACAGAGCCTCATGTTGCTGGAGAGAATCCCGAGTTAGTAATGCCCCACAAAACTGACAACATACAAATTGACGTTTGCAGGCAACGGTCATGTGAGATGCCAGATCTTTTCTCAATATTTTTGTTCCACAGGACTGTGGGCAGTCCACCATACAAAATTGGCACAAGGAACTGTGCAGCATGGCTTCCAGGCATTCCTGTGAAGGTCTGGGAACATCCCTGGAATGGGCAGGTGTTCTCCATGTTCTGGAACATGAACCATACGGTTGGAGAACATTTCTAAGTTAAAAGTTGAACAAGTATGAACAGAAAATTTGGTAGCAATAAGATAAAGTATTTTATTATTTTGTGAGAGAAAAAGAAAGAGTCCAAATGTGGTGACATTACTAAAGTAGAATCTGCATGAAAGGTCAGTTTCACTAGAAGACTCCTCTCTACAAATGGCAGTTTTTATTAAACAATTACCATTTATACTAATTACCAACCTTCCAATAAGAGGTGCCTTTTTCTAATGGTTACTATGGTTCTGAATGTACGAGAGAAAAGAATTCCTTTCAAACTAACAAAAATAGACACAGTCTTTGGCAAATTGAGTGGCTGGAGTTCATTAAATATGGTCTGGGTTGTTGTGAATGGACCAATTTCTATAATCTTTAAAAATTTTGTGATCAATTTTCAATATACTTCCAAACCATGTAGAAGTTAAAATTTTTTAAACCAAAGTAAACAACACAAATGTACTATGTTGGGAATCTCTTATGGTTTAGACAATGAAACAACAAATAACAAGTTTACTTACAGCTGAAGTGGTTTTAAAGAATTAGGCAATTTTACCTTTTAAGAAAGTATTTTAAATTTATTATTTTCAAAGAGAGAGAGAAAAGAACATTTAATAATTTACATTACAATTACTAATTTTGTAAACAAAACCAACACTCCTTTGTTCTAGTTTTTTTATATTACCGTGTTGTCAGTCTAAAAGTATTTCAAGATCATTGATTTACTATTCTTCTTTTTTTTCCAACATTCCCTCTTAAATCAGTGATCTTATCACATTCAACAGTTTCTTCACTTGACTCATGTTTTAAATGGTTGTCATAAGAAGGGATTTGAATTTGTCAAACTTTGGTCTGGCTAGAGGTTTTGTTAGGATGTCTGCAATTTGGTGTTCTGTTGGACAATATATCAGGTTAAACTTTTGAGCTTGATCTTTCACAAAATGATATTTGACATCAATATGTTTAGTTTTAGTGGTGAATTGGCCTGATTTTATAATTTTTATAGTGCTTTGGTTATCAACATAGAGATTTATATCAAAATTATCTGGAATTAATTCTTCTAATAGGGATCTTATGTATGACACTTCTTTGCATGCATCTGCTGCAGCAATGAACTCTGCTTCAGTGCTTGAAAGGGCAATTACAGGTTGCTTTCTGGAGCACCAACTTATAGGATCTCCACATAAGTAAACTACATATCCTGTGGTACTTTTTCTAGTTTTAATATCTCCAGCAAAGTCAGAATCACAATACACATTTAATTCAAATGGCATCTCACCATTATATGATATGCCTAAATTTGTGGTGTGATTTAAATATCTTAGGGTTCTTTTGATGTTTATAATATCTTGAGTTGTAGGATCATGCATTGACCTGCTTTCAAAATTTGTGGCAAAGGTCATGTCTGGTCTAGTTTTGTTTGTCAAATATAAAAGGCTTCCAATTGCTTGTCTGTAGGGAAATTTGTTATCATTTGATATTTCTAAGTTTTTGTCTAATTCTTTTACTACATCTGTAATGGGAGTGGGTACTGGTTTTGAGTTTTGCATATTATATCTTTCAAGAACTGATTTTGCATAATTTTCTTGTGAAAGTAAAATTTCATTTTTTTCCTCAAAAAACAAATTTATTCCCAAAAAGGTTCTTGGATCATTGTTTATTTTAACTTCAAACTCTTGGGATAGTTTTTCTAAAATATTATTTAATTTTTCTTCATTATCTCCCATTAAGATACCATCATCTACATATATTGCAAGGTACATATTTCTTTTGTTGGTTTTAAAAAGACATGGCTCTGATTTTAGTTGTATGAAATCTTGGGATTTGAGAAAGGTTTTTAATCTTTCATTCCATTTTAATGGGGCTTGCTTTAAACCATACAATGCCTTTCTTAACCTACATATATTCCCTTTATAACCTTCTGGCAATTGAACATATATTTCTTCATCCAAAAACCCATATAGAAAAGCTGTTTTTATGTCAAATGTTTTAAAAGCAAACTTTTTCTTAGCCATTAGAGCAAAGTATATCCTCAAAGATACAGTGCTTATAACTGGACTGAATGTCTCATCATAATCAATGCCTGCTTCTTGTTCAAAGCCTCTTACAACTAGTCTTGCTCTGTAGCGCCCATCTTCTTTCACTTTAAAGAGCCATTTAGAGGTCAGAATCTTCTTGTTTGATGCTTCATTTTCTTTTACTATTTCCCAAACTTCATTTTTGGCAAGAGACTCTTTTTCTTCTTTTATTGCCTTTTTCCATTTTTCTTGATTTGGACCAGATATAGCTTCCGAGTAAGTTAGAAGAGCTGATTCTGTTGTTCCGTCCCGTTCTAAATAGAAGTCTTCATATCTTGATGGTGTTTGTAAACTACTTCTTGGTCTAAAATTATATTTTGAAGTACTTGGTTTTGTAGGGATATCTTCTTTGTCTTCAGAGACTTCTGGTAGACTTGGTTCTTCATTTAATTCTAGTTGGTCTTCAGATTCTTCTTCTGTTTCGACAATAGGTATTTTTTCTTCTTTATTTATACATCCTTTATCTAAAAAGATTACATCTCTAGCTGTAAAGATTTGTTTGCTTTGTTCATCCCAAAGGCGATAACCATTTGGTGCATAACCTATAAAGGTATATTTTTTACTTCTGTCTTCCAATTTCTTTATGTGTTTTAGGGTTTTGACATAAGCTTCACAACCAAAAGGTTGTAAGTTTGACAAATTTGGTCTTTTGTTGAACCAAAGTTCTGCAGGGGTTTTGTCTAATTCTTGAGTAGGGCTTCGGTTCAACAAATAGGCTGAAACCCTTACAGCTTCTCCCCACATGTATTTTTCTACACCAGAATCAATCAAAAGAGCTCTAGTTTTCTCCATCAGGGTTCTATTTAATCTTTCGGCTTTGCCGTTTAGCTGAGGTGAGTGAGGTATGGTGAGATCCATAATGATTCCTTTAGCTTTGCACCAGGATTTTATATCTTCATTTACATATTCTCCGCCATTGTCACATCTTATTTTTGAAACTTTTAGATTCATTTGGTTTTCTGCTTCTGTAATAAATTCTTTTAGATATCCTTTTACTTCATATTTATTTTGTAACAAATACACATGACAAAAATGTGTGTAGTCATCAAGAAATGTTAGAAAATAGTTTTTGTTGTCATGGGTAGTGGGATCTAAAGGTCCACATACATCTGTATGGTTATTTCTGAAGGCCTTTTTGATTTTGTTCTAATGGAATTGAATGGCTTTCTTACCTGTTTAGCTTTAATGCATGTTTCACAAATTTCATCTTGACTTATTTTTTCTATGTTTATTCCATTAACCATAGATTTTAATTGTTTTAAGCTTGAAAAACTTATGTGACCCATTTTTCTGTGCCATTTTAGCATTTCTTCATTTTGGGTAGCTGTTAGGTGAGATTCTTCAATTTCGGGGTTTTCTGTTTCTATATTTATTGTATAGAGTCCATTTTCCTGTTTTTCTCCTTCTAAAACTTTTTTCCATTTTTTACGACAAATATCTTTTCATCTTCAAAGACGACTTTGCCTTTATTTCTGGTAATGGCACTTACAGATAGTAAATTATTTGTCAAGTTTGGTACAAATATCACCTCCTTGAGATCACATTTCTTCCCTTGAATTTTTCCGACTGATTTTGCTATTAGAGTTTCTTCCTTTTTTGCTATTGATATTTTTGAGTTGCAATCTACTTCTAGTAAAAACCTTTTACTATTTATCATATGGCTTGTTGAGCCACTGTCTACAATGAATTCTAGCAATTCCTCATTTTTACATTTTAAAGTCTCCTGCAAAAAAGGACAATTTTTCTTCATTTTTGTTTCTGAAAAAGCAATCCTTTTCTTTATGATTTGTCTTTTTACAAATTCGGCAAGGAATATTTTCCTGGAATTTATTTTGAGATTTCTTAAAGAAGCATTGGTCTTGAGTATGATTTGTCTTTTTACAGATGGTACACCATTTTTTATTTAGTCTACAATATTTTGCTAAGTGCCCGCTCTTTTTGCAGTTAAAGCACTGCTTTACTTTAGTAGCACTCATGGCTATTCCCTCTTCAGGCTTTACTTTTTGTTTAGTTTCTTCAAGTGATAGTCTTGATATTAAGTTTGTTAACGTTTTCTCACTTTTTGGTGTCGAGTCTCATGCTGTGCTGAAATAATTAAAGTAGTCTGGCAAAATGCTCAATATTTTAGAAATTACAAAGCTTTCCTCAATTTCTTGTTTTACATTATTTAGTTTGAATACTAAATTTTGCATTCTGCTTATATTTGTTGCCATATCTGTATTTTTGTCAAATTTGAATCCATGAAATTCTTGTAGTAATTTGCATTTTAATTGCTCATCTTCTCTTTGATAAATGGCTACTAGTTTTTCATACATTTCTTTTGAAGTTTTGCAATTTAGAATATGTGTTAAAACATTCTTTTCAATGGTTAACATTATGTATTTTTGTGCTTTGGTGTCTTTTAGGCTCCATTTATCTTTTCCAATTTCATCTTTCAAGTCTTCAAACAACGATTTTCCATTTACAATATCTAGAAGGCCATTTGCTTTGAAAATAATTGTTATCTGAAAATTCCATAAATCAAAATTTTCAGGATTTTTAAGTCTCACAATATTTGCGATATCTTCGCTGACAGCCATTTTTAAATTTATATTTTATCCTATATTTTATATATATTTTACCGCGATTCAAAAAGAACCATGCTCTGCTACCATGTTGGGAATCTCTTATGGTTCAGAAATTGAAACAACAAATAACAAGGTTACTTAAGCTGAAGTGGTTTTAAAGAATTAGGCAATTTTACCTTTTAAGAAAGTATTTTAAATTTATTATTTTCAAAGAGAGAGAGAAAAGAACATTTAACAATTTACATTACAATTACTAATTTTGTAAACAAAACCAACACTCCTTTGTTCTAGTTTTTTATATTACCGTGTTGTCAGTCTAAAAGTATTTCAAGATCATTGATTTACTAATCTTCTTTGTTTTTCCAACATACTAAATATCAGACTTCTATATGGCGGCTATGGTCTGGAATAGATTTAAAAGTAGTAAAATAGCCACAATCTTTTGTGGTGTAACGAGCCTTCCATACAAATAAATCAGTATTAGGAACTAAATAATGGTAAGAACATTGTTAGAAATACAGTATAACCTTGTTGATTCAACACATTATAATTTGACTCTTGCATTTATTCTACTATATTCTCATGTCCACAACTCAAGCCTGTCAAATACTAAGCATTAATTTGACCAAACAACAATTTGACACCATCAATGAGTTGACAAACTTTCATGGACAATTCTTGTTTAAAAAAATAATTTATTACTAAAAACACAACAGGTTGACTCTCAGAGCACCATGGCTGTAATTAGCTAATGTGCACCATTCATAAAAGTTACAATGAGACTCGGCACCAACTTTCTTCAATTTTTGTCCATCCTGGACCCAATTTAAACCTAACTGCTAGTTACTGGAATAAACAAAGAGTTGTTTTATAAAGTAACATTTTGTTATTTGAAATAAAATACAGGAAAGACATGAATGTCTAAGAAGATTGAGCAGCTAGAATGTTAACTAAATAGGGTGCTAGCTGGAAGGTAAACAAACACTAAATTTTACCTCTAAAAGATGATATTTTAAATAAAACTTTCTGCCTTTTTTTAAATTTCAAAACTATGTTCACTTTCTCCCTGTTTAATTTATTCACCTATTTCAAAATAGTATTTGTAATTTTTCCTTTGTTCCAAAATTCACTATGGCACTTTTATCCACTATGTTAAATGGCAAAATAAAAGGTCATTGTTAGAAAATAACCCAGCCACCCTCTCAAAGAGGTTTAAATTATTTTCTGTTAATTAAATGTTTCTATAATTAAGTACAAAGATATAATGTTAACACATTAGTTTATTTTATATTGTTTAAAATAATTTATTACACTTATTCTATTTAAAATTAGCTAAATATCACAAATATATAAAATGCTCTTTTTAATTTTGTAAAGTTAAAAATTTATTGTCAAACTTTCTATGATAAAATCGTTTTAGTTACTCGCCATAGGGTTGGTTTATAAAAATGAAAATTTGATTCAAAATGTACACGTAAATTTTATAGTTAAAATTATTAAAACAAAAATTCAATTTTGTAAAAGCTAAAAATTATAAAACGGGGAAAATATATATAAATATAAACACTAATATCTTACCTAAATGTACTTGATGGCAAACCAAAAGTAAAATAATTACAACGTAGTTTCCGCAGCACGCAAACACCTATCGCCATCTATCATCACATTTTGTAACTATTTATAAATTATTGTTTATGTTACTTTATTTAAAATTCGGTAGTGTTCCTCAATTTGTTGCACTATTTTATATTGAAATTTAATACTTCATTAAAGCTTAATAATATATATCCAATTTAATGTTTAAAATGTGTAAGTAAGCTTTGTGTATTTACCTAGAAATAATATGGCTGGAATTTATGGTAGCAAAAAATGAGTCAATTTTATATATATCAAGCAATCTTTAAAACTAGTGAATAATTATTTTGCAAACATCTCGCATATAAAATTTAAAATTTTATTTTTATAATATTAACATAATATAAATAAATAGACTTTCTTTAGGTTTTAGCATGTTTAGAAAACACCTAATCAAGGTTTAAAGAAAAATTTTGATGAATTTTATAAAATAAAGCCAAAGAAAAATAAAATAAACTTACATGTTTCATCCAATTTCATAATCGCAAAAAACAAAGTTATCTAGACAGGAAGATAAACGTGGATTAGTGCCGCCATCTATCAATCAATTTTGAAACTATTTATAGTTCTAATTTTCTCCCGAATTTTAGCAGATATAATTTAAACCAGAAAGTGAGTTTCTAAAGTTGTATTGACTATTTTTTTGATGAATGTTGCCTTTTTTATATTTTAATAATGTATTTCAATAAATATATGTCGTAGCTGCCGTGGTCGAATGGAAGGGCGCAAGCGTTGTGCATGTACGCGTCAAAAAAGAACTTGTTCGACACTCGTGAGCACGCGCCACGCGGCGGAGGCGTGGCCTTCCCCGCGCGCGCTGGCTCCCAGATTTATTTGGTACAGATTTATACATGGATGAATTTGTATTTACATTTTAAAATATAATTATGGCGGAAATAAATATATCTCTTGGGCATTAATTATACAAATTATGACATATATTTTCTCAAAGTATGTCATATAAATCAAATATGAATTAATTTTGAGCTCTATAAGAATCTAACCACTAAAAAGGACTTTTATTACAGCAATATGAACTTATAGGAAATGTGGTAAGTCCTCCCATCCAGATTCTACCAGACTGTTGTATCAGGTTGTTGGGTTCAAAGGTAATTATGGAACTAAGGTGTAGAGACTGTCTCTCAATGATGTCTAATTGTAGTAGAAACAACCCAATACAATAGTGGACTGATGAGCCAGGCATTTCCAACAACTTACTACCCATTGTGGTGATAAGAAACTCCACCAAATTGTTCCATAGGATGGCCTTCTAACACCTTGTATTTAATGACCTATCTTTTGGCCAACTTTATATTTTAGATAATTTACAACATTGTGGGAAGATTCTTGTACCAGAAGGAAGATCCCTTTATATTTGTGTTGTGTGATGTAATATATATAGTTGTTTTATGTACTTTTAAAGGGAGAGGTGCCCCTTTCTGGTACAAAGTGTATTTAATATATAGATACAAACTTTATAATAGAAAATCTATATATATATAAAATTGAATGTCTGTCTGTCTGTCTATCTGTCTGTCTGTCTGTACTCTATAGATTCAAAAATCATACATCCAATCACTGTGAAATTTTGGGATATTATTAGGTATATCCCCGGGAAGGTTTTTGAAAAATAATATCTTGAATATCTTGAATATCCTTAGAGTTATTTGCAGATTTGTAGATTTAACTCGCAAGCAGCGCCCTCATTGCGATGATGATAACAAGTTTTTTTTATCTATAAGTTTATTATCTTAAAGATTATTTATCAAAAGTAAGATTTTCTACCTATTAATTGCGCACAAGTCAAAGTTAGTTTTATCATTAATCTACAACATATATATTGGGAGGATAAAATGATGATTTTGTAATGTAGAAAATTAGGAAAGACAAAATTCAGGATGACACGGCAATTTATTTGAGACAAGAATAATGATACAATTCCAACGCAAGATACTATTCCTTTAACTTCCAATTACCGAGGGAACCAATTAATATTGATTTTATTCAACTTATCGAGTATTTTTCAAGGGACCGGAAAAAAATGTTCACTAGATAAAACGATGATTTTGTAATGTAGAAAATTAAGAAAGACAAAATTCAGGATGACACGGCACACAGGGACCGGGAAAAAATGTTCACTTTATCGAAAGATTCAAATTTACGAGTTTCAAATTATCAAAATATATCTATTATTTTTTTTATAAGTTTATAGAGAATTGTTTCAACAAATGTTCGTTAAACAAACCTTTACTCGGGTTAAACCCAGGCTAAGCCGGGTACATCCGCTAGTTTATTATATTGGCTAATTATAAATTAAATTATGTTAAGATAGAAAGGAAAAATTAATAAAGTTTTGAGGACTTTTAAGATTATTACACAGAAAATCAATTGAAAAATTATCTTCTAATCACTTTCTTTGGTATTTTTCATATTAAAAAATATAATTGATTCTTGTCATTTTCTATCTGCACTTGTAGCAGTTGTATTTATGATATTAGTTTTTATATTATTGGAATGTTCCCTGTTTGTTCCAGTCTTCACACCAGTTGTGCACATCTAGCTTTCTTCATCTTTAGGGGTCAGCTCCCTCTTCCCTTGTTAATGGAATAAAATGTTAAGACAGAGGTGTCTTAGAGAGTAATGTTCTGTAGTATGAAATATATGTTACTGTTTTTAAGTTGGATCAGCTATAATGCACACTCAATATTATGGGGTATATTGTATTAGAAATGGTCTTGAGCATGTTCATGTCTATGGGGTTATTTTGATTGGAAATCTCTTGTTTTTCTATCATATTTACCAACCTTAGAGGTTCATGCATGGGAGCAGTTTTATATTTACAACATGAAAAGACTTATATTGATTGAAATTGACAGTTTGGGATATTAGAAGAGAAAAAACTGTCTCATCACTTCAATGATGTTCTACAAGGTTGACTTAGAGGAGTTCAGTAAGTACCAGCAACTGTGACCACCTTTTATCATACATGACTCCTGCAGTTTTATTTTATTAACTTATTTTCAGGGCAAAGGAATATTTTATGCTAGCTGGACCCCATGGAACTCCAAGCACCACTAACCTTTCCTATTTTTATTTATTATGTTTTATAATTTTTGTCTTTTTGTATTATTCTATTTTTTTTTTTAAACAAAAATATTTCATGATAAATCCTGGTCCAGACAACATCACTGGACCCATGTTGAAAAACCTCAGTTCCCATGCCAAACTAGAACTCTCAAGCATTTTCAATTACAGTTGGAGCTCGTCTACCCTCCCTAAAGAGTGGAAACATGCCACAATTATCCCCATCCACAAACCAGGCAAGCTTGAGAACCCACCCAACCAACTACAGACCTATCTCTCTGAGCTCTATTCCCTGTAAAATCATGGAACACATGATTCTCAATAGGTTAACTTTTTATCTTAACCTCAACAACCTACTAGACCCTCATCAAAGAGCTTTTAAAAAATATCAAAGCACAGAAGATTCAATCTTTTACTTCGTTCAACAAATCCAGGACAGCTTCCATCATAAACCTACAGAATCCACTATAGCAGCCTTCATTGACCTTTCCCAATCCTTCGACAGAGTCTGGAAGGAAAAGCTAATTCTCAAACTCAACGAACTTGGAATAGAGGGAAGTATGCTGAGTTGGATCAGCAATTTTCTATCCAAAACGCACCATACAGGTTAACTTCAACAACATCAAATCAAAAACCACTCGTATTTACCAAGGTCTTCCCCAAGGATCAATCCTAAGCCCTATTCTCTTCAATATTTACCTAAATGATGTACACACTTTTATCAAACTGCCAGCTAAAATTGCCCTTAACACAGATGACATAACCATCTGGGTCTCCAAAAACAACCTCTCCAATGCAGAACAATCTCTGAATATAGCCATGAAAAATCTTCAAAAGGTAACTCAGAAACTAAAATTATCCATCAACATCAGCAAATCTGAAATTGGCCTCTTCACCATCAACAACCACTTTCGCCACTGGACCCCAAATATTTTCTTAAATAATTTAAAACTCCAATATTCAGATTCCCCAAGATATCTTGGTGTCACACTCGACCCTGCGCTCACTTTTAAAAAACATATTGACACCATGATAAGCAAAGCCAAAAATAGGCTCAAAATCCTTTTTAAAATATCAGGCTTAAACTGGGGTGCAAATGCCAATATCTTACGCACAACGTATCTTGCACTCGTAAGACCTATTTTGGAATATGCTACACCAGCCTGGATCAATGCAAGTAAAACTAACCTATCCAAAATAGACAGAATCCAAGCATGCGCAGCTAAAATCATCAGTAAACTTCGAGGATCCTGACCAAATCGCATTGCTGAACTCGAATCCAACCTTCTTCCCCTGCACCTAGGAGAAAAATCTGCTTTTCAAAATTTATAACAAAAAAAGATTAACTCTCCAAAAGAAAATCTTACAGGAAAATTTATTAGAAATTGGGTCCCAAACCAAAGATAAAACCCCCCACTCCTCTCAACCTGGCTCACAAATCTAATCTTTTAGACATCCCAATTAATCCCAAACACAGAACTTCCTATCCCCCACACAGAACTCGCAACAAACTCATCTGTTTCCCTATCTACCAGACAATCCCCACAAACATGAAACTCAGCCAGAATTACCTAAAGCTCTTGGCCTCCAAATCATTGAGGAAAATAGCTCCCTCTTCGACATCACAATTTACACTGACGGTAGCCAACTTGAAACTGGACTGTCTGGCAGTGGAATTGCTATCTACAAAGATAAGATCCTGGAAAAAATCTCCCTCTCCCACCCTAGACACCTTTCAGTTTATAAATCTGAACTCTCTGCTATAGAAACGGCTCTAAAAGACATCAACATCAACTCGCCAAGCAAAATAATAATCTACTCCGACTCAAGAGCAGCCATTTATACCCTTCAAAGCTGCTTCTCCAGTCAAGAACCTCTCCTTAAGAGTATTGCTAAGTCTGTAAACCGACTCCCAGCCAACAGCTCAGTCACAGTGCAATGGCTTCCAGCTCACGTTGGAATTCCTGGTAATGAGCTGGCAGACTCTGGCAAAGGCTGGAGCTCTTGGCCTACCTGAAGCAAGAGAATCTACCACCCAACTAGACGAAAGAGACCTCCTCCGTACCATCAAAACCCAATGCCTGCAGGAATGGAAATCTGATGCTGCACATATATATGACTGGTACAGAGCAGGAGGGACAAGCACCGGTTCTGTCCTCCCAAGAGAACAACAGTCTTTGATTTCCAGACTTAAGTCTGATCATCTACGGACAATGACTTTCCAGAATGGTTGCAGGGTTTTCCCACTATGTACTAAGTGCAATTCTCAGCCTGCAACCCCAAGACATATTATTGACTGTATTGACTCATCCATTGATGAGCTCTACTCTTCCCCGGCAGACACCATCAAAAGTCTCAAGCTTTACAAGCTTGATACCTTAGTGTGATTTGAGAGTGGAGATAAGAAAGAAGAAGATGATAAATCCTTATTTAAAACAATCGTAACCTCAATGCCTTGAAGTTGTAAATTAGTTTTGTCATGAATAATGACAATTGAAGGTTGTGATAATTTTATAATAATTGAATAAACCAATTGACCCTTTATTTCTGCAGTATATATCGTTTCCCTACCTTTTTAGCAGATTCAGCTGATTTCTCAACTTCTTCCACATCGTATGTTAAGTAATAAATGCTGATAACACAAATCATGGAAGACAATTTGTTTTTATTTTCTAAAATGAAGTTTTTAAAAAGTTACAAAGCTGAATTTTTCAAATTTGCACAGAGATGATCTAGAAATTAAATATCTAATGCACTTTTGAAGGGAGATGTGGCCTCTCTGATATATTTAATATGATCTCTTTTTTTTTTTTTTGCTTATTCTTAGTACACGTGGTACAGGCCATGATAATCTTGGTGGTTAGAGGTTGTGACTGATTTTATTGTAAGTGCACCACATGTAAAAAGCAGTCCGACTTTGCACTTACAAATTTGCCAGAGCACTGTTTTGGTTACTTGCACTCGCTGGTGGGGTTTGACTTTTGCAAGAATCAAGGGCCTTTGAAGCATTTTTTTTTTTATCAGAAAAAAGTGCCCTATGCGGGAATGAACCCGGGTTGAGGCAGTCAGAAACAATGGTTTAGACCATCCTTCCACTCACCCCCTATAGTCTACTAATTCAATGCCCCAAGGGATCAGTTGAGTTAAAGTAGGTGTTGAATTAAAGTCGGTCTGATGATATCATCACAACATTCCATGCTAGTGGATATAGGATAACTGTTGTAAACAAATACTCTTTATTTGTCAGGATAAAAACTACAGTAGCAAAAGTTGTTTAAGGCAACAAGACTATTCTTATCCTAAGGCTGGACTGGACCCCTCACTTAATCCATACGTCCTATTTTTATAGCACAAATAAGTTAAATTGCAACTATGCAAATTGTGCTACACAAAGATCAAACATGCTAAGAGCAAATATGCAAAGACACAACACACTTGCTTACATCCCCCTTTTTAAGATTTGAAATATTTATATACATTACAAACTTTAAATGAATAATATAATTAATAATGAAGGCGATCCACAGGTTTAACAATTCGTCCACTCCGGGTTCTTATCTGGCCGTCTTCTGAGTCGTTAGAGGGATAATCCACAACTGGGGTCTTTTCATTTTTAACCAGTTCCTCCCCCGAAAAGGTCGGCGTCGATGGGTCGGCTGGATATTGCACTGTATCTCCTTTTCGTAGATGGAACCTGTTTCGACGTACAGTCCCAACTGGAGTATCAACCATATATGACCTTGGTGTCGATGCTTCCTGCTTTACAATCCCTCAGATTTGCATATCTGTAATCGAAACCGTGTCACCTTCGGATAGCTCCTCCATGTCCGTAGCTCCGCAGCGTCGATCATATCTGGATTTCATATCCTTTCTTCTTCTCCCCTCCTTTCTTTTCAGGGTCTGAGAGTCCACCAACCTTGGATTAATATTCTCTGGTGCAATTGGCAAGGTCCTTCGGAGTTTACGTCCCATGAGAAGCTCAGCAGGGATGTAACCGTTCTCCAAAGGGGTCGATCGATACTCCAGGAGTCCAAGCAATGGGTCTTGATTTTTCTTGAGGATCAACTTAGCAATTTTCACACCTGCTTCTGCCATCCCATTGCTCTGCGGGAATCGGGGACTTGAAGTGACATGTGTGAATCCGTACTGCCTTGCGAATTTTGCAAATTCACGAGCAGCTCCAAATTGCGTCCCATTATCGCTTACAACAGTTTCTGGTATTCCATGTCGGGCAAATATGGATTTGCAACTACGCAGCACCACATTGGCTGTGAGCCGTTCCAGCTGAATCATTTCAGGAAAGCGAGAATAATAGTCAATGACGACTAGATACCACTTATTCTCGAACTTGAACAAATCCATTCCAATCTTTTGCCACGGTCGTGTAGGAAACTTGGTTGGTATCAAAGGTTCATGTTTTGAGACGGCTTCCTGGATACAGACACTGCACTTTCTGACCGTTTCCACGATCTCTTCCGAAATTCCAGGCCACCATACCGTCTCACGTGCGCAAAGTCTTGTTTTTGTAATCCAGAGTGCCCAGCGTGCAACTTATCTAGGATCTCCAGTTTCATACTTGCTGGAATAACAAGACGACAGCCACGCATCAGTAGTCCATTTTGAACGCCGAGTTCATCCTTGACATGCCAATAAGAGAGCAGAGCCTGTGACATCTTCTTCTTATCTGGCCAGCCTTGCTCAAGGTAGTTGACTACTGCTTTCAGCGTCGTATCTTCTTGTTGAGCTTCAAAAATATTCGTCAACATCTCGTCTTTGTCGGTTATACACAAGAGAACTGCATTTATATGCGCTGAGGTTGTGTCAAATTATATTGACAAACATTTGCATTTTTTCTGATCAGTTTTCTAGCGGTAAGAATGTTGTTTTCTGGTGTTATTGAGCCAATCTCTCACGCCTTCTCATTGGACGAATGTGGCCATGTTTGTATATAAAGGGGACGAGGGGAATGCGGGGAGAACAGAGAGAGCGTGGATAATTTGTGTGGAGCCACTTAAAGTGGTTTTTCTACTGGCGGTTTTCCCTGTCTGGCTGTTCTCTTCGCATCCCTGTGTCCCCAGTCCGATCCCTCCCAACGCTACAATAAAGCTAAGTACTTTTTTATTTTATTTAAACAAAAAAAATGACAAAAGTTACTAACTTTTGCGGGTTAAAACACACAAAAAAAAGAATAAGCTAGGGCCTAAATTAAAGTACCTTAATACACAGAAAAGCGTACACTCAAGAATACAACACTAACAACAAAAGGGAGATAAAAACAACTCACGATTTGTTAAATAAAATTTAAAAAGTACTTAGCTTTATTGTAGCATTGGGAGGGATCGGACTGGGGACACAGGGATGCGAAGAGAACAGCCAGACAGGGAAAACCGCCAGTAGAAAAACCACTTTGGTTTCTATAGGAAATTCATTGCTGGTTTCTCTGAAATAGCGGCCCCTTTATATGAGTTGACTAAGAAGGGCACCAGGTATGAATGGAACAAGGCAGTGCAGCGTGCGTATGACAAGCTAAAGTCTTGTCTTAGCTCTGCACCCATCCTAATCCATCCTGACTACAGGAAAAAGTTCGTGATATTCACTGATGCTAGCGACATAGGATGTGGCGGGATGTTATCACAGTTGAAGAACGGCACTCCTCAGCCTATTACTTTCTACAGCCATAAGTTCAGAGGTGCCGAGTTAAACTACAGCACCATAGAAAAGGAGTGCTTGGCTATTATTATGGCAATTGAACAGTTTGACTACTACATCTATGGTCAGCAGGTGGAGATATAATGTGATCACAAACCATTGCAATATCTTAAGTCGCTAGAGAATAAAAATCGTAGGCTCATGAAATGGGCCCTGATGCTACAGGACAGGGAATTAACATTTTTCCATGTAAAAGGGAAGGAGAATGCGATGGCTGACTGGCTGTCCCGCGACACCTATAATACTGAGGTTGCTGTAGTCGATGTCTATGAAGGGGTAACTGCCATTCCCAACTATGAGAAGTCCATGCTGAACTGCCCTGTATGGAAAACCATCTACAAGAAGGTTCTGAGCACTGACAGTGAGGTAGAAGAGAGTGATGGCACGTATTTTATAAGCAAGTCCACCCGATATCTTGTCAAGGTCAGTCCAGACAGTAGACCCACTCGTAAGGGAATGATGGTGAAGCAAATCGTAATACCTCCAGTTCTCCGCGATACCATTCTGGAAAGGTGCCATGACAGTCCCATAGGAGGGCACCTCTCAGTAGAGAAAACACTTTACGCGGTCTTAAGCCATTACTATTGGAAGGGGGCCATGTCTGATGTACGTAGGTACGTGAAGACATGCCCAGTGTGTACCGAGAACAATGGTAGGCTAAAGAAGGCTCCTAATATGCCCATTCAACCCGCTAACTATCCTTTCGAAAGGTTATGCGTAGACTTCGTGGGTCCTCTTACCTTGTCTAGGAACAGGAATAGATACCTGCTCGTGTTCATTGATGCTTTAACCAGGTACGCTGAGGTTATCCCCGTCAGGGATTGTACTGCAGAGACTGCTGCGTTCGAATTTGTCAATAAAATAGTGAACAGATATGGAACGTGCAAAGAAATTTTATCTGACCGTGGAGCTGCATTCGAGTCAGACCTGTTCAGAGATATGTAAGTTATATAGTATTATTAAAACAGGAAGTAGGTGAATAACGTGGTAAGTTTCTTTATTCCACACAACAAGCTTTCGGGCATCAGCTGCCCTTCATCAGTATATTATAATATTGTAAAAAGTTTTATAGTATTATAAAAAGTTATCCATAACTTCTTATCGTCCTACCTGCAACTCGATTGTTGAAAGAGTTAATGGCACCATTTGTTCCATTCTGCGTCACTATGCCAATAGCAGGAATTGGGAAGACAACCTCGGTGCGGCGGTTGCTGCGTACAATAATGCCGTGCACTCAGTGTCAGGTGAGAGCCCCCACTACATGCTCTTTGGTTACGATGCAGTCAATCATGAGGTTAGCGATAAAGATGTGAGCGAATTCAGGAAGCCATCCTTGGCGGAAAAGCTGAAGGAAATGCAAGATGTCAGGGAAACTGTTAGGAAATTCTTGTCTGAAAACTATGATGAACGAGTCAAGAAGTATAAAGCTCAGACTGTGAGAACCTTTGAGACGGGGGATTTGGTATTGTTGGCTGTTCCTAAGGGCAAGGGATCCTCTAAATTCTCTGCAAAATTCTATGGACCTTTCCGTGTGGTGGCTAAAGTGTCTGAAGTAAATTTTAGAGTGCGGGGAGTCAATATGCACGATGAACAAGTTGTGCATATTGACAGAATGAAGGCATTCAGGAGCATGCGTAATAGAAAGCCCGCAGCTGCTAAACGCGAGTGCTATCCTCGGAGAAGGATGATTCCTTTGGCTCTGGAAGGTGGGAGTGCCTGTTGAATCTCTCCCCGCCGAGAGATGTCCCCACCACCGCTAGAGAACACGACTGTTCCCAACCAGGAGAATGGAGATTCTCATGACGAACCTACTGTGGTCGATGGGGGGTTCGACAGGGCACATTTCAGCCCATATTTTCTGAGACCAAATCCTCGCCCTGCAAATCCCAGATGAAGGCGTATTGCCCCCTCCATGTTTATACAGAGATATGCGGTTTTAAGGTATTACTCAAGGTAATTCACTGTGTTGTTGTTGTTGTTTCTTATCCCCTTGTGTAAAGATTACACGAATTCCATGAGTTCATGCTCCTCGAGCTGTTTTATGATGAGCAGCGGCCTCTCCCAAAGGTCCTGTTTAGTGCATCTAATGCAAGCCAAAATGTGTTCTGGAGCTGCAGGTGCCAAGCTACATTTTGGGCAAGTGGGGTAGATTTTGTTATTATTTTCTATTTTCAATGGCTTGAGATGGCCTGTTCTAAATCTTGTTAGTGTTGTTTGATGCTGTCTATTTCTGATGTTCAGAGCTCCTCCTGGGTTCACTCCACTGTACCAACTGTGCTTAGGTGGGATCCTCCAGTTCTTGTTTATTTTTGTTTTGACTACTGTTTCTATTTCTTTAAAAGTAAGTTTATTTTTCTGTGGCAAGGGTTCTTTTGTGCCTTTTTTCGCTAGCACATCAGCAGCTTCATTGCCTTCAATTCCAACATGTGAGGGTATCCATTGAAGGTGAATTTTTGAGGTTTTTGAGAGTTTTTGGAGATAGCCAATTATGTTCCTGCTTACTTTGTCTCTGAGTTTCCCTGTGTGACTCAAGTGTTGTATGGCACTTCTACTATCAGTAAGAATCCAGATATCTTGATAATTAGTATTTCTGATGGATTTTAAGGCTTCACAGATGGCTATAAGTTCTGATCTGAAGACTGAGCAAAAATCTGGGTTTCTTCTGTTCATTTTCTCAATGCCATTTGTGGTTTTGATGAGACAGCCACTGCCAGTGTGTCCTAGCTCGTCTCTGCTACCATCGGTATAAATAGTTATTGCATTTTTAGGAATGTTATTAATTATTTCTAATGATAATTGTTTTAAGTATTCTGGATTTTGGCATTGTTTGTTTGTGGGTTCATTTAAAGAGGCATTAAAAATAACATTTTGTAGTGGTTCGCATGGTGAAATTTTTTCTGCTAAATAATTTTTTTCTACTTTATATTTTAAAAATCCATTTCTTTTGGCCAGGTGGAGAGGGCCTTCTTTTTTGAGTCTTAGATTGGATTCCCAATTAAGTATGTAATTGGAAGTTCTGTGTTTGTTTCCATAACTCTTGATTTTGTTTATATATTTTGGCAGATTGTAGCTTCTTCTATCCTTTAAGGGCATAATGTCTGCCTCGTAAAGTACAATATCGTTAGGGCAGGTATTTCGAAGACCTGTAATAATTCTAGCTGCACTTAGTTGTATCCTTTCCAGTGATTTTAGATTTGTTTCAGATGCTGTACCATAGATTTGATATCCATATTCCAGGATAGGTCTAATTAGAGATGTGTAAGTTAATTTTAGTGTGGTTGCATCGGCTCCCCACTCTCTTCCTGAAATATATTTCAGGATTTTTAGTCGGTCTCTTCCTTTTCTAATAACTTCTTCAATATGTTTACTGGAGTTAATTTCTGGATCCAGGGTGTAGCCAAGATATTTAGGATGTTTATTATATTGTAATTGTTGTTCTTTCAGAATAATTTTTGGCCTTATTTTGTATAGTTTCTTATCGGTAGTAAAAAGACAGGTTTCAGATTTTTGGGGGTTAAATTCTAATTTATGTTTATTAGCAAATTTTTCTAGGTGGAGAAGAGTTTTGTTCAAATCCCTTTCAGCTTTTTTCCAGTTAGTGTTATTGCTCCATAGAATAATGTCATCAGCGAAAAGTCCACTATTGGTTTTATGTGAATTTTTTTCTTCTATGCCTGCAATAAATAGGGTGAAGAGAGTTGGGCTAAGGACCGATCCTTGTGGTAAACCTTGGTACAATTTGAAGGTTTTAGATAGAGTTCCATTATATTTGACCCTGATGTATCTATTTTTAAGGAAATCATTTATCCAAGTGATAGCTTTTCCATCAATTTTGAAATGTTTGTATGATTTTGTAATTAACTTGTTTTTCCATACTTTATCAAAAGCTTGAGTAAGGTCTAAAAAAGCAGCTATGGTGTGGTTAGTTGGTTTTCTGTTTTGTGCATCTTTTACCTTTTGTGTGAAAAATAAGAGTTGGTCTATTGTCCCATGTCCTTTCCTAAATCCATATTGTTCTTCTGGTAAGAGATTTTTTGTGTCGAGGTGGTAAGTGAGTCGTCTGAGTATAATTTTTTCCATTAATTTGCAGCAAATACTTGTGAGGGAGATAGGTCGGTAGTTTTTTGGGTCATCAGCAGATTTGTCAAGTTTTTTAATAGGAATTATTGTTGCAGTTTTCCAGTCTTGAGGCAATTTTCCGGTTTTCCAGGAGTTATTGAAAATATCAAGTAGTTGTAGTTTGTGCAGGAGTTGGTTTTCCTCCTGCTGTTGTTCCATGGTCCAAGATGGGAACCAAATTTTCGGAACGACACCGGAGGCCTATTTCTTCTCCTCTCTTTAGTTAATCCTTTTTAATCTTATAACATGGCTCCTGTGAGTTTTTTCCCTCCCGATCAGCGGGAGGTTTTCCTTACGGGACAATGAGAATGTTTGGGAGATTGGTTAGTTTTTTTTTTTTTTTTGGAAGGATACCTTTTGTCAAATTATCTTGACAAACATTTGCATTTTTTTCTGATCAGTTTTCTAGCGGTAAGAATGTTGTTTTCGGGTGTTAGTGAACCAATCTCTCATGCCTTCTCATTGGACGAATGTGGCCATGTTTGTATATAAAGGGGACGAGGCGAATACCGTCTTCATCCAGTATGTGCCCAAGAAAATTAATTCTTGGCACGCCGAAGACACACTTGGCCTTGTTTAGTGTAACTTTCGCCTCTTTCAGTTTTTGGAGCACTAAACGAAGAATTCGATTGTGAGTCTTGGAGTCGGAGGCAAATATCAGGATATCGTCCAGGTAACACATTACACCGTCCATGCCTTGCAAGATTATTGACATAACTTTCTGAAAATACTCTGGGGCGAGTGAGATTCCAAATGGCATCCTGCAGAATTTATATCTCCCAAAAGGAGTGATGAAGGTGGTTAAATGCTGGCAGTCCGGGCTCAACGGAATCTGGTGAAAGACACTGTTCGCGTCCAGTTTCGAAAAGAATCTTGCCCCAGCATGTGCTCCACCACTGGCATGGGATGCACTTCGCGCTGTACATGTTCGTTCAGCCTTGAGAGATTCACACAGAGTCGTATGTCGCCATTTGATTTATCAGCAATCACAGTCGGCGCACACCATTCAGTCGCAACGTTAACTTGTGCTATGATTCCCACCTTCTCGAGCTCTTCTAATCTTGTTTTGAGCTTTTCTATCAAAGGTATTGGTACCCGTCGAGGAGTATGCACAGCATATGGTTTTGCTCCAGGTTTCAATTTGATTTCGTAAGGGTTTCCGATCTGTCCCCCAGTCCTTCAAATACTTCAGGGAATTCCTTGATCGGGTTAATTCTTGTCGCAACCACTTCAATCCGCCTCACCAGGTTCAAGAGCTCACATGCCCGGCGACTCAGAAGAGGTTCACTCAAATGACGAATGACATAAATCTTCTCCTTGATTTCATAATTGCCATTTCGCAGTGTTGATATAAACATACCCACAGTCTAAAGTTCGGAAGCTCTAATGTTTATATCACTTTCCACTAGTCGTTGCTGTCCCATTATCTTCTTGAAGAGACACAGAGGAACACATGTAACATCCGCCTGGGAGTCGAGCTTGAACTTCACCTGTTTCCCGTTCACTTGGATTTCTGCTGTCCATCGCCTCCTGCACTCGCCTTCATCATCATCGAGATTAGATGAATCCTCCACAGCTGAGACCTCCGGGAGAAAACCAATTTCTTCATCAAGTTCAGAAACAGCTTTGATATCCGCCTGCTTATCTGGGCAGCAATTTGCAAAATGGCCAGTTTTTGAACATAGGTTACATCTTTGTCCTTCAGCACGGCAAGCTTGTCCATCCCTGTGGGTGAAACCTCCGCATTTTGGACATTGTGATCTTGTTTTGGCTGACTTCTTCTTCCTCGAAGGCTGCTGTTGTTGTTTCGGTGATTGTTTCTTCGAGTTGAACTTCACCTGATTGACCTTTTGGCTTTTTGAGGGACGCTGCAGGTCGACTTGCTGCTGTCGAACCATTTTCACCGCCTTTTCCAAAATCAGTTTGCTGTCCAACTGCATTCTTTCAGATAAAGCTTTGTTCCTCACTCCAACCACTATTCGGTCACGGATCAACTGCTCATGAAGACCCTCAAATTTGCAACTATCAGCCAATTTGTGCAATGAAGTGATGAATTCGTCCACTGGCTCCCGATCCTCTTGGATTCTTGAATTAAATTTCCCACGTTCGTAGATAATTCTTTCTGACACAGAAGTGGCTGTCAAACACCTTGAGGATGGAATCAATTTTCGTTGCCTCTTCCTCCTTTTCGAACTTGAAGGTCCTGAATATATCATCCGCGCGGTCACCCATCAAGTACATGAACAAATCGATCTTGTCCGCCTCCTTTCTTCTTCATTCCACAGGCCACGAGGTATCGTTCGAATCTCTTCCTCCATTTGGGCCATTCGTTGGTGTCGAGAAGTCGAAAGTTTCTAGAGGTTGAATCTGAGCCATGTTGAATTATCTTCTAAGGTAGACAAAATCGATATTTTGCAATATACGGGTTCGTATTTTATCCAGTTACCGCTGCCACCATGTTTTAATGTCCATCCATACAAAGTTAAAAAAAAACAACCATCTCCTCTACCCGCGCAGGCCTGGTCACGCTCCGCCGCAGCACGTGGGAAAACATACAATGTTCCCAACACAAAAACATACAAGATCACCAAGTGTGAACAACCTCCGTCTTCTTTAAAAAAAAAACACAACTGGCGACATCA
The DNA here is from genome assembly GCA_030710605.1 of Cordylochernes scorpioides. NCBI lineage: Eukaryota > Metazoa > Arthropoda > Arachnida > Pseudoscorpiones > Chernetidae > Cordylochernes > Cordylochernes scorpioides. The sequence goes on along the minus strand of CP092869.1, from coordinate 99,520,733 downwards.
AAGATTTCCCACTTCCTTAAGTTTTGTCCATATGTGAACAAGTTACTAGAACATTAAACACAAGGTAATAAGACCAAATCCAAATAAATAAATAGTGTGTGATGTTTCGGTAACAGCATTGTTACCAACTTCAGACAAAAGTACTGAAGTTTTCATTCAGTACTTTTGTCTGAAGATGGTAACAACACTGTTACAGAAACATCATACACTATTTATTTATTTGGATTTGGTCTTATTACCTTATGTTTATAATCTGTAATCCAAATTGTGCCTTATCAATTACTAGAACATTGTTATAAATATAATTGAAAAGATGAAGAATGATTTTTTTAATATCATCCCTAGTACACGTGGTTCAGACCATGATAATCATGTTGGGTAGTTGGTGACTGCTTTTACAGTAAAATATACCACATGACTGCACATATAGAGAGTAGTTTTGCACTTACATATGTTCCACAGCTCTGTTTGGTTACTTGCACCACTTGTGTAATCTTTACACAAGGGAATAAGATACAACTGGTGAGGTTGGACTTTTGTAAGGGGGCATTGAAGCAATCTTAGAAAAAGTAACTTAAACTGGACTTGATCCATGGCTGTCAAAAATGATCATTTTATATCACTCCTATAGTATGTTTTGCTTATCCCTAGTACACGTGGTACAGGCCATGATAATCATGTTGAGTAGTTGGCGACTGCTTTTACAGTAAATATTCCACATGTCTACACATGTGAAAAGAAGTTCGACTTTGCACTTACAAATGTGCCAGAGCCCCGTTTGATTACTTGCACTCGCTGGTGGGGTTCGATTTTTGCAAGAATCGGGGGTCATTGGACCATTTTTTCCCTCCTATAGTATAGGTGTGTTTATTATATTATAAAAGTCAGACTCATGTGGTGGACAGCCAACAACTGCATCATCTGTCTCAATGATCTTGTGTATAATTATACACTTTTGAAAAAATATTTTATAAATAAATAATAACATGCATCATGATTCTATAATTCCTTTATTGGTTTCATTCAAAAATATAATAAAAAGTTTCACACAAGTGTAACAACACAGTATATGGTCCCCTTTGTTTGTTCTGTGCAAAGGACTTGTCGAGGAACTACATCAGAGGGACTACAACTGGAGCAACGGACTCACATCATCTCCAGGTGACAATTCCTTCTGTTCACCCTCCCTGCACAGACTCAACAGTTTAGCTGTCATCACTGTTGCACATGTTGTAACTTACCTTATGAACAGTTTTGCTCCACGTTGTCCCAATAACTTAGCACAGTCTCCATCCACACTGAGCATGCAGCCTTCACGCAGGCCCTGCGTACATAACAGGAGTCAAGTTGCTGTTGTTTATGATGCATTAGCGCGCCATCTGTTATGAATATTGTTGTTGTTGTTGTTGTTTCTTATCCTCTTGTGTAAAGATTACACGAATTCCATGAGTTCATGCTCCTCGAGCTGTTTTATGATGAGCAGCGGCCTCTCCCAAAGGTCCTGTTTAGTGCATCTAATGCAAGCCAAAATGTGTTCTGGAGCTGCAGGTGCCAAGCTACATTTTGGGCAAGTGGGGTAGATTTTGTTGTTATTTTCTATCTTCAATGGCTTGAGATGGCCTGTTCTAAATCTTGTTAGTGTTGTTTGATGCTGTCTATTGAATATGAATATGAATATTCGAAACTATTATAGACACGTATGATTCTTTTGAAATTAAACAATTTCTACTGCCCTTACTGCAATGGAAAAGCCAGACCCTCCCATTAATTTTTCCATTGCAGTAAGGACAGTAGAAATTGTTTAATTTCAAAAGAATCATACGCGTCTATAATAGTTTCGAATATTCGTTGTTGTTGTTTCTTATCCCCTAGTGTAAAGATTACATGCAAAATTTATCCCACTTGCCCAAAATGTAGTTTGGTACCTGCAGCTCCAGAACACATTTTGGCTTGCATTAGATGCACTAAACAGGACCTTTGGGAGAGGCTGCTGCTCATCATAAAACAGCTCGAGGAGCATGAACTCATGGAATTCGTGAATTTTTACACAAGGGGATAAGAAACAACAACAACAAAGATTACACGAATTCCACAACATCTGATCTCATGGAATGGGGTGCAGCTTTCATTGATCAAGGCACACTTTGGTGAAGTCTGACTTTGCCTGTAGTTTGAGGCCGTTCCTAACATGGAAGCCTTTGCTGCTAACATGATAACAGACACAGCTCCTCCGTATCCCTGGAGTGGGACCCTTGCTGAGGTCTATCAACTAGGTCAGTTGAACTCAGGATTTTTAAAGTAAACACTAGGGAGAATGGAGAAAATTCAAAACTCTTACGAGATGAAAACATGTAGTGTGTGTACATAAGGTGATATTGTAATGGGATCAGGTGGATTGTGCAAATCAAAGTTGCTGATGGCACAATATTTATGCAAGATAAAGATACAAGAAAATAGGAACAAATAAATTATGTGATGTTTCGGCAACAGCGTTGTTACCATCATCAGACAAACAAATAAATGAGATTGATTAAAAGTACTATTTAAAGAACTTGCTGTGATATTTTTTCTCATTTTTCTTTTGTCTGATGATGGTAACAAGACTGTTACTGAAACATCACACACTATTAATTTATTTGGATTAGATCTTATTTTCTTGTAGCTATATATAATCCAAATTGTGCTTTATTATTATGCAAGAAAAAATAAAACAGTGAGCATGAAATTTTCTTTCATGTTGTTGTTGTTGTTGTTTCTTATCCCCTTGTGTAAAGATTACACAAATTCCATGAATTTCATGGAATGGGGTGTAGGGGTGCAGCTTTTGTTGATCATGATCCAGGCACACTTTGGTGAAGTCTGACTTTGCCTGTAATTTGAGGCCGTTCCTAACATGGAAGCCTTTGCTGCTAACATGATAACAGACACAGCTCCTCCGTATCCCTGGAGAGGAACCCTTGCTGAGGTCTATCAACCGGGTCAGTTGAACTCAAGATTTTTAAAGAGGTCTTTCTCCTCTTTCTAACAATGCTGCTGTTGGTCCGCGACTGCTTATTCATCAGAGTTATTCTGCTTGTTTCGCAGCTGGCCTTCATATCTGAAGGTCGTTCCCCTATCTGCCACCTGGGGACGTGCCCTATAGCAGTCAGCTCTGCCAAGGGATTTTCTTTCACAAATAATACAAACTTCTACTGTCCTTACTGCAATATATCAGAATTAAAACCATTAAGCATGAATGTGTGTGTTTCCTTTACAAATAAGCTTATGTCCATAGTTTACTTAAATACCATAATTATGATTCCATCCTTCAGTGTAGCAGATAAAAACAGAATGATCCAATACAGTATTAAAGATCTAAAAAGTGATCTGGTAGATTAAATTGGCGAAACCACTGGGAGAGTTCACCACTGATGAGCCAAGCCCTTCCATTATTTTTCATCTCTGGAAGAACAGTAGGGAGTCTATATTATCTGTAAAAGAGTCTTTCATGATTTGTAGTTTTGTTTCTTGTGAATAGATGTTATTGCCTTCATGGAATTTGTGTAATCTTTACACAAGAGGATAAGAAACAACGTTATTGCCTTTTAACAACACAGTCGAACTGCTTTTCACATGTGTAGACATGTGGTGCGCTTACAGTAAAAACAATTGCTAACTACCCACCATGATTATCATGGCCTCTACCACATGTACTAGGGATAAACAAAAAAAAAACAATATTCCAATAGATGTCACAAGCCATAAGTAACGTTCAGTCGCAAAATCAGGAGATGATTCCCCTTATTGTGAGAATTTGTACAATGTGGAAGATGTGCAAATATGGAGTTTGTAGCTGCTTACAATGGCTCACACATGTGCAGGACACATCAAGTTGATGCAAGGCTACCTATAAGAAATAAAACCATTGAAGCAGTTTATTTGTTGTTTACATTTGTTGTTTACATTTGTTGTTTACATTTGTTGTTTACATGATTATTTTACAAACAAACTTTCTACTGTTTGAAAAAGATAGTTGTTACATCAACCAAGCCCTTTTTTTTTTTATGTTTCAGTGATTTTCACTCAGGGGGGGAATGGTTTTTCCTGAATTCTAACTTCTAAGTAGAAGATTGAGATAACCTGAGGACAGTGGTACACAGTCACTGAAACATTGAAAATAAAGAAAGTATGTAGCTGTTATCTTTTTCAAACAAACTTCCAACCAGCAATTGGTGTTCAAAACTCAAGGTAATAAGACCAAATAAATAAATAGTGTGTGACGTTTCGGTAACAACGCTGTTTTTGAAATGTCACACACTATTTATTTGGATTTGGTCTTATTACTTTATGTTTATAATCTATAATCCAAATTGTGCGTTATCGGTGTTCAAAACTTTCTGCCGTCCTTATTCAGAATTAAGAAAATATACTTTTATAAAAAATATCTAAAAACCTTACGCAATAAGTTTCTTTATATACTTTCCTTATTTCTTTTAATTAAAAAGGCATATATTGGATCAAAATATAATTTATTTTACCAATATTTCACAGCTGGCTGAACTCCAACCTTTATCAAGGTGTTATAACATTTTAAAGTGTGTCAACAACAAACTCAGCGCCACACTTGTTGTTGACACACTTTAAAATGTTATAACACCTTGATAAAGGTTGGTGTTCAGCCAACTGAAATATTGGTAAAATAAATTATATTTTGATCCAATATATATCTTTTTAATTAAAGATTTAATTATGGATTGCTCTATTTTCAAACTTTCCTTGTTGTAAAGGAAAATATATTGGGAGAGATCTTGGTTCATCAGTGGTGTTATTCCAATTGGACATCTGACAGAGAGAGGCAATGTATTGACTCACCAGAACCGGGGGGTTGTCAGACACCTCGTGGTATTCTCTGATCCTCTCCTCCCTGGTCTCCTAACACCACAGATATGTCAACATCAGGGGTTGTCGTCAAACTCTCTACTTACCCCCATGTGGGTGGAGGAGGGGTCTGGGTCCACATAGTGGGGGTTGATGTTGAAGGGCACCAGTCCGAGGGCAGAGAAGGACTGTGGTTGGATTATGGGCATGTCATTGGTGGTGCAGATGTTGACTGTGGCCACGTTGGTGCCTGCGCTAGCTCCCATGTACGGCACTCCCTCCTGCGCCACTCTCACAACTGTCTCTCTCTCTCTCTTAGTACAGTTAAACCTCTATTCATGATAAAATGATGATATTCATGATAAAATGATGATATTCATGATAAAATGATGATATTCATGATAAAATGATGATATTTATGGTAAAACGATGATATTCATGATAAAATGATGATATTCATGATAAAATGATGATATTCATGACAGAATGATGATATTCATGATAAAACGATGATATTCATGATAAAAATGATGATATTCATGATAAAAATGATGATATTCATGATAAAAATGATGATAGTCATGATAAAAATGATGATATTCATGATTAAAATGATGATATTCATGATAAAATGATGATATTCATGATAAAAATGATGATATTCATGATAAAATGATGATATTCATGATAAAAATGATGATATTCATGATAAAATGATGATATTCATGATAGAATGATGATATTCATGATAAAATGATGATATTCATGATAGAACGATGATATTCATGATAAAATGATGATATTCATGATAGAACGATGATATTCATGATAAAATGTGAAAAAGTTTTAAAATTACAAAATATTTTCTCCCAATGTTGCGCGCGTATGATTTTGTAAATATTTCTTGTAAGATATAGTCAATGTTTTTTTAAGCCCGTTGAAGAGCGATTATCACTTGAAAGCTAGTGTTTTGTAATAAACTCATTGTGAGAAAATATTTTGTAATTTTAAAATAGTTAAACCTGTCTATAGCGCCTCCCTCTCTATAGCGCCTGATTTTAAATACATAGTATGATGCGATTTACATTAAAAGTGACCTGTCTATATACCCCCTCTAAAAGTGCCTCCCTCTCTATAGCGCCCAATTTTAAATACGTAGTACGATGATAAGGCACAATTTGGATTATCCCTATATATAGTCACGACCGTCATGGGCGGGCTGGCCGGCCGGCCGGTTCTGTCACGGATGCGCGCGCATCATCATTATGATCATTATCATTATCTAATGATAATAATAATAATACAGTAGAACTTGGATAATTCGAACTTCTTTAATTCGAAAACCTCTTTAATTCGAATATTTATCTTGGTCCCTAGAATTTCCTATAAATATAATTTCCGTTTTTAATTCGAATTTTTGGATAATTCGAATTTTTTTATGGTCCCTTGGGGTTCGAATTATCCAAGTTCGACTGTAATTATTATTATTATTATATTATTATTATTATCCATCCATTATATATATAGTCACGACCGTCATGGGCCGGCCGGTTCTGTCACGGATGCGCGCGCACAGGGAGGTCACGTGCTCGCTGGCAGCCAACGGGCGCGCGCCGCCGGCATTACGTCATAGATTATTAACACAAGGTAATAAGGCCAAATAAAAAAATAGTGTGTGATAAGGCACAATTATTATTATATTATTATTATTATCCATCCATCAACTTATATAGTCACGACCGTCATGGGCCGGCCGGCCGGCCGGTTCTGTCATGGATGCGCGCGCATCATCATTATGATCATTATCATTATCTAATGATAATAATAATAATAATAATAATAATTATTATTATTATTATATTATTATTATTATCCATCCAGTATATATATAGTCACGACCGTCATGGGCCGGCCGGTTCTGTCACATATGCGCGCACAGGGAGGTCACGTGCTCGCTGGCAGCCAACGGGCGCGCGCCGCCGGCATTACGTCATAGATTTTAAACACAAGGTAATAAGGCCAAATAAAAAAATAGTGTGTGATAAGGCACAATTTGGATTATCTACTTATATAATTGCCTTATTCTCTCTGTGTGAAGTTCACGGATAGATTTTGGTCAGAATGGATAAAATAAAAAAAGTTTTCAAGGGATGGGAATCGAACCCACGACCTTCCGCTTACCGGGCAGATGCCATGACAACTAGGCTACCCTGGACATATTTTTCCGTTCACATTTTTATTTTTATATTTTCAAGTCACACAGTTTGGGGCGGGACGTTTCACAAGAGAGACATCCACGGCGCCAATTTATAATTGTAATGAATAGTATTTTAATTAAAACATTTTTAAAATATATACGCACTCAGGTAAAACCCGGGCGTTGCCCGGGCCATTCGTCTAGTAGATTATAAACACAAGGTAATAAGACCAAATAAATAAATAGTGTGTGACGTTTCAGTAACAGCATTGTTACCATCTTCAGACAAAAGTACTGAATCCCAGTACTTCAGTAGTAAAAGTCAAAGTACATTCAGTACTTTTGTCTGAAGATGGTAACAATGCTGTCACCGAAACATCACACACTATTTATTTATTTGGATTTGGTCTTATTATCTTGTGTTTACGTAGTACAGTGTGATTTACATTAAAAGTGACCTGTCTATAGCAGCCCCTCTCTATAGCATTTTGGTAAGTTCAAAGAGGGGGCGCTATAGACAGGTTTAACTATATATACAGTAGGTTTCTCTCAATAACTTTATATATATACTCATGGACAAAACTTGAGCAAGTTTTTGGCTTGCATTAGATGCACTAAACAGGACCTTTAGGAGAGGTCGCTGCTTATCATAAAACAGCTCGAGGAGCATTGACTCATGGAATTTGTGTAATCTTTAAAAAACAACAACTTAAAGAAGTGGAAGGTCTTTGATATCACTGGTCATCTATTTTATTCATGGGAGACAAAGGCAATTTTTTGTTCACAATTAGTTATCTCGTGTCTTTAATAAAGGTCACTGTAATATCTTTCTGAGTTATTATCCCAATACACATGGTAAAAGGTACAACTTCCTTAAGTTTTGTCCATTAGTGTATATATGTGTGTCTTTAATAAAGGTCACTGTAATATCTTTTAGAGTTATTGTCTGAATCCCGATATACATGGTAAAAGGTACAACTTCCTTAAGTTTTGTCCATGAGTGTATATATGTGTGTCTTCAATAAAGGTCACTGTAATATCTTTCAGAGTTATTGTCTGAATCCCGATATACATGGTAAAAGGTACAACTTCCTTAAGTTTTGTCCATGAGTGTAAAAACCATCGCCTTCATGAAGTAATCTTATTTTCAGGCACTGAGAAAATAGGTAGAAAGAGTGGGGTTAAAAAACATATAAAATCAACCTTTACATAGGTACATCAATCTTGCAAAAGTCCAATCCCACCAGCAAGTGCAAGTAACCAAACCAAAAATTGGAGACTATTATAGACGCGTATGGTTCTTTTTGGGGTCGGTGGAAGGATGGTCTAAACCATTGGTTTTCGACCGCTACGACCTGAGTTCGATTCCCGCATTGGGCACTTTTTTCTGATATAAAAAAAATGCTCCAATGACCCCCGATTCTTGCAAAAGTCCAACCCCACCAGCAAAAGTACAAGTAACCAAACGGAGCTCTGGCACATTTGTAAGTGCAAAAGTCGAACTGCTTTTCACATGTATAGACATGTGGTGCACTTACAGTAAAAAGCAGTCGTCAACCTCTACCCACCATGATTATCATGGCCTCTGCACACCATGTGTACTAGGGATACGCAAAAAAAAAAAAAACCTTTACATAGAGTAACCTTTGCAGCTTTAATAATCTTATCAAGTTGGGACTTCCCAACCTCTCGATGAGATCAAGGCTACACAGTTGTTACTCACCTTCAACACCCGCTCAGAAATGACAGGAACCAGACCCTTGTCCTGGAGAGTCCTCAGCAGCAAGAAGGTATTACCCCCACCTGAAACATGTGTGCAATTAGAACAACATACTCTTTGTACATAACATTTTATAATACAATACAATATAATGCGGCTTGTGATTGTAAAACGGCATTTGAAATACTATCCTGCATGTGTGTTTCTTTTCAACGAAGAATCAAAATTTATTTCAAGGAGAAATAACGATTATTTCCAACCTTTGGGATGAAGTATGAAAGGGTGAATTGTGAAGAGTAATGATAAATGGAAAAATAAAAGTGTCTAGGGATGGGAATCGAACCCACAGTGTTCCACTTACCGGGTGTCTAGCTTAGTGGACATGGCATCTGCCCAGTAAGCGGAACACTGTGGGTTCGATTCCCATCCCTGGACACTTTTATTTTTCCGTTTATCATTACTCTTCACAATTCACCCTTAAATACCTCATCCCAAAGGTTAGAAATAATCGTTATTTCTCCTTGAAATAAATTTTGATTTTTCGTTGAAAAGAAACATGCGGGATAGTATTTCAAATGTCGTTTTACATAACATTTTAATGACAAGGCACAATTTGGATTATAGATTGGACAATTTAACCAAATCAACAAACAATCCAGGTCTTTTTTAACTTTAAAAATGCATTGATAAGGCACAATTTGGATTATAGATTATAAACACAAGGTAATAAGACCAAATCCAAATAAATAAATAGTGTGTGACGTTTCGGTAACAGTGTTGTTACCATCTTCAGACAAAAGTACTGAATGAAGATCGTAACAACAATGTTACCAAAATGTCACACCTTGTGTTTATAATCTATAATCCAAATTGTGTGCCATATTAGAGAGGAAGTGTTATAAGGTAACAAGAGAAATTTGCCTATTAAGCATAGATTCAGTGTAAATTGTCTATTGACCATACTGGAGGTATTGAAGGGAGAGGTAGACCAAGGAAGGATTGGTTCATTGATCTAATAGAATGGAATTATAAGATATAGGAAGAGGTTTTGTTTTTTTTTGCTTATCCTTAGTACCTGTGATACAGGCCATGTTAATCATGGTGGTTAGAAGTAGGTGACTACTTTTACTGTAAGTGTACCACATGTCTACACATGTAAAAAGCAGTTCGACTTTGCACTTACAAATGTGCCAGAGCCCCGTTTGGTTACTTGCACTCACTGGTGGGATTGGACTTTTGCAAGAATCGGGGGTCATTGAAGCATTTTTTTTTTAAACATAAAAAAGTGCCCAATGCGAGAATCGAACCTGGGTTGTAGCGGTCGAAAACCAACAGTTTAGACCATCCTTCCACCGACCCCCTAGGAAGAGGTGAAGAGAATTGAGCAGAAGAGGGTGAGAGACTTCACAGTATCAGAGAAGGCAGTACAACATTGTACGACAGACCCACCAATGAAGTAAGCCTGTGCAGACTTGGCAGCAGCGACAGCATCTGGTTGGTCAGTGATGCTCTCCACCTCCAGTCCTGCACACATACAGTATTTAAGTTTCCTGTGCATAGCCAACACTTATTTATTTATATTGTCGCGTATAAGGCCTGAAAATGCCTACAACCTCCGCCAATAGATGGCGCTTTCGCCTGTTTCCATCTGAAACTGGTGTTGGAATCGTCGACTGCTGTGATCCTGCTTCCTGGGGAAAATGTTTGTATATACACTTTTATATTGGCCCTAGGATGTAACACAATGTAAATACCCGGTAATTGTTATTCTGGTTATATGTCATGTTTAGTTGTAAATGACAATAAAAGTAGTGTTTGAAGTCTCCGAGCCGCCTGCTGTTGTTCCTCTCGCTATCGCCACATTGCTGCTGCTACACTTCTGGTAAATCTCTCGTGTCCCCCCACCAGTGGTAAGGCCGAGAGATACTGCCAGAGTAAGGGAGTTTCACTTGAGCGGTGGTTCTCAGACATCCTTGGGTGCTCTGCAGGGTACAGCTGCAGAGGGAGAGCAATGAGAGCCCGGGTAGGTGATCCACGGCAGAAGAAGCGGAGTCTTCGCGAAAGAACCAGAGGATTAAGCTGCGACAATATACAGTAGAACCTCTCTTTAGCGGACACCTCTCTACAAAGGACAGTTTTCATTTGCAAAATTACCTTTTAGCAACTCTCTGGTAAGAGGACACCTTCCCCTAAAGGACACTTTGGCTCTGCAGTTTTGGTCCCATGTGATGTTATCATAGTTGGGTTCTGCACGCTGTGTAAGGAAAGAATTTAAGCAATAATAACACCTAAACTCTACCGGTTGTAGAGATGAACAAAGAACCTAAGAAAGTACCTATGTCTTAACAAAACTCCAAGGTATTTAATCAGAATAAACAAATTATAAGAAGGAACTATAAGGTAGATACAAGACCTAGTGCTCTAGGACTACACCTAGGATTAGGTCTTATTTTCTTGTATCTATAATCCAAATTGTGCTTTATCAAACTACTTTTCGCTCTCCACTTCTTCCATCCATATTTCCAAATCCATATTCTTATTTTCCATAGGATTATTCAAATAATAATCTGTATATATTCACCATGTGTATATAATCTTTCTCCATTTTTACCCCTTTGTATATTTCCCACTTTCATAGGTTTCTCTGTCTTGTAACCCCAAGGAGAATCCTCTGTAAGACCTGTGTGTCTTAATAAAGGTTTTTGTGTGTGTGTGCTTTATCAAACTATAAGGTAATAAGATCAAATCTAAATAAATAAAGTGTGACGTTTCAGTAACAGCGATGTTACCATCATCAGACAAAAAAAAAACTGAAACCTTTCTTGAAAACTTGATATTCATTCATTCTTATGTCTGATGATGGTAACAACGCTGTTTCCAAAACGTGATACATTATGTATTTGGATTTGGTCTTATTACTTGGTAGTTTTAATCTATAATCCAATTTGTGCTTTATCAAGATGAAGTAAAATATTTTTTCAATGCTATGCATGTGACACTCAACTTAGCACCCATCTCAGGAAATTCTGTTTCTTCAGAGTAAGTATAAAATTTTAATATGAAGGATCTTTATGAAGCAATTTAGGACCATTGAAATAAACACCATAACATTGGGGAAACAAACTTTGCCTGTCCTATGCAAGAATGAAAAAGAAAGAAAAAGGAGCAGTAACAAGCTCGCTAAAAAACTTGGACTCAGCTGGCCCGGCTGTAAGGTCCTCTGATCCAGGGATACATGATGTACTCCATGTTAGGAGCGGCTGTACATGGCATCTGTTCCTCATGTCACAGAGGTGGCCATCACGTATTGGAGCTAAGTCAGTGGCTTGGTACTGAGTAGTGTTCCCAGTCTTAATGACAAAGGCATTCTACTTCACCTAGTCATGATGGTTGTCAATAAAAGAAAGAAAGATGACTGAAGTATACACATGATACAGTAGAACCACCCTGTAAAAGATAACACCTAGTTGCAGAACCAAAATTTCCTTTAGGGAGAGGTGTTACAGAGAATTGCTAATTAGTAAAAATGGTAATTTTGATGATTAAAACTCTCCTTTGTAGAGTGGTGTACTCTAGCTGGAGTATCTTCTTATGGAGGTTGTTCTTTTTTAATTATCCCTAGTACACGTGGTACAGGCCATGATAATCATGGTGGGTAGTTAGCAACTGCTTTTTACTGTAAGTACCCCACATGTCTACACATGTGAAAAGCAGCTCGACTTTGCACTTACAAATGTGCCAGAGCCCCATTTGGTTACTTGCACTCGCTGGTAGGGTTGGACTTTTGCAAGAATCGGGGGCCATTGGAGCATTTTTTTTTTTTTTTTAATCAGAAAAAAGTGTCCAATGCGGGAATCGAACCCGGGTCGTAGTGGTCGAAAACTAAACCGTTTAACCAGTCTTCCACCAACCCCCGGAGGTTGTTCTACTGTATTTCTATCAATCCTGATAATTCCCACAGACATCTTTATAGAATTGAGAGATAAGATAGGCCTTGAGGGACTCTCTTTGGAGCTCCTGTTGAATGAGGTGGTGAGAAACAGAGCTAGAGCGTTTGCGTTGTTCAAATTTTGGAAGACGGCTGAAGAGAAGGGAAAGCTATATACATAATCTAATTGATGTAAATAATTATATGTAAATAATATTTGTCAGGATTAGAATGACGAATCCTGTATGGGACTTTGATTCCAGTAAAAGGCTTGTTGCTGCTGTTTTATATAGTCACAGTGTAGAAAATACTATACTATACCTACTACTTATATCTCTGTATTCTTAGTTCTCTTCTCTTACTCTGTAAACTGGTGAATCCTTTATAGGACGAGAGGTCCTCAATAAAGGCTTTTGTTGTTGTTGTGTTGAGAGATAGGACCAAATAACTCACCCATCTTTTCAAAGGCAGGCTGAATTTTCTTGGTGTAGGCAACATAATCTTTCTTGGCGTAGGGAATAAACAGCACCTTGCTCACTCCGTTCCTGCACAGCGCACAAGTTGACATGGCCGTTGGTTGTGGCTACAAGCTTATCCAACTTTGTCTTTGATTTACACTCATGGACAAAACTTAAGTACAAAGTCAACAGTCGTTTATTTTTTTAAGGAGACAGAGTTAACACATGGTAATAAGACCAAATAAAAATAAATAAATAGTGTGTGACGTTTCAGTAACAGCGTTGTTACCTGAAGGTAATAAGACCAAATCCAAATAAATAAATAGTGTGTGACGTTTAACAATGCTGTTACCGAAAGGTCACACACTATTTATTTATTTGGATTTGGTCTTATTACCTTGTGTTTATAATCTATAATCCAAATTGTGCCTTATCGAGACAGAGTTAATTTTGTTCACACTTGGTTATCTGGTGTGTCTACAAAAAGGGTTACTATAAAAAAGGAAAATAAGACCTAATCCAAATAATTTATTAATGTGTGACGTTTTGGCAACAACATTATCACCATCATCAGACAAAAGAATGAAATTCTTTTTCCATTTTATTCTTTTGTTTGATGATGGTGACAAATTTATTGCAGAAACGTCACACACTAATAAATTATTTGGATTAGGTCTTATTTTCTTGTCTTATAATCTATAATCCAAATTGTGCTTTATCATACATGGTAAAAGGTACAACTTCTTTAAGTTTTGTCCATGAGTGTAGTTCACAGGTTAATAGGTAGCGATGTGCTTCTACAAAAAAAAACTGCAGCACTGTCAAAACAGTGGTGAAATTTTTCCTATAAACAATGTGGGTGAACATAAAAGGGTTACAGTAGAACAACCTCCATGAGAGGACACTCCTGCTAGAGGACACCTCTCTACAAAGGACAGTTTCCATCACCAATACAGTAGAACAACCTCCATGAGAGGACACTCCTGCTAGAAGACACCTCTCTACAAAGGACAGTTTTCATCACCAATACAGTAGAACAACCTCCATGAGAGGACACTCCTGCTAGAGGACATCTCTCTACAAAGGACAGTTTCCATCACCAATACAGTAGAACAACCTCCATGAGAGGACACTCCTGCTAGAAGACACCTCTCTACAAAGGACAGTTTTCATCACCAATACAGTAGAACAACCTCCATGAGAGGACACTCCTGCTAGAAGACACCTCTCTACAAAGGACAGTTTTCATCACCAATACAGTAGAACAACCTCCATGAGAGGACACTCCTGCTAGAGGACATCTCTCTACAAAGAACAGTTTTTCATCACCAATACAGTAGAACGACCTCCATGAGAGGACACTCCTGCTAGAGGACATCTCTCTACAAAGGACAGTTTTTATCACCAATACAGTAGAACAACCTCCATGAGAGGACACTCCTGCTAGAAGACACCTCTCTACAAAGGACAATTTATCTCTGCAACTTAGTGTTGTCCTTTATAGAGAGGTAGTTCAACTGTCATGTTTGGTTTGGCAATGAAATAGGACATAGAACCAATATATTGCAGAAGAGAAATGGCAATGAAAGATATTTATCCCTTTATTCGCAAGATTTTTTTACCATATCATTTTAATCCTGTTTGATAAGGTACAATTTGGATTATAGATTAGAACTATAAGATAATAAGACCAAATCCAAATACACCTATCACCCGATTTACACGGTACTTTTTTTACATGTTTTCGCTTTTACACGGTTTTCCAAATAAGTTTTTTGTTTTTATCGCACTATACTAAATGCTACTGTGATTGAACACATGCGCTGTGTACACATCTCACGAGGAATCCCGAGCTTATGTGCTGACTACATATTTTAACCTGACAATGCATTTTATTTTTATTTCTGTGTACACCTATATCCCCCGATTTACACATTTTTCTCAGGAACATATCTTCCGTGTAAATCGGGGATAGGTGTATAGTGTGTGACAGCCTTGTTGGATTAGGTCTTATTTTCTTTTTTTATTATAATCCAAATTGTACTTAATAATTTTTGAAAAAGGCATCTCCTTATCGTGAAACTGAAAGTATGGAGATGCCTTTTTCATAATTTATGCACCTTATCCCAGTACAATATCACATTTGTACTATTTTTTCAAATTATAATTTTGTTTTTACATTAAATACATTGTGCTGGGTCATTCTGAGGTTTGTCTTTGTTCTTCATGACAATATCTTGGTCTGTTTTGTCCATGAGTGTGGGTTTAGTTAGTTTATGTTGAGTGCATGCTGCACATGACTGGTACAGAGCAGGAGGGACAAGCACCGGTTCTGTCCTCCCAAGAGAACAACAGTCTTTGATTTCCAGACTTAAGTCTGGTCATCTACTGACAATGACTTTCCAGAATGGTTGCAAGGTTTCCCACTATGTACTAAGTGTTAACCTGCAGCCCCAAAACACATCATAGACTGTATTGGCTCATCCATTGATGAGCTCTACACATCCCCAGCAGACATCTTCAACAAGTTCTAACAAGCTTGATACCCCGATATGATTGGGTGGAGATAAGAAAGAAGAAGAGGTTGAGTACAATTCTCAACCTACAACCCCAAACCATATCATTGACTGTAATAGTTCATCCATTGATGAGCTCTACACATCCCCAGCAGACATCTTCAACAAGCTCTACAAGCTTGACACCTTGATATGATTAAGTGGAGATAAGAAAGAAGAAGAGGTTGAGTACAATTCTCAACCTACAACCCCAAACCACATCATTGACTGTATTGACTCATCCATTGAATTCTACTCAGCATCCCCAGCAGACACCATCAACAAGGGGGTCTGTGGAAAGATGGTCTAAACTGTTGGTTTTGGACCGCTACAACCCGGGTTCAATTCCCACATTGGGCACTTTTTTCTGATTTGAAAAAAAAAAAAAAAATGCTCCAATGGCCCCGATTCTTGCAAAAGTCCAACTCCACCAGCAAGTACAAGTAACCAAACAGGGCTCTGGCATATTTGTAAGTGCAAAGTCGAACTGCTTTTCACATGTGTAGACATGTGGTGTACTTACAATAAAAGCAGTTACCTTCTATTCACCATGATTATCATGGCCTGTACCATGTGTACTAGGGATAAGCAAAAAAAAAGCTATACAAGCTTGATACCTTAATATGATTGAGTGGAGATAAGAAAGAAGAAAATTAGGTTAGGTTGATTTAGAAATGGAACTATTTTTGCCAGTTCAATTCACTTTATTAGGTACCACTCAACAAGAGCAACCTAGCGCGGGATTCAATCCTGGTTCATGACTGTTGGGAATCGAGCGTGTTACCCACTCGTCCACCGACTTTTTTTTAAGACTATTTTTGGGTACTGTGATTAGGCCTAGAGCAGAATAATACAATACACCTATCCCCCGATTTACACGGTACTTGTTTTACACGTTTTCGCTTTTACACGGTTTTCCAAATAAGTTTGTTTTTTTTGTTTTTATCGCACTATACTAAATGCTACTGTGATTGAACACATGCGCGGGTACACATCTCACGAGGAATTCCGAGCTTATATGCTGACTACATATTTTAACCTGTCAATGCATTTTATTTTTATTTCTGTGTACACTTATCCCCCGATTTACACGTTTTTCTCAGGAACGTATCTACCGTGTAAATCGAGGGATAGGTGTATTAAACAAAATGTTAACGAGGGATTCAATCCTGATTCATGACTGTCGGGAATCGAGGGTTTTACCTACTTGTCCACCGACTTTTTTTTTTATTTAAAACTATTTTTGGGGGTACTGTAAGTAGGCTTAGAGCAGAATAATACAATAGACAATAGATGCTGAAATAATAATACCTCACCGATATCTTAAAATAAAGATAACCTCTCATCTAGGGTTGAGTTTACATTGAAGTTTTTTTTTTACTATTTTTTTAGGCTTAAAGATCTTCCTCTTTCTCTCTTATTTGTATCTAAACACAAGGTAATAAGACCAAATAAATAAATAGTGTGTGACGTTTCGGTAACATCATTGTTACCATCTTCAGACAAAAGTACTGTATGATTTTTTTTTTTTTTTAACTTATCCTTTTAGTCTAAATTAGACAAGATCTTGGAGGTTGTGCTCATAAAGAAGCTCAAGAACTCTTCTTGGTTCTCTGTACAGGGATCTTTTGTCCTTTCCAATGCAATTTAGTAAATGTTGGGGAGTGGCCTCTTCGGTTTTGCACCTAGTACACATGGGGAAGCTTTTGGCTCCCTCTTTATAGACTAGAGGGCGCAGGTGACCAGATTTCCATCTGGCCAACTGTGTCGATTCCCTTCTGTTTAGTTGGAGGGTCTGTTTTTTGGGGTGTACTGTATGATGATTCAGTATAACAGTACTTTTATTGGAAAGTAACGTCGCACCCATAGCAACAACGGCCACTTCCCCCAGACATCACGTGACCTGGCGCCGACTGCCGGCGTTCCTGTATATAGGTTTCAGTTTTGCTTGTTGACTCACTGGGCTTACCTTCTTCTTTTAACTCTCTATTGTTTGTCATCTAAATATAATCTTTTGATAATTAAACATACTATACCTCTGTTTTATTCTTACATGGCAGCAGAGCTTGGTTGGTATCAAATATTTTTGTTTATCTAAGCTGAAATTCGTTTGCTTGCTCAAGATGACAACTGAACTTCCACAAATTCAAAAATTCAACGGCGATAATTTTCATCTATGGAAATTTCAAATGAAGATTATTCTAGAAGCAAAAGATCTTCTCAGTATAACTGATGGCTCTGAGGTAAAACCTGAAATAGAGGATATTGCAAAATTCTCTAACTGGAAAAAGAAAGATGCAAAATCCAAAATGCTGATCACTACTGCTCTAGAGTTTAAATATCTTCAACAGATTGTTAATTGCCAGACTTCAGCAGAAATGTGGAAGAAATTATCAACAATATATGAACTGAAATCTGAAACAAACAAATATTTGCTGCAACAAAGATTTTTCGAATATAAAATGAATCCAAATGATAACATTGCTACTCATATTTCCAAAGTTGAAACTCTGGCACAACAAATGAAAGATCTAGGTGAGCCAATCTCTGATGTTGCCCTAATTACAAAGATAATTTGCAGCTTGCCTGATAAATACAAGAATTTCATAACAGCATGGGATTCAGTTTCATCAGAAGAAAAGACACTAGAAAACTTGACGGCAAGATTACTGAAAGAAGAAAGCTTACAGGATCATTGGGATTCTTCAGGAAATTCTAAACCAGATAATGCCTTGATGACTTTTTCAAAGTTCAACAGAAATTCAACAGCTTCCAACAAACAACAGCAGCATCAACAATCCATTAAAGATAAAAAGAAGAACACACACTGTGGATATTGCAAGAAGAAAGGACATTGGTGGAAAGAATGCTATAAAAGAAAGGAAGAACAAAAAGGACAACAGCCAAGTTCTTCATCCAGAGATGATAGCTGTGCTTTTTCAGCTGAGACAAGTGCCTTCCTCGCTGAAACAAAGGATTCCTGGATTGCAGATCTGGAGCAATGGATCACATGACTTTCAGAAGAGAATGGTTCTCTACGTTCGAAGAAATACCAGAAGGTGTTCATCCTGTGTGCCTTGGAGATGGAAAGAAGATCTATGCAAAAGGTAAGGGAAATATTGATATTCTCTCTTATGTTGATAGTCAGAAAATTAATGCAACTCTTTTGGATGTTCTCTATGTACCTGAATTGGAGACTAATCTTTTCTCAATATCTACTGCAACAAAACATGGTTTGACGCTCATTTGTAAAGGAAATCAGATAAAATTGACTAAAAATTCGAAAGTGCTAGTTACTGGAATAAAGGACAATTCAAATCTTTATAGAATTTTTATTAAAGCAAAGCAATCTTCACAAACTCATGTTGCTCAGTTAAGTCTAGATATATGGCATCAAAGAATGGGTCATGTAAATCCTATAAAATTAACCCAAATGTTTGAAAATAATGTTTTTGAAGACGACATTAAAATTAGAGAAAAGCCTGATTCTTTACTATGTGAAGCATGCATCTATGGAAAACAAAATAGAAAGGTTTTTCACGCGTCAACAAGTCCAAATTCGACCTATCCAGGAGAGCTGATCTATTCAGATGTTTGTGGACCAATGAGTAAAAGATCACCAGGTGGATCATTATATTTTGTATCATTCAAGGATGATTTTTCAAGATTTAGAGTGGCCTACTTCATTAGGCATAAATCAGATGTTCTTGAGAAATTTAAAGAATTTGTAAAAAGGGTTAGGACTGAAACTGGAAATAAAATAAAAAGATTCAGAACAGATAATGGCACAGAATTCTTAAATAAGAATTTTTCTGATTATCTAAAATCTCTAGGAATTGTTCATGAACTCACTGCTCCATATACCCCAGAACAGAATGGAATTGCTGAAAGAGATAACAGAACAATAGTTGAATCAGCTAGATGCTTGTTACATGGAAGAAAAATGCCGCTTGAACTGTGGGCTGAAGCCGTAACACAGCAGTCTATCTCTTAAATAGATGTACTACTAAAGTATTGGGAAATTCTACACCTTATGAAATATGGTACAAGAGAAAACCCTCCATCTTACATTTGAAAACTTTTGGATGTAACGCTTATGTGCATATACCAAAAGATAACAGAAAGAAATTAGACAAAAAGAGTATTCGTACATTTTTTGTTGGATATACTGAAACTAACAAAAATTATAGAATGTGGGATCCTATTGCTAGAAAAATTATCATAAGCAGAGATGTAATATTTACTGAAGCTAATACATCAGAAAATATTCAGGATAACCAACAAGAGCAGGTAACTATATACAGTGAAGAAAGTGTTGATAACACAAATACCAGTTCCAAACCAGAAGAATCATGTCGATACCCTCTCAGGAATAGAATCAGAGAAAATGAACAAACATCAACCAGCTGTACAAGAGCTATTTCATATGCTTGTTATGTCCATGACCAAGAACCATTGAACTATGAAGATGCAATTGTAGGACAAAACTCAAAACAGTGGAAACTAGCTATGGACGATGAATTCAATTCCTTGATGAAAAATCAAACATGGACGTATGTGACACTACCATACAGACAGACAATTGGTAGTTTAATGTACCTCATGACTGGAACTAGACCTGATATTGCCTACGCAGTCAGCAGGGTTAGCCAATTTATGAACAACCCAGGACCTTCACATTGGACCGCAGTAAAGAAAATATTTGGATACTTAAAAGCTACGAAAAACATCGGTATTTGTTTTGGTGGGAGTTCCTGCACTACATCTCTGATAGGTTTTTCCGATGCTGATTTTGGTGGAGACCTAGACACAAGAAAATCAACCACCGGATATGTGTTCATGTTGAATAATGGACCTATTTCTTGGTGCAGTCAAAAACAGAATTGTGTGTCTCTGTCAACAACAGAATCTGAATATATTGCGGCTTCCAAAGCAACAAAAGAAGCAATTTGGCTGAGACATCTTCTACGCGAGCTACATCAAGAACAAGTAAAGCCTACAACAATTTTTTGTGACAATCAAAGCTGCATAAGACTTGTTCACAACCCAGAATACCACAAAAGAACTAAACATATTGATATTTCGTATCACTTTATCAGAGATCATTTTCAAAACCATGCAATTGACCTTCTTTATGTCTGCTCCAATGATCAAGCTGCAGACATATTTACGAAAGCTCTACCTCCAGAAAGGTATAGAAGACTAAGAAGCCAACTTGGACTGTTTGAAACAACGGAGTGCACGTTAGGTGGGAGTATTGGAAAGTAACGTCGCACCCATAGCAACAACGGCCACTTCCCCCAGACATCACGTGACCTGGCGCCGACTGCCGGCGTTCCTGTATATAGGTTTCAGTTTTGCTTGTTGACTCACTGGGCTTACCTTCTTCTTTTAACTCTCTATTGTTTGTCATCTAAATATAATCTTTTGATAATTAAACATACTTTCTGAGATCCAACCTCTGTTTTATTCTTACAACTTTGTATATCAGTATTTTTATCCGATGATAGTAACAACATTGTTACCGAAACGTCACACACTATTAATTTATTTGGTCTTATTACCTTGTGTTTAGAACAAATAAGAACTTGTTTTACTGCTAGTCGATATTTTTCTAAGACATTATTCCTATATTTATCATTATATAATCTTATTTATATTCGTATTTATTCAATTTTATATATTTAACCTTATATAATCTTATATGGACATTGTAATCTTCTTGCTTATCCCTAGTACACGTGGTACAGGCCATGATAATCATGGTGGGTAGAAGTTGGCAACTGCTTTTACTGTAAGTACACCACATGTCTACACATGTGAAAAGCAGTGTTTGCACTTACAAACGTGTCATAGCCCCGTTTAGTTACTTGCACTCGCTGATGGGGTTGGACTTTTGCAAGAATCAGAGGCCATTGGAGCATTTTTTTTTTTCTTAAATAAGAAAAAGTGCCCAATGCGGGATATGTAATAAATCAGTAAATTCCCAAGGTCGAAGCTGTCCAACTCTTGCCAACTCGCGCACGGCCAAGTGCGCCAACTACTCAACCAAGGGCCTCTCTGCCGACCACGAGGCAAGATCAATGTCTTGCCCAACTGCCAGAGCTAGAGCTGCAAAGTTCTAGTCCTCCCGCCTTCTTCCTGACCTCCGCAGATCCAATCCGGCCTAACCTGCCTCTTCCCTGACGGAGATCCTGTCCCTAGCCTCTCCAGCCTGGTCATAGTACTTTGTATATATTCCAATTTACACGGCCGTTGGGGCTCAAAAATCATTTATTTTGGTTAGCAGCCCCGTAAATAAAGATATTTTCTCTGTAATAAATCAGTTTCAATCTCTCTCTTCTATCAGAGAATTATATTAACTTTATTTTGAAATGAACCAGGCGATAAGGAAGATGGGTGTCTTTTTTTATATAAAACGAGCACAAGCTTTCAGACAAAAACCCTTCTACAGGCGGCTATCACATAGCAAGATGGATACCAATGGCAAGAGCTTCTCAAATAGATATAGCAGAGGTAATTTGTATAACAGCGTGAACAAATTGGTGCTGGAGTCTATTATCTCTAAAAAACTCAATAGCATAAATAGGAAAATAGACATTCCTGACATCTATGGTGTTTTCCTTGCTGGTATCTCTTAAAGCTTTAATGTATTAGTTTCTATGTAATCTCGAGCCTTTTTTCCATATATATTTATTTAATAGCTTTTTTGTCTACTTTGCATCTTTTTCTTTTCGCGCTGTTATACAAATTACCTCTGCTATATCTATTTGAGAAGCTCTTGCCATTGGTATCCACCTTGCTATGTGATAGCCACCTGTAGAAGGGTTTTTACCCGAAAGCTTGTGCTCGTTTTATATAAAAAGACACCCATCTTCCTTATCGCCTAGTTCATTTCAAAATTTACTAGGAAGAGTTCCTTGCAATCTTATTAACTTTATTATATAAAATTATTCTAATCTATTTGAAATGAATATCTTTGATAAAAAATCAACAAAGTGCAAAGTTTAGGCTTATCTTAGATATGGAAAATACCATGATGACCTAAAATTTCTATCATGATTTATGTGACTGGCATTCTTCCATCTAAGAAATAATAACATTATGTGTTTTTTTAGGTAACTTTTAGGTTCATACTTTTTTATATTTGGATTATTCTCTTTCCAAACT
Organism: Cordylochernes scorpioides; assembly: GCA_030710605.1. NCBI lineage: Eukaryota > Metazoa > Arthropoda > Arachnida > Pseudoscorpiones > Chernetidae > Cordylochernes > Cordylochernes scorpioides. Next base: position 99,497,848 of record CP092869.1, on the reverse strand, counting down.
TTCATATCTAAAAAAAATAAGACAATTTGGATTATAGATTATAAACACAAGGTAATAAGAACAAATCCAAATATATATATAGTGTGTGACTTTGTCTGAAGATGGTAACAAAGCTGTTACCGAAACGTCACACACTATTTATTCACACTATACATCTAAAAAAAATGTACAAAATATAAGATAATTAGTATAGTTTTGGGCTTTAAAAAAAGGTGGGCGGTAACCATATGACATAGTTTTTCTTTATAAGATGAACTTTAATAAAAAATATTGCGAATTTACTAAATATAAATGTTTAATCCTATGTTTTACCTTGTAAAATAATCCCGTACAATATCGGAACAATATTCTAAAATAGCAGAGCCATGTTGAGTCGAATTAGATAAAAGCAAAAGCTTTCTAAGTGGGTAAGATTGGGTAGTCATGGTAACAATTTATGTGTTGAGATTAAAAGTATATATACGTGTTATATAGCAATTTAAAAATCTAGTAGCCTTCTCCAGTGATAACAAAAGCAGAAGGTTGAAAAAAATGCCAACTAACCGGGAGATAAAAAAAAAAAGTAAACAAAAAACAAGACCTTTATTGAGTTTTATTTACAATACACAGATTAATATTATTTTATCCTCTATCGAATTCAAATTTATAATAAAAATTAAAAAATAAAATTTTTAAAAATATTTTGAGGCAAACAAAAAAACTAACTAAAAAAAACTAAAAAACTTTTTCAAACTAATATTTTCAAAGTTAGAAAAAAAAAAGCCCATATGTCACACACAGCTTATACAAGATGAATAATTTTATTTTACAAAAAATATATTTAATCCATAAAAAATGTTGTTTCTATTGTCAGAAGAAAATGTTTATTAATTTATTTTGGAGACAGTTTCTCTTAATAAATTATGAAGCCTTTGATAATTATTTTTAATTTTAAAGTTATTGAAGAAAAAGCCTAAGAATTTAACAAATATGTTTATTTTAAAACATCCTCAAAGAGAGAGAGAGAGACAGAGAATGATAGGTTGCTGTTGAAAACTAATCATTTTACGTTTAATTTGCTCATTGTTTATCTCAGATTTCACTAGCTCTCTCTTTATTATTATTTTTAGCCTTTTATGCATATTCTGAGAAAGTTGCATGAGCAAGACCGTTCGCGTCCACAGCTTGAACAATACTGTCAAACTCCTTGTTAGTGTCTATTCCTCCATAATGCACTTGTCGTCTTCCTGTTTCATTGAAAATAATTTGTGGCAAGCTTATTTTATATTTTTTCAATGGAGAACTTTAGCATTAAATAGGTTCTTTCTTCACCCACAGAGTAGGCTTCGTTCCATTCTAAATGCAAGTCTTAAACTACTTTGGTGTCAGATCAAAAATATGATTATTCAGAATGTTTATTTTTTTTTAAATATTCAATCTAATATTCTCAAATTATATCTCACTTGGTGTAATCCAGATTCCTTGGATTTGAAACAAAAAAATTATACTAGAAATTCATTAAAAATAATTTTACATAATTAGATACAACTATCTCCCATAATTTGAATAGTTTATGGATCCCATCATAAGAAAAAAGTTTTGGTTTCGAATCAATCAATTCATCCAGCCAATTTTCAACTTCTTTAATACCCCAAAGGATCAAAATTTGAGCTGAATTAAAGAGTCTGCATTAAATTATAATCAATTAAATTAAAGTAAAGAGGAGGATTTGGATTTTTAAAAAATATTGAATTAAATGATAAGGTACAATTAGAATTATAGATACAAGAAAATAAGACCTAATCCAAATAATTTAATAGTGTGTGACGTTTTGGCAACAGCATTGTTACCATAATCAGACAAAAGAATTAAATGAAATATAATAAAATCATTTTTTCTTTTGTCTGATGATGCCAACAATGCTGTTATTAAAAACATCACACACTATTTACTTGGATTTTGTCTTATTACCTTGTGTTTCAGATTAATTAAAGACACTATACTGTATGAAAAAATAGTACAAAAGTGAAATTATACTATTTTTTTAAACATAGTTTGGCATTCTCATGCCCTTCCAGCCTATTTTTTTTTTCAGGAAGCCACAAAGACCAGCTATTTTTTGGTCTTTAGGGTACAGCTTGTACCATGCTAATGCCAACAGCCTGAAAACATGTAAGTGGTAAGCTTTTCTTGATTAATCAAGAAAGGGGTACTTGGCGATTCTGTAATAATTAAGAAATTAAGGATTAGTTGATATGTATTCAAACAGATGGTGCAAGCCATCAGTAACTTTTAGTTTCACAATCTGGCCTTTTTTTTTCTCAATTTATTCACCTGATCCCAGTACAATTTCACTTTTGTACGATTTTTCACATGGTAATAAGACCAAATCAAAATTAATAAATAGTATGTGAAATATCCAAATAGTGTGTGAGGTTTCAATACAACAGTGTTGTTACCATCATGGCAAAACCACTGGGAGGGTTCATCACTGATGAGCCAGGCCCTTCCATTATTTTTCCATTACAGTAAGGAGAGTAGAAATTGTTTAATTTTTAAAAAGAATCATCTTTCTTATCTCCACTCAATCACACTAAGGTATCAAGATTGTAAAGCTTAAGACTTTTGATGGTGTCTGCCGGGAAAGAGTAAAGCTCATAAATGGATGAGTCAATACAGTCAATAATATGTCTTGGGGTTGCAGGTTGACACTTAGTACATAGTGGGAAAACCTTGCAACCATTCTGGAAAGTCATTGTCAGTAGATGACCAGACTTAAGTCTGGAGTAAAAGAATCATAAGCGTCTATAATAGTTTTGAATTTTCATAACAGATGGCATTTTCATAATAGATGGTAGGCTAATGCATCATATTATACTTTGTGTTTGTTACATTAAAGACATTATACCAAATGTTGAGGGGGAAAGAATAACTGTTGAAATCAGGTATGGAATCTAATATTTTATTGGTGCAAGCACACACACACATACGCAGACATAAAGAGATTTGATTTTTTTCCATAGAGAGACAAAGATATAGAGAACAAGAAAGAGATAAAGAACGAGAAGTGTAGGAACATGTCTGTGAGGAAGGAAGATATAAAAATAAGAACTTTATATATATATATATGACATACCTGCCTCTATTATACAATAATTTACACATCCTCGAAGCTCTCTACAACAACATAGCCTACGAGGAATTACAGAATAATATATATATGTAGTGGCACACACGTGTATAGTGGTGTAATAGCGTAGGGGGGTGAGCAAGATAAACAATGAAACTATGCAAATATGACATATATATATATGCAAATATAGATTTTTAAGTACACGGCTTATTATTATATATATATATATATTTACATAAGTGAGTGAAAGGAAGAAACAAAATTTGCTTTTTGAGGTATTTGTGCGACTTCGCAGTTTTTTTTTTTTTAAAGAGATGATAGTTCATGCATGTGTGAGTGGGCAGAATTTTATAAGTATAAATATGGGTGAAAGATGAATTTACAGCGGGAGATTATTTGTGCTTCTTTTTTTTCTCTATAGAAAAAGAGGTAAACCCTTTGAATGAAGAAGACCTACTAGGAAACATTGTTCCTATAAGAGGTGGGATGAATGTTTAAAAGCTTTAAAAAGGGATCCTAAAAAAAAAGATAGGCCTTTAAAGCACCATATACACTCATGGACAAAACTTAAGGAAGTTGTACCTTTTAGCATGTGTATCAGGATTCAGACAATAACTAGATATTACAGTGACCTTTATTGAAGACACACAAGATAACCAACTGTGAACAAAATAGCTTCTGTCTCCTAAAAAAAAATAGCTGACCAGCAACATTAAAGACTTTCTACTTCCTTAATAAGTTTTATATCCATGAGTGTATTTAAAAATATATATTTCTGAAATTAAAAAAAAAAAGTAATAGAAATTGACACAATAAAAAACCAAATTTGAAGAATTACAGTTGAATTTTACTATAACAACATCATTTAAGACCATGATTTCATGTTTGTGATAACCACAGTTAAAATAATTGGGACTTAACAATTGGGACCTTAGAATTAAGATGTTATTTCTCAATCTGCAATCCCCAAACCACATTATTGACTCATCCATTGATGAGCTCTACTCATCCCCGACAGACACCATCAACAAGCTTTACAAGATTGATACCGTAATATGATTGAGTAGAGATAAGAAAGAAGATGAAGATGCTATAAGCAGATTTCTATTATAAAAAGATGTTGTTATAATAAGATTCCACGTTATTTATGCAGACAATATTGAAAAAATAAACATTAATTACTAAATTATTGTACTTAACATGTATTTTCAAATGTAAAATATAAAAATATAAATGGTAGCAATATGCATTTCTTTATTTGTGCAAAGTACAAGCTTTCGGATCTTTATAATCCTTCCACAGATATAGCTATAAGTTGAGAGAATGTATTCTGTTTCTCAAGTATTCTCTCAACTTATAGCTATGCCTGTGGAAGGATTTTTTCTCTTGTCCCAGGTCTGGAGTCTAGACCAGATCCTGAAGGTCTCTTTATCGCCTCGATGACCACAGCTGGGTCGGATGTCTGTTCGGCAATGCCCGATGCATTTCATGATGAAAGAAAGTATTATAAAGATACGAAAACTTGTACTTTACACAAATAAAGAAACGTATTGCTACTGTTTATAATCTTATTTTATACTTTATAGTAATTGTCTCTTCCAATTTCTTCAAATGTAAAAAAAAAAAAACCTTTTTTTTTTTTAATTAAGAAAATCTTTGATCATATTTTTTGTATTAATTTGCACATCTCTCTTGTGTTTGGTAAGTACCTTTGGTTAAAAATAATAATAATAAAATTATAACTACACACAAGATAATAAAACCAAATAAATAAATAGTGTGTGACATTTTGGTAACAGCGTTGTTACCATCATCAAACACACAATTTGGATTATAGATTAGAACTACAAGGTAATATAAGACCCAACCCATATAAATAAATAGTATGTGACATTTCAGTAAGAGTGTTGTTACCGAAACGTCACACACTATTTATTTATTTGGATTTGGTCTTATTATCTTGTAGTTCTAATCTATAATCCAAATTGTACTTTATCAATGATAAAATTAATAATTAAAAAAAAGAGACACAATTTATAATTCAAAGTTGTGTACAAAAAAAAAAAGATACAAAATAAAAGATGTGCAAATTTATGTAATTTTTATTCATAACAACTTCAAAGAAATTATTATCATGCATTTGGATAAATATAAACATTCAAGGTCTTGGTCAAAAACCAATAAAATAAAATTAAAAATCATAAGAGTATATATTTTATTAAAAAAAAAAAAGAGAGAAATAAAAAGTAAAGAAGATAAATATTATTTAAATTTTTTGTTCTTAAGTACCAACTCTTAAAATATTTTTTTGACAATATGAGATTATAAACAAAGTCTAAATCAAAGAAAAATACAGTTAAGCAATGAATATAATATCATTTGAAACCAAGAGAGAGAGATTTTCTGTTGTTATAACCATGGTTAGAACTTGGAACCATAGAATTATGATATTATAACCAAATTACTTTTTTAAAATAGGCAATTATACAAGAAAATAAGACCTAATCCAAATAATTTATTAGTGTACCACGTTTTTGTTATTATTCTTTTGTCTGATGATGGTGACAATGTTGTTGCCGTCACACACTAATAAATTATTTGAATTAGGTCTTATTTTCTAGTATTATAATCTATAATCCAAATTGTGCTTTATCAAAATAGGCTATTATAACAAGATTCCATATGATAAGTCACAATTTGGATTATAGATTATAAACACAAGGTAATAAGACCAAATCCAAATAAATCATAATACACCATAACTACACACTATTGATTTATTTGGATTTGGTATTATTACCTTGTGTTTAAGATTCCATATGTAATATACACATTTTTGGTAAATTCGACCAATTCCATAACCCCCCTCTAGTAGGATGTTATGAAGCCGTCCCTGTACTGATGAGTGCCATAGCCTGAAACTATTGTATACAGGTTGTTGACTTTTTGTCTGAATTTGCCATAACTGGTGTTGTGGCTTATTCTTTATTATCACTAGTAAATTTTTTTACTGGGAATGATTAGAAAATGAATTATTTTAAAACATATTTAAAGGAAGAGGTTTTTTTTTTTTTTGCTTATCCCTAGTACACGTGGTACAGACCATGGTAATCATGGTGGGTAGTTAGCGACTGCTTTTTACTGTAAGCGCACCACATGTTTACACATGTGAAAGCAGTTCGACTTTGCACTTACAAATGTGCCAGAGCCCCTTTTGGTTACTTGCACTCGCTGGTGGGGTTGGACTTTTGCAAGAATCGGGGGGTCATTGGAGCATTTTTTTTTTTTTTTGTAAACATAAAAAGTGTCCAATGCGGGAATCGAACCCGGGTCGTAGTGGTCGAAACCAAACGGTTTAACCAGCCTTCCACCGACCCCCAAAAGAGTTATCTCTTTTGGATCATATATTTTTTTAGATAAAAAAAAAAAGATGTTTTTTAAAGAGTTTTAAAATATATATTCCAAAATAACTTTATTATGTACCGTTCAACAAGAACAACCTAGTTTATAAACACAAGGTAATAAGACCAAATCCAAATAAATAAATAGTGTGTGACGTTTCGGTAACAGCGATGTTACCTTCTTCAGACAAAAGTATTGAATGGTACAAAAGTACATTCAGTACTTTTGTCTGAATATGCTAACAAAGCTGCTACCAAAACATCACACACTATTTATTTATTTATTTGGATTTGGTCTTATTACCTTGTGTTTATAATCTATAATCCAAATTGTGCCTTATCATTGGATTTGGTGTTATTACCTTGTGTTTATAATATATAATTCAAATTGTGCCTTATCAACCTAGTTTATGATAATTGAAACAATGAATAATATGTGAAGGTTATTCACATATTAAACAAAATGTTAACGCAGAATTCAATCCCAGTTCATGACTGTCGGGAATCGAGGGTTTTACCTACTTGTCTTTGAAAAAATATATACAGTAGAACCTTATGAGTATCTTTTTATAAAACCAAAGTGGTTATTACATCAAAATTCTATGATCCCAACTTTTATAAATTCCAATAGTTCTAACCATGGTTATACCAATTAAATAATACAACATGTTCCTGGAGATGGGTTTATTGTCATTTTACAAGGTAATAAGACCACAAATCCTAATGAATTAATAGTGTGTGACATTTTGGTAACAGCATTGTTACCATAATCATGTACTGAAACGTCACACACTTAATATTTTTGGATTAGGTCTTGTTTTCTTGTAGCTATAATCTATAATCCAAATTGAGTTTTCTGCTTATCATAAAAAACTCGAGGAGCATGAACTCATGGAATTGGTGTAATCTTTACACAAGGGGATAAGAAACAACAAATTGAGTTTTATCATTCTTTTCATTTTATCATTGTAATTTCAAGTTTTCATGCCTATCTGCTTTTCTTCAGGAGAACAAAATGAACAATAATGAAAGAGTGTTTCATTATAGTTCATTTTGTACTCCTTGTAGAGAAGGGAGGAAATTCCTGAAAGCTTGAGAATACAATAATAAAATGAAAAGAATGATAAAGCTCAATTTTTTGTTTCTTATCCCCTTGTGTAAAGATTACACCAATTCCATGAGTTCATGTTCCTCGAGCTGTTTTATGATAAGCAGAAAACTCAATTTGGATTATAGATTATAGCAACAAGCTAATAAGATCTAATCCAAATAAATTAAGTGTGTGATGTTTCAGTAACATGATGATTGTAACAATACAGTTACTGAAACATCACACATTATTAATTTATTTGGATTTGTGGTCTTATTACCTTGTAAAATGACAATAAACCCATCTCCAGGAACCTCTTGTATCATTTTAATTTGTATCCAAGACATTCACATCTATTTCGTGGTTATACCAGCCATAGAATCTTGGTTCCAAGAGATTTATAACACGAAACTTAATATAAGAAAATAAGACTTAATCCAAATAATTTATTAGTGTGTGACGTTTCGGCAACAGCATTGTCACCATCATCATACAAAAGAATAAATGAGAAAAAATATCACAGCAAGTTCTTTTCTCATTTATTCTTTTGTCTGATGATGGTGACAATGCTGTTGCCGAAACGTCACACACTAATAAATTATTTGGATTAGATCTTATTTTCTTGTATTATAATCTATAATATAAATTGTGCTTTATCAACATGAAATTATATATAGCTGGTGTTGGAATAAAAAAAGCTAAGGGATAAAATTAGGATAAAAGAGATAATGTTCTTTTTAAATATAGAGCAGAACCTCCTTGTAAAAGACAACAGCTAGTTGCAGAGCTAAAAGTGTCTTTTAAGGAGAGGTGTGTCCTCTTACTGGAAAGTTAAATATACAGCAGAACCTCCTTGTAAAGGACAACAGCTAGTTGCAGAGCTAAAAGTGTCTTTTAAGGAGAGGTGTGTCCTCTTACTGGAAAGTTAAATATACAGCAGAACCTCCTTGTAAAGGACAACAGCTAGTTGCAGAGCTAAAAGTGTCTTTTAAGGAGAGGTGTGTCCTCTTACTGGAAAGTTAACTCCGCCTTTGCCAATCCCAAGCCTGGATGAAAAAGGAGGAGGGGGAGCAGTAACAAGCTCACTAAAAAACCTGGGCTTAGCTGATAGTACCCTGTAAGGTCTCCTGATCCAGGGATACAGGATGAGTACTCCATGTTAGGAGTGGCTGTACATGGTGTCTGTTCCTCATGTCAGAGGCGGCCATTTATTTTGGAGCTAAGTTAGTGGCCTGCTACTGAGTAGTGCTTCCAGTCTTAATGACAAAGGCAGACTATTCTACTTCACCCAATCATAACTTTAAAAGCTTGACACCGTAATATGATTGAGTGGAGATAAGAAAGAAGAAGAAGAAAAATTGTCATTTTGGCAATGAGAACTATCCTTTGTAAAGAGGTGTCTTCTAGCAGGAGTGTCCTTTCATGGAGATTCTACTGTATATAATAGAGATTTTAAAAAATCAGATCTTTTTTTCCCCATAATATATTTTATATATAGAATTAGATAAAAACAATAAAAATAATAATAAGAAGAAGAATACACAAATTTACATAAAGTTATGAAGCATTCTAGATAATGGTGTAAAAAAAATGAATGAATTACAATGAGAAATTCTATAATAAATGTAATATATATTTTTTAAATTGTGAATTTTACAATAATTTAATAGGGTTTTTTTTAATAGTATGGGCAGAGTTAGCATGTAGATTGTTGCGGGTAATGTTACTCAATGACAAGGATGGTGCGACAGTCACCATGTGCTGGGGTATGGGCCGTGGGATGTTGATGATGAGCTTTGAGGTTGCGGGTACATGGCCTGCGCGGAGGAAGGCATCTGCTGTGCTGGAGGTCTGTAGCTGTCTTGTACAGTAGCGGCTTGGTTCCACTGCTTCTGTTGTATCTTACGTAACTTGGCTCTGGTGTTCTGGAACCAAACCTGAAACATCAACACCGTTTCAACGTAAAATTCTTGTTTTTTTTTTTTTTTGCTTATCTCAAGTACACGTGGTACAGGCCATGATAATCATGGTGGGTAGTTAGCGACTGCTTTTACTGTAAGCGCACCACATGTCTACACATGTGAAAAGCAGTTCGACTTTGCACTTACAAATGTGCCAGAGCCCCATTTGGTTACTTGCACTTGCTGGTGGGGTTGGACTTTAGCAAGAATCGGGGGTCATTGGAGCGTTTTTTTTTTTTTTAAAGAAAAAAGTGTCCAATGCGGGAATCGAACCCGGGTCGTAGTGGTCGAAAACCAAATATTCATAACAGATGGTGCGCTGATGCATCATAATACAGTCCTTGTATTGGGCAGACAAATAGGGATACCAGTAGTGTGATGTGAAAGAATGCATTACAGCAGAACCTCCTGTAAGAAACCATAAACATTCCTGGTCTCTTATTGGAGACTGGGACTTGACCAAGCCAAATACAGTAGAACCTCCAATAGAGGACACTCCCGCTAGAGGACACCTCTCTACAAAGGACAGTTTTTATTTATAAAATTACCATTTTTACTAATTTGACACTTTCCAGTAAGAGGACACATCTTCCTAAAGGACACTTTGGCTTTGCAACTAGGTGTTGTCCTTTACAGGGAGGTTGTTCTACTGTATCAGTAAAATAATGTATTTTTATATATATATACAGTAGAACACCAACTCTTTCCCTATAAAGGACAACAACTAAGGCAGACGCATTCTACTTCACCCAGTCATGATGGTTGTCAAAGCTTGATACCCTAATATGATTGAGTGGAGATAAGAAAGAAAAAGAAGAAAGGACAACACCTAGTTACTGAGTCAAAGTGTCCTTTAGAGAGATGTGTCCTCTTACTGGAGAATTGCTAAATAGTAAAAATGATCATTTTGGCGAGGAAAACTGTCCTTTGTAGAGAGGTTTAAAATTGCCATATAAAATCATTAAAATGTTTGCCTATAGCTATAACCCCTCCTACAACTGTCCCACCGAGACCCAGAACTCAACAACCTTCCTGGACCAGACAACGAACCCAGCATTGGACCGGACCTTAGTGACTGTGGCCCATTCAGATGATAAGAGCATTTCCCCAAATATATCCACTGAGTCTCACATCCTCGCCTTTGTATCTTCTTCTTTTTTTATCTCCATTCAATCATATTAAGGTATCAAGCTTGTAAAGCTTGAGATTTTTGATGGTGTCTGCCGGGGAAGAGTAGAGAGCTCATCAATGGATGAGTCAATACAGTCAATAATATGTTTTGGGGTTGCAGGTTGACACTTAGTACATAGTGGGAAAACCCTGCAACCATTCTGGAAAGTCATTGTCCGTAGATGACCAGACTTAAGTTATGGAAATCAAAGACAGTTGTTCTCTTGGGAGGACAGAACAGGTGCTTGTCCCTCCTGCTCTGTACCAGTCATGTGCAGCATTAGATTTCCATTCCTGCAATGATCCTCTGTCTCTAACCACAGACAGTACACAGGTCCCAATGTCTGTGACCTTTTTGAAAGGAAGAAAGAGGAAGAAAGAACACACACCTGTATGTTGATGATGGAATTATTCAAGAACAATTTCTTTCAATTATACATGACGGATTTCTTACAATTAGTAAACTGAAGTTGTAGAAGATATGTGTGGGGATTACTAATTGTTACCTAAACAGACTTTTGTATCATTGTCAGATCCTTTTTGTGGATCTTTTTAAGGAGAATAGAGAGAGAAAATGTTATCTTTTTTTAATTATTATCCCTAGTACACATGGTACAGGCCATGATAATCATGGTGGTTAGAAGTTGGCGACTGCTTTTTACTGTAAGTGCAACACATGTCTTACACATGTGAAAAGCAGTTCGATTTTGCATTTACATAAATGTGTCCCTTTGGTTACTTGCACTCATTGGAGGGGTTGGACTTTTGCAAGAATCAGAGGCCATTGGAGCATTTTTTTTTTTTTTTAAATAGAAAAAAAAAGTGCTCAATGTGAGATTCGATCCCGGGTTGTAGCGGTTGGAAACCAACGGTTTAGACCATCCTTCCACCGACCCCCTATTAAAATGGTAACAAATTCTGCTACCGAAATGGGTTATACATAATGATTGATTTATGAATATTAATAATTTATTAATTTGGATGTGTGTAGTTTTGACACTTTAGGTTATTAAGAACATAAGAGGGGGTCGGTGGAAGGATGGTCTAAACCGTTGGTTTACGATCTCTATGACCCGGGTTCGATTCCCAGATTGGGCACTTTTTTTCTGATTTAAAAAAAAAAAAATGCTCCAATGACCCCCCGATTCTTGCAAAAGTCCTACCCCACCAGCGAGTGCAAGTAACCAAACGGGGCTCTGGCACATTTGTAGGTGCAAAGTCGAACTGCTTTTCACATGTGTAGACATTTTGTGTACTTACAGTAAAAGCAGTCACCTAATTCTATCCACCATGATTATAACATTATATATAACAAGACAAAATCCAAATTAATTAAATGTTTGTGACATTTCAGTAACAACGCTGTTACCATCATCAGACAAAAAGTACTGAATGAGGAAATATAGAGAATATGGCTTTACAGGCTACTAACCAAACTGTAGGATATTTGAGACCAAAAATGAATATAGCAAGCAGACAAACCACAATACACTATATCAAAGTACCAAGGTGCTGCACGCCACAAAAGTTGTTCAAAAAAGGTTAGATTCCCCAGGCCCAGGAAAGATAAAAGAAAGACAGGTGTTGTTTAGATAAGAAGATTAGATAAAGCTGAAATAATTCAACAAGTGCTGAGAAAAGATAGATTTTATTTTTAAACAAAAGGTAATAAGACACCAAATCCAAATAAATAAATAGTGTGTGACGTTTTGGTAACAGAGCATTGTTACCATCTTCAGACAAAAGTACTGACAACAAAAGATGGTAACAACACTGTTACTGAAACACCACACACTATCTATTTGGATTTGGTCTTATTACCTTGTGTTTATAATCTATAATCCAAATTGTACCTCATCAGATTTTCTTTTTGTAAAAATAATTGAGTCCACCTTCTTTATAGGAAGCTTCCCATTGTAGCAGAAACCTGCAACTATCATGAAGCCTTTTGAGAAACCTTCCTTGCATTGCTTGACCCAATTCTGAAAGGTGTTTATTTGAGAGTTAGCGTAGTAAATGGCACGGGGTTGGTTGCTATCATTGGGGTAAACCCATGCCTCGTCCAGTGTAACAACATTCTTCTATTTTTCACTTTCCAGGTACTTTTAAACAAGGAGTATTTCAAGTAAACAAGTATTTTTTCCTTGGAAAGTCTGAAAACGTAACCTTTTACAAAACTACTTATAATTTTAAATATTTAGAATATTTAAAATTTTATTTTTTTGATGAAATATAAATCAATACTTGTTCTTTCTAATGAATATAACATCATGCAAATATTAAGGCACAATTTGGACTATAGATTATAAACACAAGGTAATAAGACCAAATCCAAATAAATAAATAGTGTGTGCTGTTTCGGTAACAGCATTGTTACCATCCTCAGACAAAAGTACTGAAAGAGAAAATATATCACAGCATGTTTTAGATAGTTACTGTTATCGTTATTCAATAATATTTCAAGATTCTTATCTGCTATCTTTTTATACACCTGATAACAGTACTTATTTAAGAACATGTGATATTTTTCTCATTCAGTACTTTTGCCTGAAGATGGTAACAACGCTGTTACCGAAACGTCACACACTATTTATTTATTTGGATTTGGTCTTATTACCTTGTGTTTATAATCTACTAGCCGAATGACCCGGGCAACACCCGGGGTTTACCTGATTAAATGCTTTTATTAAAATACTATTCGTTACAATTATATATTGGCGCCGTGGATGTCATTCTTGTATAATATATAAATGAGTTTTAAAAATTGTAAAAAAAAAAATGCATCGGCCGGGAATCGAACCCGGGGCGCCCGCATGGCAGGCGAGCATTCTACCACTGAACCAAAAGCAAACGGTGACAGAAGTGTCTCGTGCATTGGCAGCACCAAATGATGGGGGGGGGGGGGGGGGGGCAAAGGTGGCGTGATCGTAGCCGACCAAAAGGAGGGCGCCGGCAAACTGTGACAGTAACTGTATATAGAATAATCAAATATTGTGCCTTATCATTTGGTTTTGAAAAGAAAAGAGATGATTCATTTTAATGATAAATAAGAATTATTAATAAATACACTCATGGACAAAACTTAAGAAAGTGGAAAGTTTTTGATGTTGCCGGTTATTTATTGTTTTGGTGAAGTAGACATAGGCAATTTTTGTACACATTTGGTTATCTCGTGTGTCTTCAATAAAGGTCACTGTAATATCTTTCAGAGTTATTGTCTCAATCCCGATATACATGTTAAAAGGTACAACTTCCTTAAGTTTTGTCCATGAGTGTATATATGTGTGTCTTCAATAAAGGTCACTGTAATATCTTTCAGAGTTATTGTCTCAATCCCGATATACATGTTAAAAGGTACAACTTCCTTAAGTTTTGTCCATGAGTGTATATATGTGTGTCTTCAATAAAGGTCACTGTAATATCTTTCAGAGTTATTATCTGAATCCCGATATACATGCTAAAAGGAACAACTTCCTTAAGTTATGTCCATGAGTGTATATATGTGTGTCTTCAATAAAGGTCACAGTAATATCTTTCAGAGTTATTGTCTGAATCCCGATATACATGCTAAAAGGTACAACTTCCTTAAGTTTTGTCCATGAGTGTATATGTGTGTCTTCAATAAAGGTCACTGTAATATCTTTCAGAGTTATTGTCTGAATCCCGATATACATGCTAAAAGGTACAACTTCCTTAAGTTTTGTCCATGAGTGTATATATGTGTGTCTTCAATAAAGGTCACTGTAATATCTTTCAGAGTTATTGTCTGAATCCCGATATACATGTTAAAAGGTACAACTTCCTTAAGTTTTGTCCATGAGTGTATATATATGTGTGTCTTCAATAAAGGTCACTGTAATATCTTTCAGTTATTGTCTGAATCCCGATATACATGCTAAATGGTACAACTTCCTTAAGTTTTGTTCAGGAGTGTACAGTAAAAGCAGTCGCTAACTACCCACCATGATTATCATAACTGCCTATACCCAGTGTAATTGAGATACATAACAACAACGTCACATCAATATATAGAACACAAAACCAAAGATACAAAAGTTACAGTACCTGTAGTACTCTTTCATCCAATCCTGTTTTGAAGGAAAGTGGTTTCAAATCCGCTGATTTCGGGTTTGGATTCTGAGAGAAGAATTCTTGCAGTACCTTGAGTTGAAATTGATTGAAGTGAGTTCTAGATCTTCTCCTCATCATGGAAGGTGATGAAGATGCAGAAACATGGAGTGGGCTTGTTGGTGGTATGGCATGTACATATTTGGCTTGATTGACCTTAGTATGAAATGATCTAGTTTCATTTGGCTGGGAACTATCTGATTGCGGTGGGTGTTCTGTTAACTCCATTGCAATGATTTGTGGCTGCTGTGAGTTTGATTTGGAGGCATCTAGTGATGATTCATCAATAATCAATGGTTCTAAGGATTCATCTTCATTTGGGGCACTTGACAGTGAAGAAATATCACCTAACATCACAAATATATTAGAAACACATTCTAAATACGTTTGTTATAATAGTTAATTCAATATTTTAAATTAAATTAATATATTTAAGTATATATATAGGTTCAAATAGGTTGGTTCCCCCATTTAACAAAATATTAATAATTAAGATAGATGATAAAGCATTTTTTAAATAGTGTTTGATATATTTAAAGTGTAGTGATGTGTGTAGAAAATTGAATGCCAAAAGAGTACATAAAAATTTATTGTTTTTACATTCAAAACAAAACAAATCATTAGTATATTTGTATGTTTATTTTGTTAAGCATATTACACCGTAAAAAAAATAAAGAACGTTCTCACCAAATTAGTAGCTGAAACATGTCAAATTTAACGCAAAATAATTTTTAAACTACATTTTCCTTTATATTTTTGTAATTTGTAAACACTTGAGCATGGTAACGGAAATTGGTCAAAAATATTTAAATATTGACGTTTATTGGTGCTCTCTCTCTCTAACTAATTTAAAAGTATTTTAAAGAATTTTGTCTTAATTTTTCAAATATTTTAACCTATGTTTTATTGATTATGTAGTATTTCCAATAAAATAAATCAATATATTCTGATATTAACATTTTTTTCTTTATACAAAAGTACTGACTTGGTAACGCCTTGGTCATCACAACAACTTTGCTATAACATCATATTTCTAATGTCCTAATTTTTTCAAGTGTGGATATAAAGATAAAATGCATAAAATCTTGTTCTTCAGTGATCATGTATTGTTTTACATACATCTATAAGGTGTAAAGAAACTAATAGTGATTCAATTTTACTCTCTAGATTTAATATCAAATTAGCCTCTTCGAAAATCATATATTTCATACAATATTTTACAAATTTGTTTCTACGCTTAATATTTTGATCCATATTAAGTAGAAATTAACTTTTGGATATCCTAAAAAGAACGAAAAACTAAATATTGTGTTGAGAGATAATTTTTCATATGTAGACCCAGTGGCGCGCGCGCGCAGTCAATAAAATTACATATTTTGATATTACGCAAAAATTCTTTATTTTGTTTTACATAAGTGTTTAAAATTTGGTTTAAATTTATGCATTCTAAGGAAAATGAAGTCCACTTATGAAATTTCGCATTTTTATACATATATATATATAAATAGTTATAAAACGAAGAGAATTTTTTTTTTATTAATATGCATGGGCTACAAGCTTTCGGGCTTCACGCCCTTCGACGGGTACAACATATTGTATATATATATATATGAAAAAATGAAAGAAAAAATGATATATAGATATATCAATTTTTACAATATTTGAAAAATAAATATCTGTCCTAAAATAGTTTACATTTTAAAACATATCTCGCACTAAGCTATCATACTAAACATAAACTTATATGAGAAAATAATAAAAATTTGTGGATGGTTTTTCTTGATTTATCAAGAAACTAGCGGACTTCGAGGTTTTACCCGAGTAAAGGTTTGTCTAACGAACATTTGTTAAAAAAATTCTCTATAAACTTATTTTAAAAAAAGATATATTTTGATAATTTGAAACTCGTAAATTTGAATCTCTCGATAAAGTGAACATTTTTTCCCGGTCCCTGTGTGCCGTGTCATTCTGAATTTTGTCTTTCATAATTTTCTACATTACAAAATCATCGTTTTATCTAGTGAACATATTTTCCCGGTCCCTTGAAAAATACTCGATAAGTTGAATAAAATCATGGTCGTGAATCTCTCGATAAAGTGATTATTTTTTCCCGGTCCCTGTGTGCCGTGTCATCCTGAATTTTGTCTTTCCTAATTTTCTACATTACAAAATCATCGTTTTATCTACATATTTTCCCGGTCCCTTGAAAAATACTCGATAAGTTGAATAAAATCATGGTCGTTTATGGAAGATGGACGTAGTTCCCGGAGGTCACCCGCCCCCCGCGCGCCAGGACCTCTTGATCCCTCTGATTGGTCGGTGGGAACTTGGACTGACCGGCCGGACGGGGGGCGGGGTGGGGGGCAGACCTAAGCCTATCTCCGTCGCAAGGTGGCGCTGCTTGCGAGTTAAAGCTACAAATCTGCAAATAACTCTAAGGATATTAAAGATATTCAATAAATTATTTTTCGTAAACCTTTCCGGGGATATGCCTAATAATATCCCAAATTTTCACGGCGATTGGATGTATGGTTTTTGAATCCATAGAGGACACACACACACAGACAGACATTCAATTTTTTATATATAGATTGGGTTAGCCAAATATCACTGAGCAAATCGTTTAGTTTATTTTTGCTTCACTAGATGGCGCTCTGCCATATAAAAAGAACATGTGCTTTTGGTCAGGATATGCCTTCATTTTTTAAAATAAACTTATATATTGTATATATACGAATAAAAGATTACACGAGGAGCTTCTTTTTCATGATTGCCCTATGTGGGCGAGAATGGGAGAACCGCGTACATCAGGATGACAGAACATAAATGCAACATAAATAATAGAGATCCTAAATCCCTTATATATCAACATATATTACACACAGGCCATAAGTTTAATCTGGACCACCCTAAGATCCTCTATCAACATATACGTAATAAGCAGGTTAGGTTATATCTAGAATCCATCATCTCCACTCAAACCAACAGTATCAACAGAAAAATAGATCTCCCTGAAGCCTACCATATTTTAATGCAATAATTATGTTCCGCGTCGCCCTAGATAACCCTCATAGTGTAACCTGGTCGGAGGGACCCCTGCTTATTGTTCATTTCCAACTTTTAGCGTATATAAATGTATTTCCCAAATTTTATCTAATTTTAATAATTTTTAAGTTTTATTTGCATAGTTTTATATTTTATAGTCATAATTCTTATTTCTATTTTAATTATATTTGAAATATCACTTCGTATGTAAATTTGGATGTTGTATATAATGGCTCAAGCGCGCTTTTATCTTGTTAGTATTTTTGTACTAGCCACGCCTGTTGAAGAACCGAAAGGTTCGAAAGCTAGCAATAAAACGAAAAAGAAGCTCCTCGGAAAAAAAAAGAAGCTCCTCATGTAATCTTTTATTCGTATATGTTTACCAAATCTACTGAGTTCATTTATTCGTAAAATATAAAATTATATATTGTATCTTTACTTTTCCTAGGATTTACCCAGACCAATCTGTTTATGAGCTTAATTGTCCTAAGTTTTCCTGTACATAAATTCATTATTACCATTGAATGTGATTAGCTTTTACTTTTCTATTATTTTCATTTGCAGACTCTGTGGTAAATCCACTATAAGATTGTGTAGATATACTTGTAATGTTATTTTATTTCATCCTAAGAAGTTAATACATCACCAGACCTCCAGACCTGGTCATGCATATTTTGACAAAGAGTTTCCACACCACCTAGGAGGTACCTGCTATTCGCGTTAGCTTTTATTTATAGTAGCGCTTATTCCCCTGTAGAAGCCTTATTCCAATCTTCTCGCAGAACTAGGTCATCGCTCAGGTACATCCAAATTAGGTTTTTGTTTGTAGAACGACATTTGAAAATTATCCCGCATGTGTTTCTTTGGCGCTCTGCCATCTAAAAAGAACATGTGCTTTTGGTCAGGATATGCCTTCATTTTTAAAAATAAACTTATATATTGTATCTTTACTTTTCCTAGGATTTACCCAGACCAATCTGTTTATGAGCTTAATTGTCCTAAGTTTTCCTGTACATAAATAACGAGAAATAACGATTATTTCTAACCTTAGGGATGAAGTATAAAAGGATGAATTGTGAAGAGTAATGATAAACGACAAAATAAAATACTTGTCGCCATCCCTGGACACTTTATTTTCCCGTTTATCAATACTTCCACAATTCATCCTTTCATACTTCATCTCTAAGGTTAGAAATAATCGTTATTTCTCCTTAAAATAAATTTCGTTTTTTGGTTCAAAATAAACACATGTGGGATAATTTTCAAATGTCGTTCTACAATCATAAGCCGCATTATATTGTAAATTAAATGTTTTTGTTTGGGATGACTCGACCAAGCTATATGATCCAAACCCATTCAGGAAATGGTCTGTTGTTGCGATGGACTCCGTCTCAGTCAGGAAAGGTAAAGCCTCAATATCTGAGGCCGCAAATATTTTCAGACCCAGTCCAACAGTGGACCAGCTTCTCCACAATCCCTCAGCTGACTGATCCATTGTTGGGCTGTTGGAAACACTTTTTTTTATTGAGCCTCCCAATAATTTAAAACAATTATTTATATATATTAAAAACAATATAAATAAACATACCCTTAAAATTATTTTGAATATAAATTTTGAATATTTTAATTATATATAAAGAAAATAATGTTTTCCTAAATATATTCTCCTGGAAAAATTTCATCTATATCTTGGCCATAGATTTGGTCTAGCCACTTAGCCAGCTAAACACCTCTTTGAAAGATTCAAATTTGATCCCTTGTGAATCTCATGGAATAAAATGCGCCCTAGACTGACGAAGGTCATTAGCCCGAAACCATGGTCTCTAGGTGGACGTTTCTCAGTTTGTCAAAGTTATTGTCGTAGCTATGTCACCGATCTGAGTCCGATAGTTTTCGGAGATGGTCAATAAATGGCGCTTAGTTTTAGCGTCTATTTTGACGGGAGAGGTGACCATTATTTTTATAGATTTTTAAAAAGTTTTCAGCTTTTGACAGGGTGGGCGATATTAAGGTTCTACTACAATAGTAAATTACAATTTTATTTCGATAAAAATGGCTTCTTTATAAAATAATATTTGTGGAATAACATTACTCTCAATGTTGTTGTTGTGTCCAATGAAGAGCCTCAGATGTATCCATACATCTCTATCACAGCAGTCGTTCTCTATCTTGGGTGTGTATACTGTATTGTTGTTGTTGTCATGTCCAATGAAGAGCCTCAAATGTCTCCATACATCTCTATCACAGCAGTAGTTCTCTATCTTGGGTGTGTATACTGTATTGTTGTTGTTGTCATGTCCAATGAAGAGCCTCAGATGTCTCCATACATCTCTATCACAGCAGTCGTTCTCTATCTTGGGTGTGTATACTGTATTGTTGTTGTTGTCATGTCCAATGAAGAGCCTCAGATGTATCCATACATCTCTATCACAGCAATGTCCTCTATCTTGGGTGTGTATACTGTATTGCTGTTGTTGTCGTGTCCAACGAAGAGCCTCAAATGTCTCCATACATCTCTATCACAGCAGTAGTTCTCTATCTTGGGTGTGTATACTGTATTGTTGTTGTTGTCATGTCCAATGAAGAGCCTCAGATGTCTCCATACATCTCTATCACAGCAGTCGTTCTCTATCTTGGGTGTGTATACTGTATTGTTGTTGTTGTCGTGTCCAATGAAGAGCCTCAGATGTCTCCATACATCTCTATCACAGCAGTCGTTCTCTATCTTGGGTGTGTATACTGTATTGTTGTTGTTGTCATGTCCAATGAAGAGCCTCAGATGTCTCCATACATCTTTATCACAGCAGTCGTTCTCTATCTTGGGTGTGTATACTGTATTGTTGTTGTTGTCATGTCCAATGAAGAGCCTCAGATGTCTCCATACATCTCTATTCCCTTGCCCATCGCTACTGGAGCTGCAGGCGTATCAGGCCCCTCATCATCGAAGCCTTCAGTGTCCTCGGGCGACTCCCTGACTTGCGGGCCTGGATCTTCGGGGCTGGCCTCGAAGATAACGACCTGGCCATCCTGGCGTCGGTCAAATCCAACATCTACCGGTACTTCGTACAGGTTGGGCTGACCGGAGGACCAGATCATCGCCTGGGAAAGAAGGCTCACTCGCCGGGTCACAATCCCCGCATGATCATCTATATTTTAATTTATTTATTTCCATTTTTAATGTAAATTATTGACAAGAAGTCAATAAAATTTGTTTCAATTGTCTCTATCACAGCAATGTCCTCTATCTTGGGTGTGTAAAGTTTCTGTTCTGGGTCCATGTCAATTTTCTGTTGTTGTGTCCAATGAAGAGCCTCAAATGTCCCCATACATCTCTATCACAGCAGTCACAATGTTCTCTATCTTGGGTGTGTAAAGCTGCTGCTCTGGGTCTATGTCAATTTTCTGTAAGGCTGCGGCCATTGCTGGGCATGAGAATATGTGGGTAGATGTTAGTTCCACACCAGGACAATTGTTGCATGTCCTGTAGGTTCTTGTGTCATCTGGATGTATTGTCATTCCTTTATAATGTTTCATTCTGAGTCTTGTTATAGTTTTAGTGATTCTTTTCTCGAAGAGTTTATTTCGCATATTTGATCTTTACTTATTTTTTGTTGAATTATCTTGTATTTTGCCGAAGCATCAGCAATGCTCTCAATAAATTAATTATATTGCCACATGGAAAATTAGGGAAGACCAACTTCAGGATGACACAGCAATTTATTTCAGGCAAGAACAAACTAGGAATGATAAATAAAAGATAAACAATGAGGGAAGTTTACAGAGTATAAAAATGTTGAGTAAAATCAATCATTCCTCCAGGGAAAAGTGTCTTTTCGAAAACATTTTTAATCTCTAGCTTTCAGGCACGCACTTCCTTCTACAGGAGAAAACATGGTATAATGATACGTCAATAGAACACGAGTTAAATATAATCGGATACTATTTTGTTACGCAAACTTTGACTTTAATCATCATCGATGCTGACGTCACTAATATGACGTAACTTCCAACTTCTATCTTCAACCTTTTCTGTTATGTTTATCGCTAGCTTGTTTTAACAATATTTGTATGGGAACAAGTCGTTCCTTAAATAAATATATATTTGTTTTTATCTAAAGGGATGTCATCGTAACTACAACATACGTGAGTACAAAAACAACTAGAAATCCTTAAAAGGGAACATCGTATTTTTTGCTAAGCCTATATCAATTTGGTAGCAGAGCGTGGTTTGGGCGCGCGAATTGGACTAACCGCCAATTGATCCATTTAAATCAAAAGGAAATTAAATAATTGGATTAACCGCCAATTTAGAAAGAAAAAGTTGAATAAAAATGGATACATATAACTTAGCAAAAATGGAACAGTTAACAGAAAACAACTATACAACGTGGTCCATGAAAATGGGAGCAATTCTAGATTCAAAAGATCTCTTCGAGGACGTAATTGTTAATGACGAGCCAGATTTTACAAATAATAAACTATAATATGATATTTGGAAGAAAAAGAATCGGGAAGCATACAGCCTAATAATATTGTCACTTTCGGATGACTTAACATAAAAGGCGATAAAAGGGCCAAAAGAATTTGGTACGACATAAAGAAAAGGTTTGAAGGATCTCTAGAAAATAAAAGGATTGACCTAATGTTGGATCTAGCCAGACTAAAATTGAACCCAAATGAAAATGTTAACATGTATATTGTACGAGCACAGAAACTGGCACAAGAGATCACCCAGCTAGGAAAGACTGTAACAGAAAGAGAACTTGTACGATACATTGTTGAAGGACTCACACCTAACTTTGACACGATCACAGCAGCACTGTCAATAAACAGAGAAATCTCCTTACCAGACTTGAGACAAACTCTACTGGATTTCGGGAAGAAAAGACAGGACAGAAGCACAATTCATGAAAATGCTTTCAGATCATCAGGCAACCAATTCAAAGAAAAGTCATGCTACATTTTCAAAAGAAAAGGACATTTCAAGAAAGACTGTTGGTTCAACCCTAACAACAAAGGAAATCAAAAGAATACAACAAACAAAAATAACATGGCCAGTACAAGGAACTACCATAAAGGACCAATACAAAACAAAGACACAGCTAGATCAGTAATCCAAGAACGAACGGAGGAACCATCCCAACGAAGAAACTCCACTTCAGAATACGCACTACATGTAATCACAAGGGAGGAACGCCCGACGACTCAGGACGTGTGGATAATTAATTCTGCGTGCACAAGCCACATGACTTCCCATGGTGAATGGATCGAGCACAAGACGGAGGATAGAAGAAGCATACAAGTGGCGGAAGAAGGGAGACACATCGAATCTGCTTCATCAGGATCAATCCAAGCTACTGTACAAGGTAAGGACAAACTTAACAACGCTGTAACCCTGCATAATGTCCTCCATGTACCACACCTGAAAGGAAATCTAATGTCCATTCCAAGCGTGGTAAGAAGAGGGAACTCTGTTCTTTTGAATTCTGAAGGAGCATACATATACTCTTCTGATGACAAGCTAATAGGAACAGGAAACTTTGATGATAACATGTACACATTGAACCTATCACGTTTATCTGAAGCAACTCATATTCCAAATGAACATTGCTTGATTTCAAAGGACAATTCTAGGACTGCATGGCACAGAAGGTTAGGACATCCTAGTGACAACAAATTAGACCTGATTTTGAAGAACAATCTTCTAAAAGGCTTGAACTCTATAAATGGTACCCTTGATCAATGTGATGCTTGCTCCTTGGGAAAAATGACCAAAGTACCCTATATTCACACAGATAGCAATCAGGAAAGCTATCCCTTTGAAGCCATTTATGTCGATCTCTGTGGTCCAATGAGAATAAACTCCTTGGGCGGAAGTAAATATTTCTTGACCATCGTAGATGGATTTTCTAGGAGAATATTTGTAGAATTTCTCAAAGATAAACTCTCAGCAGCAGAAGTTTTGAAGAAGTTTATTGTAAAGAGAGAAAACGAGCTAAACTCAAAACTAAAACGACTTAGAACAGATAACGGAACAGAATTTATCAATAAAAACCTTGAAACCTTCATAGAATCCAAAGGAATTAAACATGAACTAACTACACCGTACACCCCAAGAAGCAATGGGAGAGTTGAAAGAGCTAACAGAACACTATTAGACAAAGGCCGAACACTTCTGGCAGACTCCCAATTACCCCTACACTTCTGGGCAGAAGCTGTGAATACAGCTGCATATCTGTACAATCTAACTCCCACAACCAATGACCCAGACACTACCCCTATGGAAAATGGAAAGGTAAAAAGCCATCCGTCTCTCACATCATGAAATTTGGTTGTGAAGTCTTCTATAAACTCGAAAATCTAAAAGACACAAACTAGAAGCTAAATCTAAGAGAGGAATATTTGTGGGCTATTCAAGATGCAGAAGAGCTTATCGAGTATTTGATATCACAGCGAGTGTTATTCTTGAAACCGCAGACATTCACTTCAGAGAGAACAATAATGTCATCTCGGAAGAAAAACAAAGTGATAATAATACGGACACTGACACATATTTCTTCATTCAGGAGAATGAACAACTGGACAATCATGTTCTATCAGATGTTGATATTGAAGAGCCAGCACCAGATACCATGATCAACAGACAGACAGAGTCAAGTGGATCAGACAGACCACAAAGAACTCGAACAATACCTAAAAGATTCGATGACTACGTTCTGGCTACTACGAATGAAACCATTCCGAAAGACTATGAAGAAGCCATCGCATGCAAAGACAAGAAACATTGGGAGAATGCAATGCTTGAGGAAATACGGAACATGTACTCGCATCAAGTATGGGAACTGGTACCTAGACCTGTAAACGCTAAATGTCAAAAGTAAATGGGTGTTCAAAATATCTAAAGATCAAGAAAACAAAACTTACAAAGCTAGACTTGTTGCAATGGGATACAACCAAATCCCAGGAAGAGATTACAACGAAAGTTTCAGCCCTGTAATTAAAAATGCCACCCTCGGGACTATTTTGTCAATGGCAGCCACAAAAGATTCAGTCATTAAACTATTTGATGTGAAAGCAGCCTATCTAAATGGAAACATTGAAAACACATTATTCATGGAACAACCTACTGGATTTGTTCAAGACAGAAACAAAGTTTGCAAACTCAACAAAAGTATTTACGGTCTACCTCAATCCGGAAGATCGTGGTATGAGAAATTCAGTCAAGTACTTCATGACTGTGGACTGGAAAAACTTAAATCTGATCCTTGCCTATTTAAATGGAAGAATGAAGACAAATACTTCTTTGTAGGGATATATGTTGATGACTTTATCACTGTCTCAGATTCTAAAGATACCTCAAACAGATTCATCAATAAATTGAGACATCACCTGGAAATAAAGGATGTAACATGTAAAGGCATGTTTTTGGGAATCAAGATCATACAAGACAAGGAGGGAATTTCGCTACAGCAAAGCCACTATGTACAACAAATATTGCAGAAATATGGAATGGAAACTTGTAAGGAAGTTCCAACACCAGGTTCCAAAGAAATCAATTTGGACAATCATATTGAAGATGACAATTGTGATCAGCACACTTACCAAGAAGCCCTTGGAATGCTAATGTTTCTAGCTGTTAACACCAGACCCGACATCGCTTACATCACTAGCAAACTTTCACAGTACTCCAGACAACCAAAACAGATGCACTGGACAGCAATCAAAAGAGTGATGAGATACCTACGAGGAACAATTGACCTAGGAGTGAAATTTGAAAGAGGGAAGACTGGAATCCTGAAGTCCTACACCGATGCCAGCTGGTCGACCACTCATGATGGAAAATCCTACGGCGGATATGTTTTGAAGCTCGGCGAAGCACTATAGACTGGAAAAGTAGTAAACAACCACTCGTTGCCCTCTCCACAATGGAAGCGGAAATGATAGCTGCTTGTGAAAGCTGCTGTCAGATCAAGTGGATAATAAACCTGTTACGAGAGCTGGAAGAATGGAATTTCATGGAAAAACCAACTGCGATCTATACAGACAGTCAGTCATTGATCAACTGGATCTCCAGCCCTAAACAAAGCAGTCGCTGTAGACATATCAACAGAAAGTACCACTTCTTGAGAGACTGTTATGAATCCAGAGACATCTGCCTTCTGTACAAGCCATCCCAGGACCTGGAGGCGGATATCTTCACAAAGGACCTATCCCGAGACCAGATGAAGAAATACCTGGAGAACCTCAGCATCGTGGGAATAAAGACAAAGTAAGGAGGGAATTGTTACGCAAACTTTGACTTTAATCATCATCGATGCTGACGTCACTAATATGACGTAACTTCCAACTTCTATCTTCAACCTTTTCTGTTATGTTTATCGCTAGCTTGTTTTAACAATATTTGTATGGGAAAACAAGTCGTTCCTTAAATAAATATATATTTGTTTTTATCTAAAGGGATGTCCTCGTAACTACAACATACGTGAGTACAAAAACAACTAGAAATCCTTAAAAGGGAACATCGTATTTTTTGCTAAGCCTATATCATATTTTAAATATTTTTATGAAGATATAAAAATATTTATATTAACTATTATACAAATTGAGACAAAATATTTCAAAAATATACATCTGTAATAAGAGGACAAACAAATGAATAAATATAGGCCACTAGAAAAAACCAAGGAAGCAAGGAATACATAGAATTACATTATTTTATAGAAGAGTATAAAAATATAAACATAAAAATGATAAATACTTTATTACAATATTGTAAATTATATTTATGCACCTCTCTCTCTCTACAGACCTATAAGCTTATGTCCATAGGTTTACTAAACACCCCTAAGCTGCCTTCCATAGTAAATACAGGGTATATAAGAAAAACAATCCAATACAATAGTAGAGTGTTTTGGAGATTAATCTGGCGACACCACTGAGAGGGTTCACTATTGATGAGCCAAACTCTCTCATTCAATAATTTTTTATCATTGCAGTAAGGTCTGTAGAGATAATTTTGATAATGTATATCATAATAAACATATTAGCAAAACAATTGCAAACCTTTTTTACACAACATAGATATATATTTATTATTTAAAAATGCTTATTTTGGATTACAAAGTTTTCTTTTCCAATATTTCGTAAGGCAACTCGCCAAATTTCTTCGGGGAACAAGATTGTTTTGTGATGCTCGCGTATCAAATCACGACTATGTACAACTGCTATAAAATTTAAAATATCTAAAATCTACAATATTCATGTTTATAAATATAATAAAAATTATATAAGATAAAAATATTAATATATAAAATATTAATATATAAAGAATAAATAAATATACGCCTATCCCCCGATTTACACGGTACTTGTTTTACACGTTTTCGCTTTTACACGGTTTTCCAAATAAGTTTTTTTGTTTTGTTTTTATCGCACTATATACTAAATGCTACTGTGATTGAACACATGCGCTGTGTACACATCTCACGAGGAATCCCGAGCTTATGTGCTGACTACATATTTTACCTGTCAATGCATTTTATTTTTATTTCTGTGTACACCTATCCCTCGATTTACACGTTTTTCTCAGGAACGTATCTACCGTGTAAATCGGGGGATAGGTGTATACATTTAAAATATAAGAATTGAAAATCAGTAATTTATTATAATTTAAAAATGCTTATTTTGGATCACAAAGAGATATATTTATATAAAAAAGAACGTACCTGGATCTGTTAAAAGAGAGAAAAAAAAACTTTTCTCAAATATTTCGAGAGATTACTTCCTCTTTATCAATTTATTGCACAGTAAACTTAGTGTTTATAGGGTTAATTAAGTTTACAAAAGAAGGAACTGCAGGATTGTTGGAAGAGACCAAAGGTAGAAGTGACGGGGGTTTCTTTATTATTATTTTTTTATTGTGCAATATAAATTGATAAAGAGGGAGCAATCTCTCGAAATATTTTGAGAAAAAAACTGCTTTTTTTTTCGTTAACAGATCCAGGTACGTCCTTTCATATATAAATATATTCATGAAAAAACAATAGAAAAAATAATAAAAGATAAGTGGGTCAGGTGTTGATATTAAAAATAAAGAAGGCATCTCCTGACCACGAGCACATGTGCTCGTGGTCAGGAGATGCCTCTTCTTTATTTTTAATAAATATATTCAATGGATTATCTTTTGAATCAAACATAGGGATATGAAAAAAATTAAACATAGGGATATGTAAATAAGAAACTTGATTTTTAACAGAAAATCTATTCTAAGGGAGCAATACCTCGAAATATTTTGAGAAAAAAATGTTTTTTTTTTCTTTAACAGATCCAGGTACGTACTTTTTTAAAATATAATTACAAGGTTGTCCCAAAAGTTGGTAAACATTTGCAAAAATTGAAATACCAATATTATTCGCTGTTTGGAATATTAATATTGTGGCGAAGAAATAATTTATTATTTAATTTAATTATTCAATGAAAATATTTAACAGATTATATAAATATATATATTACTCTGTTTTGGTAAAATAATGATCAAAATATTTCTTTGCTTGCTTGCTCTAGATTCTCTGGCTGTAGATAGTTTTGTTGATAATTGTCGACTTGTCGTGCTGACGTCATCAATAAATACTTTCACATCCCCAGATATACAAAGACTTGATTTTCTACGCTACAATATTATGTATTAGGTAATTGTGTATTATGTATTCGCTGTAATAATATTATTTGCCAAGCAATAAGAAAAACAACGTTTTAAAGAAAAACACGAACTTTGGGGACAACCTTATATATTCAATGGATAGCCTTTTGACTCCAACATAGGTATATGTAAATAGGAAACTTGATTTTAAACAGAAGATTTATTCTAAGGGAGCAATCCCTCGAAATTTTTTACAAAAAAATTGCTTTTTTTCTTTAACAGATCTATAGGTACGCCCTTTTTTATATAAATATATTCAATGAATTATCTTTTGACTCCAACATAGGGATATGTAAATAGGAAACTTGATTTTTAGCAGAAGATCTATTCTAAGATTGTAACGTTGTAGCGAGTCAGACGTGGGTCAAGACAATCCACGACTGTCACCTGTCACTTCCCAAAACATCCCACTTCAAGTTACGATTCAAGTCCAAAATGGCCGCGCCCATTGCAAAAATAGCGAGGGAATAGTCCAATTAGACGCAAAAAGCTGTCAGAAGACCCTGACAGGCGGGTGCGCTAACGATGGCAGACGAAAATATCGTACGGGTCATGTGACAACCAGCCAACCAACTCCCAATAAAACAAAAGACTGTCACAAATATTCTATTTTCTATCAGTTAAACAGGTTATAAAGGAAATAAACATGGGGAAAATATACGAATAAAGATAAAACAAAAGATAAATGTGAATGGTATCAATTTTTTCTAATAGAATCAAAATAACGAAATAATATTCTTATAATGGCATCTGGTACGCCTGTAATCTAAGATTATTAATTATCGTTTGATATTGTAACGAATACATAATTTATTATTTAATTTAATTATTCAATGAAAATATTTAAAACAGATTTTTAGTACTTTATATTAGTAAAATCATCATTTAGTTACCTAGCTTGCTTGCTCGATATTTTCTAGCTGTAGATAGTTTTGTTAATAAGTGTCGACTGGTCGTGGTGACGTCATCAATAAATACTTTGACATCTTAAGATATACAAAGACTTGATTTCTAAGCTACAATATTGTTAAATTAATATTTATCAAATTTCATTATTAATAATAAATGTGATTAGATTTTATTTTTTCTTAAATTGCAGAAAAAATACCTGGTAAATCCATGTATAAGAAATTTATCTTCCCCTCTTCAATTTACCCTGAAATCTTAATTAAGTGGGGAACAATAACGGAAGAACTTGTAAACAACTTTCGAACGCGAGAATTTGCCCTGATCCCCGATTCTTTTATAGTGTAAATACTTAAATATATAATTAATTAAATACTTATATATAAATTTCATATTACCATTAAATTTGATTAGCTTTTTTAAAAATAATAATAACATTGCTTATTACTGGTACTAAGCCTGTTCTGTGATTCGCTAACCATGACGTATGCACGAAGGAACGTGTGGCCATTGGACATACGTCGGACCAGGAGGCTGTTGTTGGGTGTTGTGCTGCCTGGAGTATAGGAGCTCTATCTTATGATTCCTTTCTTTCTGTGGTGAGTCTGTATAAGACCGTTTGGGCTGACCGGAGGAGCAGAGGATCCGTTCATCGCCTGGGAAAGAGGGCTCACCTGCCGGGGCAGATCCCCCGCATGATCATCTGTATTTTAGTTTATTTATTATATTTACATTTTTAATGTAAATTATTGACAAGAAGTCAATAAAATTTGTTTCAATTGTGTGTGTGTATTACTGGTACTATTACTATTATTCCTGTATGTACCCTACATTTCTGCGCTTTGGAGAATCTGTATAAGACTAAAATGGTCTTAATAAAGTTTGTTGTTGTTTGGTTCAAAATCACATTAATAGGTACCGCTCAACAAGAGCAACCTAGTTCATGATAATTGAAACAGTGAATAATATATGAAGGTTATTCACATATTAAACAAAATTTTAACGCGGGATTCAAACCCGGTTCATGACTGTCGGGAATCGAGGGTGTTACCCTCTCGTCCCTTTTTTAGTTTGTTGTTGTTGTTGTAATTATTATTTATCAGTGAACTGATTATTATTATCACTGATGGTATTTTGCAGAGTTGCAGATTTGTTTTATTGCTGCCATCTATATATAACAAATGAAAACATTAACGCGTTCTAAATAGTTAAAATTTACAATAACAGATGGCGCTCAAATGCATTTTGTTTTGATTTATTGTGTCGATAAAACTGGGCGAAGTTTCTTTCCAAAATATTTTTAACGGCCCTGATGTACTCTAATACTCATGGACAAAAAAAAAAAAAATTGCCTCTTTCAACTACAGATACTCACGGCAATATACCAGGTACTGTATTGAATAATTAAATTAAACCAAACATATTTGCATAGAGGCTGCACATAGAGCGCCAGTGTATGGGTCAAATGATTTTAAATAAGAAAATGAATTAGGAAAACATACAAACTACTTTCAACTACGGATACTCATGGCAATATACCAGGTACTGTATTGACTAACTAGAGATTAAACAAAACATATTTGCATATAGGCTGCACATATGGCGCCAGTGTATGGGTCAAATGATTTTAAATAAGAAAATTAATTAGGAAAACATACAAACTACTTTCAACTACGGATACTCACGGCAATATACCAGGTACTGTATTGACTAACTAGAGATTAAACAAAACATATTTGCATAGAGGCTGCGCATATAACGCCAGTCTATGGGTCAAATGACTTCAAATGAGAGAATGAAAAGGGAAAACATACAAACTACTTTCAACTACCAATACTCACGGCAATATACCAGGTACTGTATTGAATAACTAAATTAAGCAAAACATATTTGCATAGAGGCTGCACATATAACGCCAGTCTATGGGTCCAATGATTTTAAATAAGAGAATAAAAAGAAAAACATACAAACTACTTTCAACTACAGATACTCACGGCAATATACCAGGTACTGTATTGACTAACTAGAGATTAAACAAAACATATTTGCATAGAGGCTGCGCATATAACGCCAGTCTATGGGTCAAATGATTTCAAATGAGAGAATGAAAAGGGAAAACATACAAACTACTTTCAACTACCAATACTCACGGCAATATACCAGGTATTGTAAAGAGTAACTAAATTAAACCAAACATATTTGCATAGAGGCTGCGCATATAACGCCAGTCTATGGGTCAAATGACTTCAAATGAGAGAATGAAAAGGGAAAACATACAAACTACTTTCAACTACCAATACTCACGGCAATATACCAGGTATTGTAAAGAGTAACTAAATTAAACCAAACATATTTGCATAGAGGCTGCGCATATAACGCCAGTCTATGGGTCAAATGACTTCAAATGAGAGAATGAAAAGGGAAAACATACAAACTACTTTCAACTACCAATACTCACGGCAATATACCAGGTATTGTAAAGAGTAACTAAATTAAACCAAACATATTTGCATAGAGGCTGCGCATATAACGCCAGTCTATGGGTCAAATGACTTCAAATGAGAGAATGAAAAGGGAAAACATATAAACTACTTTCAACTACCAATACTCACGGCAATATACCAGGTACTGTATTGAATAATTAAATTAAGCAAAACATATTTGCATAGAGGCTGCACATATAACGCCAGTCTATGGGTCAAATGATTTTAAATAAGAGAATAAAAAGAAAAACATACAAACTACTTTCAACTACAGATACTCACGGCAATATACCAGGTACTGTATTGAATAACTAGATTAACCAAACATATTTGCATAGAGGCTGCACATATAACGCCAGTCTATGGGTCAAATGATTTTAAATAAGAGAATAAAAAGAAAAACATACAAACTACTTTCAACTACAGATACTCACGGCAATATACCAGGTACTGTATTGAATAACTAGATTAACCAAACATATTTGCATAGAGGCTGCACATATGGCACCAGTTTATGGAGTAAAATGACTTCAAATAAGAGAATGAAAGGGAAAACATTCAAACTACTTTCAACTGCTGATTACTCACGGCAATATACCAGGTACTGTATTGACTAACTAGAGATTAAACAAAACATATTTGCATAGAGGCTGCACATAGAGCGCCAATCTATGGGTCAAATGACTTTAAATAAGAGAATGAAAGGGGAAACATACAAACTACTTTCAACTACAGATACTCACAGTCTATACCATGTACTGTAGCTAGATTAAACCAAACATATTTGCATAGAGGCCGCACATATGGCGCCAGTCCATGGGGTCAAATGACGTCAAATTGCCCCATCATCGCCCACGGGGGATAACACGGGGCGGGGATGAAAGACAACACGCCCGGCTAATTGAGGTCGTGCTAAGTAAGTCCGCGATGTCAAGCGCGCACGTGGCAAGCCCCGGATTACGCGTTCTCACGTTTTATTTGCACGCGCTCGGCATTGTGCTGGAGAGGGGCTTGTTACGCTAGCGGTGTGTCTGTCCGTGAGAGGAGCCGCAGGGGGCAGCGTGGGATCAGGGCCCCCTGGTGGCGGAATGTTCCCCTTCTCTTGTCCGCAGAGCACCCCCCTTTCACTCTGTATATGTAGGCCCAGGGAGGGGGGGACCCCTGTCGTCATCACAGTTTGGATTAGATATGCAAATCTGAAAGTCCGGATATATTAAATAAGTTGTCTATTTCAATTTCTCTACTTCCCATATTAAGATTATTTACAGAAGTGTGTGTTTTAGATTTAAGAATACTCCATTACGAAAGTTGAGGATGTTTTAAGTTTGTTTGTTAATTCAAAGAATTTTGTGACGATCACATAATTTTATGTGTCTATGATTATATATTTATAAAATGTCGGGAATATTTTGCTACAATCTCAAGAAGCTACAAATTGTGTGGTAAAAATTTAATTTTAAATATTCAATGATCAGAGGCCAGATTATTATAAAACAATTATTGTAAACACTGCGTATTCTGCATGCATTGTTAAGAAAATAATGAAAATAATTGAGAAGTTGGGAAAAACTTATCAATTATTTTGAAGTGATATCATAGACACAGAAAAAAACTTTTATTAAGACACCAGTCAGATTCTTCTCTCTCATTGCCGGCTTACAATGATATCCTCACAATGATCAATCATGTAGTTGAGGAGATAAATCCAAGTTCCTACTTACTGCTTTGTTAAAGTTATATAGGGACAGAGCAACCATTCGACTTGATATGGCGCTGGTTAAAATACTTTGTACTAAGGTAAGTTGAAGTAAAATCAGCTTTAGAGAAAAATTTGTTCTTCTACAAGTTTATTTATAACAGCTATTCCTGGAAAGAAATGTAAATGTACGAGCGGATGGCCTGTAAAGGAACAACAACAACCTCGTCTAAAAACATATCTGAGCAGACGATAAGAACGGCAGGAAGTCGAGCCATTCAAGACTTCCTAGTGAATGGAGGCGTGCAATTAGTGGCGTCGGTGTAGGAGGTTCCACGACGTAGAATGTAGGCGGATACAGGGCGGCCTTATCTTGCCTGTGTTCAGAGAAGAACTGAGTCTTTGACGTGAAGGCCTTCTTGGAGAAATGGACGAAAATAACTCCCAAGATCTCTCATGTTGATTTGAAACGCTTAATACCACTACAATCTTAGGAAATATGTAAATAGATTTAAGTAAACAAATAACCCGTAATCGGCCCGAGAAAATATGCAAATTTGCTCGTGTTATCGCATTATTCAGACAAATTCTAAAGTTAGGCAACTGTGTATCTATCTGATTGAACTCTATATCGCATTAAAGTTACATTAGGATTGGTAAAATATTGTGGAAACGCATACGAAAAAAGCAGAATATGCAAATTATATTATTATCGAATTGATTTGCATATATTGAGAGATGAAACCCTGACTTTGACTCTATCTGACCTAACTCTGTATCATATCAAAGTGTCATAGGTCAAATATTGTGGAAACGCGTACGAAACAAACAGAATATGCAAATGAAATTGTTATCGAATTGATTTGCATATATTCTGAGATGAAACTCTGACTCCCTTCTCTATGACCTAACTCTCTATAGCATCTAATTTTCATCTGGATAGGTTAAATATTGTGGAAACACATGCGGAACAAACAGAATGTGCAAATTAGACATCTATCAAACTAATTTGCATATTCCTCATTTGAAAATTGAACAGCGACTGCTTCTAACCTAACTATATGGTGTCAAAATAAAATAGGCATATCCTGACCGCTTACATGATCATTTTAGAACGCCGTCTAGCGAAATAAAAGTCAACTAAACGTTGATTAAGGTGTCAAATTATATTGACAAATATTTGCACTCTTATCTTATCTCAGGTTTTAGTGGAAGAATTTTGTTTTCGTTTGTTTGTGAACCAATCTCTCCCGCCTTCTCATTGGACTAATGTGGCCATGTTTGTATATATAAGGGGGTTATGGTATTGCGAGAGGAGTGTGGGGGATATTTGGTGTGGAGACGCTTAAAGTGTTCTCTGCGTGTTATATTCGTGTCTGGCTTTCTCCTCACATACCTGTGTAACCCCGGTCCGATCCCTACCAACGCTACAATAAAGATAAGTACTGTTTTTTTTTTTTAGATTTTATTTAACAAATTGTGAATTATTATTTACCTTTTTTTTTTTTTGGTGTTATACTCTTGAGTGTACGATTTTTGAGTGTTTAGTTACTATTACTGTAGGCCCTAGTAATTTGAAACTTTGTGTGTTATCCCGTAAATAGTAACTTTTGGCAAAGGTTTAAATACAAGAGATGATTGTGTGTGTATCGTAACTCTTCTATTTATTCGTAAATAGAAGCTTTCGGACCAGATTTTCTTCATTTAAACAAAACAATTGTAATAATGTGATGAAAGGAAGGTTTTGGTTTATAGAGAGTTGGAAGAAACAGATAAAAAAGTGTGACGAAATATTTAGAAATTTTTTCTAGAGATGGTATAACTGTTGATATTTATTATATTTGCTCAATTATATAACACTGGAGGATAAACAAGAATGTTCAATAAGTTCTTATAATAGCTAGGATAATATGCAAATATATTGTTCATATATACACTCATAGACAAAACTTAAGTAAGTTGTACCTTTTAGCATGTATATCGGGATTATAACTCTGAAAGATATTACAGTGACCTTTATTGAAGACACACATATATACACTCATGGACAAAACTTAAGTAAGTTGTACCTTTTACCATGTATATCGGGATTCAGACAATAACTCTGAAAGATATTACAGTGACCTTTATTGAAGACACACATATATACACTCATGGACAAAACTTAAGTAAGTCGTACTTTTTACCATGTATATCGGGATTCAGACAATAACTCTGAAAGATATTACAGTGACCTTTATTGAAGACACACATATATACACTCATGGACAAAACTTAAGTAAGTTGTACTTTTTACCATGTATATCGGGATTCAGACAATAACTCTGAAAGATATTACAGTGACCTTTATTGAAGACACACATATATACACTCATGGACAAAACTTAAGTAAGTTGTACCTTTTACCATGTATATCGGGATTCAGACAATAACTCTGAAAGATATTACAGTGACCTTTATTGAAGACACACATATATACACTCATGGACAAAACTTAAGTAAGTCGTACTTTTTACCATGTATATCGGGATTCAGACAATAACTCTGAAAGATATTACAGTGACCTTTATTGAAGACACACATATATACACTCATGGACAAAACTTAAGTAAGTTGTACTTTTTACCATGTATATCGGGATTCAGACAATAACTCTGAAAGATATTACAGTGACCTTTATTGAAGACACACATATATACACTCATGGACAAAACTTAAGGAAGTTGTACCTTGTAGCATGTATATCGGGATTCAGACAATAACTCTTAAATATATTTGATACATTTGAAATGAAGGCGATAAAAACGGTAAAAAACAAGCTTTCAGGCAAGAATGCCCTTCTTCAGGTTACAACTTGGAATATATTTTAAAACTATGGACATGAAAGATAGCCAAATAAAGTAGGTAAATAGTTCAGCTGGGGGGATTGGCGAGGTAAAACACGGAGTATTGGGGTGGGAGGTCGATTTTTCGGTTGAAACTGGGCGTGCAGTGCGAGACCAAAGATTCAAGGACTAGGCGCTGATACTTGTTCCCGACGCCCTTGTAAACGCATACAGCGCTGTTCAAATTGAACGAATGGTGAAATTCTGTGATGTGTTGGCATAAGAGAGACTTGAGGTCGTTGGTGCGTATGTTGCGGCTGTGTTCAGATAATCTGGTGCAGATAGATCGACCGGTTTCTCCGATGTAACACTGTTCGCAATCGAGACATATTTGATACATCAATAGTCAATATATATCCCCAAGAGAGAACACCCTCGCTATAGAATACCTCTCTCTAAAAATAAGTTTTCAATGCCAAAATTACCATTTTTACTAATTAACTGTTCTCCAGTAAAAGACCATCTCTCTATAAAGGACACTTTGGCTCTACAACTAGGTATTGTCCTTTAGAGGTAGTTTCTACTGTAATTGACTAATTTACTAGAATCTGTTACTGAACGAAGTGGAATAACAAACCTTGTGGCCAGGAGAAACCCAGGATTCGAGACACCTACTGTTGGAATGCCCACTCTTCTCTAGCACACACTAGATAACAGACAGTTACTAATGTTGTAGATCTATATCAATTTGTAAATACTAGAGATAATTGTCCAGATTTAACTATTTTTGTAAATATATTTATGATTATCTTTATAACCTGAAAAAGAAACAGGTTCCTAATATATCTTATTGTTTCTCTTTATTTTTTTCTTGTTTAATGATAAGGTAAAATTTGGATTATAGATTACCCCCTCCCTTTTATACAAAATAATCTCTGATATTTTAAATTTAGTTAAACTTAATATTAACAGATTATGTAGTGTACTATCATTCCTTTGTGATGGTGTTTATCTGAGGAGCAGAATGGTGTATTTAGATAGGTTTCCTGATGATGGGACATCCGATGTAGGTAGGAATGTTAGCTGGACATAGTCTGTGACCTTTCTCAGGGGAATAAAGAAGTTAATTCACGAAATGTTGGAGAAATAAATAACTCAAAAACGTCTGATGGATCTTTTGTTAATGAAACAAATATCTGTATAGAACAACGACATCTACAAGTATAGAAGACGGGATTTATAACGTCAGATGTTTCTTATAGATTATAAACACAAGGTAATAAGACCAAATCCAAATAAATAAATAGTGTGTGACGTTTCAGCGTTGTTACTATCTTCGGACAAAAGTACTGAATGTAGTACTCTTGTGTTCAGTACTTTTGTCTGAAGATGGTAACAACGCTGTTACCGAAACATCACACACTATTTATTCATTTGGATTTGGCCTTATTACCTTGTGTTTCTTGTACAATATGTTTATAACTGTTTATGTTTATAAATATAAATCAACGCAATTATCCCAAACCGAGATATCGTGTTTTGTGTGTTGAAATAAAAATTCATTTTTTTGAACGACTATAAATAAAATAAACTATTTTCTCCATCTTGTGATTTTATCTTATATTGAATTATTAGGATAATAACCATCGTATGTCTTAATAAAACGAAGTATCTTATGAATCGAAAAATATCGTTTTACTCTTTCTTGTTTTGAAGATATGTTATGTAATTAAAGTAAGTAAGAAGGACGTAACCAATTTAACTTTACATATTATTTATTATTAATAGCAATTATACAAAACAAATCTTGGTATATATGTCTACATGAAAACAACAAAAACAAGTATACATCATTTACATACAAGTTCCTTTTCAAACTCAGTCTCATCAAAAAAAAAAAAAAAGTCGTTGGACAAGTGCGTAACACCCTCGGTTCCCAACAGCCATGAACCAGGATTGAATCCCGCGTTAAAATTTTGTTTAATATGTAAATAACCTTCACATATTATTCACTGTTTCAATTATCATAAACTAGGTTGCTCTTGCTTAGCGGTACCTATTAATATGAATTTGAACCGGCAGTTTCATCTATAGCCATTGTTACTCTGTAATATTCTAACAATTAGAAGAACAATAAAGAAAACAAGAGGATAGATCTTAAGACACATTCTGGGAAACTCAAGGAATTGACTTCAAGAATGGAAGTTAGCAGGAAATGGACAGTGACGTTGGGACACTATCTCTGAACGCATGAACATGTGAAGGAAATGACTCATTCTTGTCCAGGAATTCTTGTTTAACTCAAGACAACATCTCTCTCTCTCTCTCTCTCTCTCTCTCTCTCTATTATGATTGTAGAACGAAGTTTGAAAATTATACCGCAAATGTGTTTTTTTTTTTCTTTTTTTGAACGAAAAATCGAAATTTATTTTAAAGAAAAATAACGATTATTTTCCCCCTCATCCTTTCATACTTCATCCCTAAGGTTAGAAATAATCGTTATTTCTCCTTAAAATAAATTTCGATTTTTCGTTCAAAAGAAACATTTGCGGTATAATTTTCAAATTCCGATCTACAATCATAAGCCGCATTATATTGTATTATTATTATTGTATCATTTATGTCAGAAACATTAACCGTTTTTAAACGACTACACATTTCTTTATTTACATATTTTACCAGCAAAACACATAAACATACAAACATGATTATGATAATATATAATTTCTAGATTATATTATTTAAAAATCACAGAAATATTTATACACATAATATTATTTAATTAAAAAGGCATATATTGGATCAAAAAATATTTATTTTACCTATATTTCAGCTGGCTGAACGCCAACCTTTATCAAGGTGTTATAACACCTTGATAAAGGTTGGCGTTCAGCCAGCTGAAATATAGGTAAAATAAATATTTTTTGATCCAATATATGCCTTTTTAATTAAAGATTTATCTATGAATTGCTCTATTTTCAAAACATAATATTATTTAAAATATAAATATAAACTAAACACTCATCATCCCTAGTACACGTAGTACAGGCCATGATAATCTTGGTGGGTAGTAGTAGTTGGTGACTTCTTTTTTTACTGTAAGTGCACCATATATTGTTGCACCAGGGTGCGGCTTGGCAGACTCTTCAGCCTTGATTCTCTCCTGTGCTGGGTCTTGCATCTTACCAGAGCGTGTTTCAACCATCCTACAAATTTATAAAAGGGAATAATGAGATAAGTCTACTTTATGTAGCCACCAGAATCCTTTATTTATTTTCTCACATCAAAGAGAGCAGTGAAGTCACAGTGTACCTAAATACAAATGATGATAAATTAATAATCTGTTTTAAATAAATATCATAGAATATTTTATATAAAAATAAATAAATATATAATTTAAATTTCAAATATATTAAAACTAATATAAGAAATACGCCATTAATCATGATGTAACACTTCCCCCTCTCCAGAGGTCGTCACGTCCTCGTGATTGACCTCATCAATTCTTTCAAAATAGGGTTGATTCTTGAGACATGGACAATCAATGGGTCTTGGTCAGGATTATCTTTTGGTTCAATTAAGTAATTTACGTTGGACAGCTTCTTTAATATTCTATATGGGCCAAAATATTTTCTCAGTAGTTTCTCACACTTTCCTATTTTCCTAATTGGTGTCCAAACTGCTACTAATTCTCCTGGTTCGTAGCTTCTTTCCATGTGTTTCTTGTCATAGTTCTTTTTCATTCTTTCTTGAGTCTTTATTGTGTTGTTAATAACTAATTTTCTTGTTCTGTTTATTTTGTCTAAGTGATGTTTTATGTATTCATCATAATCATCCTTGTCAATGTCCACCGAGATATTCCTGTCGTCCAAAAGAGACGTGGGTTCTCTTCCAAACATCAGGAAAAAGGGAGAATATCCTGTGGTTTCCTGAATTGTAGTATTGTAAGCGTGAGTGATGAATGGGAGTATTTCGTCCCAATTCTTCTGATCAGTGTTCACATACATACTGAGCATATTGATCAATGTTCTATTTAACCGCTCTGTCAATCCATTAGTCTGGGGATGATAGCTCGTTGTGAAACAATGTTTAATCTTGCACGTTTTCATCACCTCTTTCATTAAATTACTGGTAAATTGAGAGCCTCTGTCACTAATAAGATATTGTGGGGCTCCGTGCCGGAGAAAAATATCCTCTACTAGAAATTTAGAAACTTCTTTCACTGTTGCTTCCGAGACTGCTCTTGTTTCTGCATATCTAGTGTAGTAGTCCGTCAGCACGATTATCCATTTTTTCCTGTTTTTCGTAGATGGTAGTGGACCAACAAAGTCAATTCCAATTCTTTCGAAAGGAAAGTTGGCTGGGGGGATGGGCTGTAGTAGTCCAGAAGGTAATTGGTTTGAGCCTTTCCTACTTTGGCAAAGGTGACACGTCTTAACGAATTCTGAGACATCCTTTAGCATGGATGGCCAAAAGTATTTACTCTTTATTCGGTACATGGTCTCTGGCGACGCCCAGATGGCCATTCGACATATGATTGTGATATTCTTTCATAATTTCTCTCTTTTTATTCTCTGGAACCACAAGCAACCACGCCCTGCCTTCAGGGTTCGGGTTTTTCTTAAAGAGGCATCCATCTTCTTCTTTAAAGTTTTGCGCAATTGATCGCCTGCTTCCATTAAGGTTTTTCTTAACACTTTCGATAAATTTATCCTCTTCGTCTGTTATTTGATTCAAAATAGCCTTTCAAAATCCTCATCCCAATCAGTTTCTGGTAAGGGCCCCCTAGATAAGCCATCGGCGTCCAGATGCTTCTTTCCCGATTTATGTATTATATCGAAGTCATATTCTTGAATTTTCAATGCCCATCTTGCCAATCGACCTGTTGGATCCTTCAGGTTTTTGAGCCAGCATAAGGCGTGATGGTCTGTTACTATTTTAAAGTGTCTTCCATAAAGATAGGGTCGTAATTTTGACATTGACCAGACAACGGCCAGACATTCTTTTTCAGTGGTTGAATAATTTTGCTCCGCTTTACTTAGGGTACGACTCAAGTATGAGATCACCTTCTCTTCACCACCGATGTCTTGGACAAGTGTTGCACCTATGCCGATGTTGGACGCATCAGTATGAACATAAGTAGGTGCATTTGGATTGAAGTGACCTAAAATTGGTGGACTTAATAGTGCTGTTTTTAGGGTTTGAAACGCTTCCTCTTGTCTTTCTGTCCAGGTAAATGGTACACTTTTTTTTTATAAGGTTGGTCAAAGGGTCAGCAATTTTTGAAAAGTCTTTGATAAATTTTCTATAATATGAACACATTCCCAAAAAGGATTGTACTTCTTTGACCTTTTTGGGCGAGGAAAATTTCTGACAGCTTTGATGTTATGTTCCGCGGGTTTTATACCATGTTTGCTCGTTATATAGCCGAGGATCTCCAATTCTTCAAAAGCAAATCGGCATTTTTTGTCGTTTAACCTTAAATTAGATTCACGAAAACATCTAAAAACAGCTTCAAGTCTTTTGAGGTGCGTTGGAAAATCCGGGCTATATATGATAACATCATCCAGATAACACAAACAAATTTGCCATCTCAGATTTCCAAGCATATTCTCCATATTTCTCTCAAAGGTAGCAGGCGCGTTACAAAGTCCAAAAGGCATCACGTTGAATTCATATAATCCATGCGCTGTAGTGAAAGCTGTTTTCTCTTTGTCTCTTTCTTCGACTTCAACTTGCCAATATCCAGATCTGAGGTCTATTGCTGAGAAGTGTGTAGATCCTTGGAGAGTATCCATAACTTCGTCTATTCTAGGGATCGGATAGACATCTTTTACTGTCACGTTATTCAGTTTCTGTAGTCCACACAAAATCTGTATTTACCATCTCGCTTCTTGACCAATATTACTGGAAAAGACCAGGGGCTAGAAGATGGCCTAATTATGCCTTCTGTAAGCATCTCGTCAATTTGCTCTTTTATAATATCTCGTTCTTTAGCACTTACCCGGTAAGGCTTGTGTTTAATTGGCTTCGCGTCTTCTGTGTCTATCCGATGTTTTGCCAAATTGGTTCTCCCTAATCTCGATGAAAAAAGATCTCCATACCTTTCTAAAACTTGTTTTAAACTCCTTCTGTTCCTTTGGTGAAAGATTTTCGTTTATTTGGAATCTAGGTTCTTCGTTCTTTTCTACCTCTCTTTCTCGACTCACATTTATTTTCGCTGGACTACTTCCAAAAGCCAATGTTTGGTTTTTCATTATTTTTAACGGTCGAGGATACGGATTAGTTATCCAGATGTGTGTTTCCCTATTTATAACATTGATCAAGCTTCTTGCTAGACGAAGTCCATTTGTTTGAAACATTTTGCTGCTCTCCTCGATAATATATTCTCCATCCTCTGTTTCTACCAATGCCTTGATCAATTTCATGGAACATTCCGGTACAATGGAATCCTTGGCACTCTTTATTTTCAACATTTCAAAATTGATTTCGTCATGATTATTCGTCAAATCATATTTTATAGTTTCTTGCTTACAATCTATTTTTGCGTTCATTTTCTTAAGGAAATCTCTCCCAAGAATTAATGTCCGTAAATGCGTTTTCAATATCACAAAGTTGTGTGATAATGTTTCGTCATCAATTTTTATATTTAAAAATATACTTCCTACCATGTCCAATTTTTTTCCATCGGGTCCTGCACAAATTTTTGCGAGTTTACTTATACCATGGCCTGTATCGAGGGCCGTTCTGAGGTCGACCACTGAGAGGTCAGCACCTGTATCAACCAAAGCTTCAAAAGTCCCTATCTTGTCCACATTAATTTTTAATTTGTATTTAGGGTCCAACTTCTTGATTCCGTTTATGGTCGACTTGCTTTGATTGACAGATTCAGGCGCGACGCTTAGTTTAAATCTTCCAACACGGAATATCTATTCCGGTAGGAATATTTGTCTGTGTGCTATGACATACATCAGCATAAAGCCGAGGTCCTGATTTCTCTGATATTTCATTCATTTGGCCTTTCTCTTCGACCTTCTCTTGGGTATCTGTTGGATCCTCTTCTAGGATTCTTATAAACTTGACCCTACAATAACGGGCCACGTGCCCTGGCTTGTTACATTTAAAGCAGATTGGTCTTCCATCTTCCGTCCTATTTTTGCTCACTTCTTGGCTTTTATTGTAAGTGTTTCTCTGAAGGTTTGGTTTCGGCACAAAGTTAGGATTATAAGGACGTCTAGGGGTAGAGGGCTGGGGAAAGTTGTTTCGATACTGTCTGGGGGTAGGAGGGGAGTCGTTCTTGTAATTATTGGAAACAGGGGCTTGGGGCCTGGAAGTGGTCTGGTAGTTTCGTGCGGCAGTCGGCGGCCACGTACCTCGATTGTTGTTGGGGTCTAGAATAGCGTGGACCGTTATATAGGTTTCTGGATTTCTCCACACGTTCCCGATACTTCTTTTCAAAAATAATCCATTTTCTTGCACACGACAAGAAGGTCATCGGTCGTTTTAGGAGGGTTCAGGTAGAGCGCGAATGAGTACTCTTTTTTCAGTCCTCCAATAACATGTTCAATTTTTGTTTCTTCTTCCATTGCGGGGTCAACCTTGTTGCACAACACTAGAATGTCTTCCGCGAACCTGATTGCTGGTTCATTCCAGTGTTGCATTCTGTTGAGCTTCATTCTAAGTTCTTCTTTATTCGCGTCCAAAGAAAAATCCTGAATGAGGCGGATTTTAATATTTTCCCAGCTCGTGAAACTAGCTTTGTGTAAATTCAACCAGGTTTTAGCGCTTCCCGTCATGTTCATGGCGGCATAACGAGAGATAATGTAGTCTGCCCAATGGTACAAGAAGCCCAATTTCTTCAAGAGATTCAATCCATGGGCGAGGGTCTTCCGTTCCATCATACTTGGGGATGTCGATGTTGGGATTCAGGACAACTGGGTCGGAACTAGCATCTCTACCAATTGTTGCACCAGGGTGCGGCTTGGCAGACTCTTCAGCCTTGATTCTCTCCTGTGCTGGGTCTTGCATCTTACCAGAGCGTGTTTCAACCATCCTACAAATTTATAAAGGGAATAATGAGATAAGTCTACTTTATGTAGCCACCAGAATCCTTTATTTATTTTCTCACATCAAAGAGAGCAGTGAAGTCACAGTGTACCTAAATACAAATGATGATAAATTAATAATCTGTTTTAAATAAATATCATAGAATATTTTATATAAAAATAAATAAATATATAATTTAAATTTCAAATATATTAAAACTAATATAAGAAATACGCCATTAATCATGATGTAACA
This sequence comes from Cordylochernes scorpioides, assembly GCA_030710605.1. Classification (NCBI taxonomy): domain Eukaryota; kingdom Metazoa; phylum Arthropoda; class Arachnida; order Pseudoscorpiones; family Chernetidae; genus Cordylochernes; species Cordylochernes scorpioides. The sequence goes on along the minus strand of CP092869.1, from coordinate 99,453,031 downwards.
ATATCTAGACATGTCTTCTTCTTCTTTCTTAACTCCACACTGTGTGAAGAACGGTGCATCGTACAGGAAACATTCTTTCATTCATATGTAATAGAGAGATTTTATATAGTTAATATATATGTTATAATAAATATTATTTTGAGATAGAAATTAATTGCTGGTTCTTTTGAGTACATGGGTACCTAATGGTATCGTTTGCAGTCGTGTCATTTTGAAAGAAAAGCAGAAAAATAATTATTTACTATCAAGTAGTTTTTATTTTAAATACTTGAAGAAAATTACAATAAGACATTTTTCACAGTTATATAGAATTTATTAAATGAATTTTATATTAGTGAATTTCAAAAATAGGTTAGATAACTACATATTTACAACAAGTATTAAAAGTCGGCGTATTCTAAAAACTATGGCCAAAAAACAAGTAGAACTATCAATGAATGAAAATAAAATATATTTTTTGAATTATAAAATATTTTTATATTTAGATTATATATATAATGTATATATACACTGTATAAAAAAAATCGACGTACCAAGAAGGAGTTGTCAGATTAGTACAAAAATTGGTGTATGTAAAGAGCATGTATAGGGGAAAAAAACGATTAAAATTTCAGAACAATTAATAAATACAATATATATATAGAATGCGTCTGCCTTTGTCATTAAAATCAATGTGAAAAGTTTGACTTTTGTACTGTTTGAATTTTCCCTCGTTTAATATGAGAAACAGAATTTTTCATTAAAAAAAAATCGTAAATAGTTTTCAATATATAGGTTTGTTATAGATAAATATATTGTTGTTTGGTGTTTATATTTTTATAATTAAGAATAAGATTTGTATAAATTGTTTATTAAACTTTATACTGATCTTTTTACATCACCACGTTGTTTACATTCTACATCTTATTCTTGTTGTTTATAATGATGATATATATTTATTCACAGATTAATAGGATATATATATTTAGTCCCAAACAATCTATATATTTAAAAATGAATGTATGTGTGTGTGTGGCCTGTTTGTCCTTTATTGCCTGACCAAACCACTCATTGGAACGCCATGAAACTTTGGGAAGTTATTTAGTATAGTACTGGGAAGGTTTCTAGCAAATAAAATTTTTGAAATAACTTTTCGCTTTAAAATAATCAAGATAAATATTCTAATTTATCTGTTATAATTCAACAATCTGCTCTAAATATTATCATGATGATACGATGATTTTGTAATGTAGAAAATTAGGAAAGACAAAATTCAGGATGACACGGCAATTTATTTGAGACAAGAATAATGATACAATTCCAAAGCAAAGATACTATTCTTTTAACTTCCAATTACCGAGGGAACCAATTAATATTGATTTTATTCAACTTATCGAGTATTTTTCAAGGGACCGGGAAAAAAATGTTCACTAGATAAAACGATGATTTTGTAATATAGAAAATTAGGAAAGACAAAATTCAGGATGACACGGCATACAGGGACTGGGAAAAAATGTTCACTTTATCGAGAGATTCAAATTTACGATTTTCAAATTATCAAAATATATATATTTTTTATATATATAAGTTTATAGAGAATTATTTTAACAAATGTTCGTTAGACAAACCTTTACTCGGGTAAAACCCGGGCGAAGCCGGGTACGTCCGCTAGTTGTAACATATAAAATTAGGAAAGATAAACTTCAGGATGACACAGCAATTTATTTAAGGCAAGAACAAAATCAACATTTATAAGATATAAGATAAGCAATGAGGGAAGTGTCCAGAATAGCAAAATATAAATATACAAAAAATAATAATAATCTGTAGATAAAATAAATAAATACTTTGTTACAATATTTTAAAATTATATAAAAGTTATAAAAATTCGTAGATAGTTTGATAAGAACTTAAAGAAATTATTTAAAGATAATACCATAATTGTGTAGATTGGATTTGTTTCTTATCTCTTTGTGCAAATATTACATCAATTCCATGAGTCCATGCTTCTCAAGCTGTTTGATGATAAGTAGTGGCCTCTTCCAAAGGTCCTGTTTAGTACATCTAATGCAATGTGTTCTGGAGCTACAGGTAGGTTGAATTTTGATTAATTCAAAAGTTAAAGACTAGAGATTGTCTAGATATATTTATTTATACCGAACGTGTTGACATTGCTTAGAATTTTTTAATGAAACTGATTCCAATAATTATTAATTAAACATTATATTTATTGATTTACAAGAGAGAGAACAAAATATAAAAGGGAAACTAATATTGAACAATAGGAACTTTTTCTCTGTTTCGGTTAGCGGCCATTTACCTGTGAGCTTACACACACTCTGTGGAACAATTAATTAATATATGTACAACAGAACGACATCCATCTGACATAGTAAAATATATAGCCAATATGCAAATAGAATTGTATATATGTAGATAGATGGTGCTAGTCAAAGTACGCTATTCATTATGGCTAACGAGCTAATCAAATCATTAGCAGTAATTGGAAGATCTCTAAATCCTCAACTTACTCATTGAGCGATAGATTTATGGTGATGTTTTGTGTTAATGGTGTGAGTCTTTGTTTGTTCTCACGTCGTCGGGGATAGAGATGTATGGCTGTCTAGCAGAAGATTTAGATATGGTAGATAGATGGCCACGTAAATATGTCCCAGCAGGCTGTGTAGCAGCGGGAAATATGCAAAAGAGGATGGCTGAGCCAAAAAGTTGCATATTGAAAAAAAAATCTAATGATTCTTGCAACCATGAACTGATATGGTGAATATATCGAAATCAAGGAATTCAGGTACATTTATCAAATTAATCAAAGCTTTATGTGTGTGTGAGTGAAACGTGGCAATTTTTTTCCAAGATTGAAATTGGCTTAATTGCCATGAAACATATGCATTTTATATATAAAAAAGAGATTAGATTTTCTGCTTGAATTTTAGATCATGTTGAGGATTATGGTAATGGTGATGCAGTCGTGGCAAAAATAATAATAAGCCTTGATCAGAGATTTATTTAATTGAGCTAAGGAATATATATAAAAAACATAATTTGATAAAAGTACTGCCTGGCTTAAGGCGTAAGAATAAAAAAAATGAATAACTTATTTACATAATGTACAAAAGGTTTGAGCCGGCCATTGGGATATCTTTATTTACGCGGCTCGGAATTAGTCTTGCCTTCGCCCGCACAAGTCTCAGTGGAGACTTTTCCGGGCACAAATTTATTTACGGGGCTACTAACCATATATAGGCGGTCGATTTAGCAGAGTATTTGAATCTATGAAATTATAATTTAAAATAAAATAATATTTTTATATAACATGCATATATGGTGAAATGCATATAAATTGTTTAGGTTTATTTATACGTCACAGAGATCTTGGGGTCATTTCACAAGAAAGTTTTGAGATATCAAATAAATGACTTATTTATATATCAGTATTCTTATATATATTTTTTTACATCTATGGCGCATACCGTAAGAGTTACTATAAAAGAATGGAAAAATATCGATAGAAAAATATTTAACGATAATATTGTAACATAGTATTTATTAATTTTATTTATGTAACATAGTATTTCTTAATTTTATTATTTTTTATTTAACAGAGTGGTCATTTTTATTTTTATATCTGGCGACTCTGTAAATTTCCCTCGTGGCTTATCTTTTGTTTACCGTTCTTAGTTTGTCCTTCCCTGAAATAAATTTTGTTTCCTCCTGAAGTTTTTGTCTTCCCTAATTTTCCACGTGGCATTTTGGTGGAGATGCTGGGTAATTTAGGGAAGACAAACTTGAACACCGCCGAGAAGACCTTGAAGCCATGGGTGCTGTGATCTGCATTTTCGGAGACTGGCTCCAGGATTCCACCACGTGCTAAAGCCAAGACTTCCCTCGAAGATGACGATGTCCCTATAGACGATACGACGACACAGCGCTCTTCACGCCGCAAGAAAAAGGACGCAAAGGTACTAGGGACAAAGTTCCAAGACTTCGATGGAATCCTTGGCAGAAGCACGTCAAATCCACGTCAGTATCTACAATAATTGCTAGCTGTGGGTCACAGCTCCCATAGGGAAGAAGCTATGTAACATAGTATTTATTAATTTTATTTATGTAACATAGTATTCTTAATTTTATTATTTTTTATTTAACAGAGTGGTCATTTTTATTTTTATATCTGGCGACTCTGTAAATTTCCCTCGTGGCTTATCTTTTGTTTACCGTTCTTAGTTTGTCCTTCCCTGAAATAAATTTTGTTTCCTCCTGAAGTTTTTGTCTTCCCTAATTTTCCACGTGGCAATATATATATATAGGATTGCAATTTTTTAAGACAATATTTTTTACACTAAAAATAATAACATTTTACACTTTAATAACAACATATTTCAC
>CP092869.1:99406410-99448551 GCA_030710605.1 Cordylochernes scorpioides | reverse complement strand
ACTTTAATTAACAACATTTTACACTTTAATAACATTTTCCTTTTTAAGCGATATTTTCGATTTTATTTTAAATGAAATTAGTTTATTTAGTTTTGTTTTTTTAGGTAATTTTTAAAATTTTATAAACCAAATTTTTGTGATTTCAAGAATCATATTTTTGATTTTAATAAGAACATTTTTTTATTTAAAAATTTTGCACTTTTTTGAAAAGCACATTTAAAGGTTAATAAAATTTTATGCTATAACACCAACATTTTATAGTTTAATAGCGAGCATTTTATAAGATTTAAAAATAAAATTTTGATATTTTACAAAGGCATAACAAAGTAGAGTAAAAACTATCATAAATTAATCAGAGACAAGAGTTATACTTTTTCTAATGATAAAATCATTTATTTTGATAATATTCAAATCTGTTCAATAATTAAAAAACTTAAAAATGGCAAGGCTCCAGGAATAGATCATATAAGCAATCAGATGATCAAAACGGCAGTTCATTATATATCTCCTGTGTTAACAAAATTGTTCAATGCTTGTATTGGACTTAATTATTATCCGGAGGCCTGGAGAAAGTCAGCAGTAATGATTATAAAAAAACCTAATAAAGAAAATTATAAAGATCCGAAAGCCTACCGCCCTATAAGCTTGTCTTCTAATTTAGGTAAAATTTTTGAAAGTCTAATTCATATTGAACTTTTAAATCATATTAATAGTAATAATGTTATGCATCCTGCTCAACATGGATTTACACAAGAAAAATCAACAATCTCTGCTTTACAAGAAATAACTAAATTAAGTCTTCAGAAAAGAGAAACAGAAAATACGGCAATGGTAACAGTGGACATCAGCGGAGCTTTCGACAACGCATGGCATCCAGAAATTCTCCAACAATTGGACAAGGCAAATTTTCCAGCGGTACTTATAAAAATAATTAATTCTTACTTTGAAGACCGGAGTGTAGAGTTTAAATATACTAATGTAAAGTGTATAAAAAAGATAAATAAGGGATGTCCCCAGGGTGGTATTATTTCTCCTATTCTTTGGAATATATTACTTAATGATTTCAACTTATCTTTTAACGAAAGTTTTGCTAGAGTAATTGCTTTCGCGGACGATGTGACATTTGTGGTATGGAGTTCAAACATCTATGATCTTCAGCATAATATTACCAAATGTTTAATAAAAATCAAAGACTGGTGTGAAAAGGTAAAACTTTCACTAAGTCCAAACAAAAACAGGTATACTCTATCTACATAACTATGAAAAATTGCCCATTAATTTTGATGGAAAAATAATTCAACCATCAGAAACTGTTAAAATTTTGGGAGTTATTTTTAAAAATCATAGACAAAGGAATAAGATTAATTTTGGAACACATGTTGACAATATAATTATGAAAGCTACGAAACTTAAGAATATATTATTCTCATTATGTGCACGTACTTGGGGCATTGATACTCGGCGTAGATTGATCTTATATAAAGCTATGATACGCTCTACAATAAGCTATGCATCAAATATTTGGTTTCCTTTTATCACTGCAGCAAAAAGATCCGAGTTGAATTCTATACAATATCAAATTCTTATTAGATGCATTCATGCTTATAGGACTTCATCTTCTTACATCACACATATACTAGCGAAAACCCCTTTACTGTCCGATTATCTTGAATTATTACAAACAAAGTATAATATGACAAATTCTCTCACAGATCGAACACTCAAAAAACCCCTTCAAAAAGAATTAAACAAACTATATCTGGATCTAAAATTTAAGTTTTATCTTTCTCAATCTAATGAACTGTTCAAGAAATTCTTTCCAATTGCTGTCCCAAATTTCATTTCTTCTGATAAATTCACTACTTTATTCTTAACTGGCAAAGGACCCTTCTTAAGCTTCCTATTCAAACTGAATGCTATCAATGATCCAACATGTGAATGCCGCTTAGATGTTGAATCACCAGAGCATCTTCTTTTATCTTGCCCTCTGACTAACCAAATTGTATGTAGATACTTTGAAACATTACCAAATTCTCTTTGTGTATATACTCTATCTTATGAGAACTTTGTTAAGTTTAGAACTATTTGTACAGGTATCAGAACGCATTCTATATAGAATTCTGAGTTCACCTTCACCTTCGATGGAACCTTTATGAGCGGAAGGACTCCACGGCCAGTCATTACCCCGACAACCATGAAACCTTTAGGGAAAGTTTCGGAGCATTGGTGAACCCAATTATCCGGGACCTGTTTGCCTCTTTTGATGTAACAGATCTTCCGGATTCCATTGCAATACGTCACATACATCCATGCTTCGTCCAATGTTGCAGTATATTCCGATCTGGAACCGGCCAGGTGTTCCTCGTAGAGCTTCCGGGCATTCGTTGCACGGTTTTTTCATGTGGAAAGGGGTGAGCTTGTGAACCTTGCCTTTTCGTCGGGTATCCAGTTCCAAATCTTTGTGAATGATGTTATTTATCGTTTTTAGCGATGTTCCACACATTCTGGAAAGTTGGCGCTGAGATGGTGGATTTTCAGTAGTTGCTAGCCGCTTTACCTTGGAAACCGTGGCGGGGGTCCGCACCGGACGTGGTCGATCGACTTGAAATTTTTGCCCATTGGATTCAGCTTACCTTTTCTTTCCGATGCCATTTACTACGCTACATATTGTAGCTTTGCCAACATCTAGTCCTTCTGCTTTTAGCTTTTTCACTATGACGCTATAACTGTTTCCTTCTTTGGAAAGGGTCCGAATTGTTTGTTCGACTTGGAGCGTTAGTCTCTCTCCCCCCATGTTGCAAAAATCATGATACCTGATGAAAATGAATTCTCCAGAAGATTCTAGATCTATTGGAACCAGTGTCGTGTGCAGCATGCCTGCACGTGCAAAACGCGAGCGCGCGAAAATCGTTTCATTTGAAAGGAAACACCCTCCGTAATAACTCTTTTCTATTCAATATTATTTTATGTTTATTTTATTCAAATATATTATGATAAGATTAAGTTGAAATCATTGTGTGTGTTGTGTGTGTTTGTGTGTGGTGGTAAATATGAAATAATAAATATAATAAAAATGCTTTGAGATACATTTTCGAAAGGCTATTTTTTATCTAAAGTATTTTTTAAATCATTAAAATCATTTATTGAAAGGGTAAAAAGATCTAATGGGGAAAATTCAATTAAATCAATTTTAATGTATTGTATCTACAAAAATGTGACAGTTTAAATTGAAAAAAAGAATTCCGATTGTAGGCAAAAATATAAATACAATACTTGAGTAAATTTATTCAGTTAAAAAACTAAATTTATGTCAAATAATGACAGTTGAAATATTAATTTAAAGGTTCAATAAAATTTACTCCAATTTTAGCAAGCCTATAATTATTATTTAATTATACATTGAAAAGACGAGAGTTGAGAGACGCTTTATTATACTTATATTTATGTTCTAAGAATAATTCTAATATTTAATTAATGTTATACGGTTTATTTATAAAATTCTAATTAAACTTTTAAAATAAGATATTGTTTTTTTTTTCTCTTTATAAAGAGCGATTATAGAAAATATAAGGGAAATATCAAATAATCGAAAAATTCATATAAACCAAAATATAAATACATTTTATTTCTATTTATCTATCAAAATATTTATTAAAACACAAAGCAGCTTAATATATATTTTTAGAAAGGAATAAATAACTTATATATATTTATAGCCATAACAATTTCATCTTAAGTGAGTTTAAATCTAAATTTTAGTTGTGTACAGCATTCTTCATATAGATAGAAACAAAAATAATAGCATTTATCTCCAAATTAACCTATATATAAACAAATATTTTAAAATTACAAATATAAGTAAACAGGAACTAGTTTAATAGGTTTTGACAACAAGGAAAATAATGTGCTTATTTGTCGATAGATGGCGAGGCTTGTCGACGTCATTGAATTATTTATAATCACTTCTATTTTTAACACCATCCTCGTTTATCGCGTGATTTAACCAATATATTTATTTTAAAAAATACTCATATTAATATAAATACTTCTATAATATTTCTATCGACATGTTTATTTTTAAATATATGTATGTTATATATAAAGATATTATTTAATTTTAAAAATAGAATTTCTAGAATAAAATACTCTGTTGTATGTTGATCAATATAATTCTATAAATAATATTCAAAAAACAGCAGAAAATCTTTTTTTTTTAAATATAATATGTATATTTTTATTTCATATCAATTTGAAATCGGAAAACGATATTTAAAAAGAAAGAGGAAGTAATGGTAAGATGGCGACTGAAGAACTATACAGAAGTTCGTCTGCGTGACACGAGCGGATATGGGTAGGAAGTGGAAGTCGGAAGGAAGTAGTTCGCTTGAGATTGGACCTTATCCTCCGATATGGCACCCACACACAAGGACACCTGAAGTAATCTATGATTTCAAGGAAAATTCCATCATTAAACAAGAGCTCATCCTAAAAATATATACTCTATTATTTTTATATACGTCTGTATTTTAAATATTGATATATTCTTGCCAAAATTCTAAATCTTTAATCACACACATGTATCAAATATTTCTGCAATTTTATAAATATATATAAAAACATATATTAACTAAAATAATATAAAATATATATAGAGATAAATCTATTGATTTGAAAATAGAGCAATCCATAAATAAATATTTAATTAAAAAGGCATATATTGGATCAAAATATCATTTATTTTATTAAAATATGTTATACTACTTGGATAAAGGTTGGTGTTCAGCCAACTGAAATGGTGGTAAAATAAATGATATTTTGATCCAATATATGCCTTTTTAATTAAAGATAAATCTCTATATTTACAGTAAATATAATATTCTAACAGTAATATTCTATATTAATAATTCTAAATTTATCAAATATGAAAAGAGAAACAAATAAATATATTGTAACAAAGTATTTATTATATTTTATATGTACACAGATTATATTATAATTTTGATATTTATATTATTTTTATATTTTGCTACTCTCTCTGGAAACTTAGCTCATTGTTTATCTTTTATCTTATAAATGTTGATTTTGTTAAATAAATTGCCGTGTTATTCTTAAGTTTGTTTTTCCTAATTTCTACGTTACAATATATAAAATAATGTCAAATACAATACGTTATTTAAATTTTATTTTAAAAAATTAAACAAAATTCTTTAAATTGAATAATCAACCAAATTAACAAACAATATATTCTTCCCTAATCTACCCAGCATATCCACCAAATGTCATGTAGAAAATTAGGAATGACAAATTTCAGGATGACCAGCAATATATTTAAGTCAAGTACAAATTAACATTTATAAAATACTGCTACTCTTTTTGTGTTGATTTCTTGCTTCCCTCTTTCTTCTTCTTATTATTTTTTTTTCCTTTTCTTGTTTTTTTTCTTTCTCTTTTTACTCTGTATATATCGTTATTTCCTTTGTCTCACTGCTTTGTTCTTATGCATACCTCTGGTGAATCCTGTATAGGGTCAGTGACCCTAAATAAAGGCTTTTTTTTGTTGTATAAAATAAAAAAAAAATAACATTTATAAAATACCAGATAGGAAACGAGGAAAGTTTACAGAGTAAAAAGATTTTCTGTTGATTTTTGAATATTAGAGTTATATAGAATTATTACTTGATGCTGATTATTTTGAGAATAGAGAAAATTGTTGAGCATTTGCTTGATATTGGAATCCATGAGTATGTGGTATTGTTCTGCAGTCGTGGTAACAGAATAATATTAATAAAAATAGTTATAAAAATAGCTTTAATTGAGCTTATGGAATATAGAAAACATAATTTGATAAAAGTAATGCCTGGATTAAGGCGTAAGAATAAAAAAATAAACTTATTTACATAATGTACAAAAAAGGTTTGAGCCGGCCATCGGGAAACAACAACAATGAGTTTTTATCGGGGAAGCATGACCTCTGGCGGTCGATTTAAAAGTATTTGAATCTATGAAATATAGTTTTAAATAAAATTATATTTTTTATAACATATATACACTGCGTGACATTGAAAATGGAACACCAAGAAATAGTGGCCAGAAAGTGATGAAACTCGGCAGACAGAGAGAGACAGGGACGAACAATAAGTGATCTTTATTTCAAAATGATAGTCATAATACAGAGCGAGAACGGCGTCGGCTTAGTAGCAAGTAGGACCACCGCGGACGGCGATGCTCGCAGCAACACGTCTAGGTAGAGAGTCAATCAGAGTACGGATGGCGTCCTGAGGGATGGCTCTTCATTCCCTCTCAACCATTTGCCACAGTTCGTCTTCTGAACGCGGCTGTGGCAAGGCATGCAAACGGCGTCCAATGATGTCCCAGACGTGCTCGATTGGTGAGAGATCAGGAGAGTACGGTGGCCAGGGAAGCATCTGTACATCTTGCAGAGCTTGTTGGCTAATGCGAGCAGTGTGCGGTCGGGCGTTATCCTGCTGATAAAGGGCATTGGGTACCCCCTGAAGGTAGGGGAGTGTCACCGGTCGCAGCACATCATCAACGTATCGTTGGGCCGTCATAGTGCCCTGAATACGAAGTAAAGGTGACCTGGAATTATACGCGATTGCGCCCCAAACCATGATTCCACGTTGTCGCACGGTGGGGCGTTCCACAATTGCTGCCGGATTGGACCTTTCTCCACGTCGACGCCACACGCGTACACGGCGACTATCACTGGACAAGCAGAAACGCGACTCATCTGAGAACACGACCCTGTGCCATTCCGTCATCCACGTCGATCTAGCCCGGCACCATTCCAAACGTTGGCGCCTATTCGGTGGGGTCAATGGCAGTCTTCTTAGCGGACGGCATGAGTGCAAGCCATTAGCAACCAATCGACGGGAAATGGTTCTGGTCGAGATGGAATGATCTAGGGTGTCTTGCACATGTTGCAGGATGGCGGTACAAGTGGCTTCTGGGGCCGCCACTGCTTGTCGAAGGATACGCCGATCCACACGTGCTGACGTCACTCTGGTTGCACCGACATTCCTATAAATTGCCTCATTTCCTTGTTCCAACCATCTTCTTCACAGTCGGTGCACCGTGGACGCACCAAGATGTGTATCAGCTGCGATTTGACGTATGGACCAACCTGCCCTTTTCAGTCCGATCACCATGCCCCTCGTAAAAGCGTCTGTCTGCTTGAACTGCCTCCGTTTACGATGACCTGGCATTCTCTGTTATTACACGTGTCTTTTGACACAAGAACAAAATTTCTACAATGATTTTCCTTGAAGAAATAACGACACGAATACTGTCCTTTCTGCAAGTTCCTTCCCTTATATCTTACTCCATGTGCGCACGAGAGCTGCGCATTTTACATCATTTGCATAACTCGGTTAGGCGCGTCTACCCTGAAATTTGCATAATTTTCTGGCCACTATTTCTTGGTGTTCCATTTTCAATGTCACGCAGTGTATATCACACAAAATTAACAATATGCTAATAAAATAATAAATATTTTGGTACAATATAAAAACAGACTTTCTACTGTCCTTAATCATTGATCATTGAGAGTGAACTCTTCTAGCAGTGTCGCTAATTTAATACAAGATTTAACAAGTCATTTCCTGACCGCTCACATGAGCACTCTGCCATGTAAAAGGGTCATGTGAACCTCATTTTTATATATTTTAGCATATATATGTTGAGAAATATAGTGCGAGTCATATGGTCCACTTTAACTGTCAAATTATATTGACAAATATTTGCACTCTTATCTCAGGTTTTAGTGGAAAGGATTTTGTTTTCGTTTGATAGTGAACCAATATCTCACGTCTTCTCATTGGACGAATGTGGCCATGTTTGTATATAAAAGGAGGCTATGGTATTGCGAGTGGAGTGTGGGGGATATTGGTGTGGAGACGCTTAAAGTGTTCTCTGTGTGATTTATCCGTGTCTGGTGATCTCCTCGCATACCTGTGTGACCCCAGTTCGATCCCTACCAACGCTACAATAAAGGATAAGTACTGTATACTATTATTGTGCCTTCTACATGCTTCGGTAAGCATTTTAAGGCATAACTCATAGTTAGGTGTCTCCGAGCAACCCGCCGCAGAGGAGGGCCAAGGAGAGGGCTGGAGAGGCGACGGCGAGGCCGTGGGCACCCCGGGGGAGAGGAGGGCTAGTGCACGCCGTTTTGAGGGAACCAAGGCAGCGCCAAGCACAACTAAAGCGCTGCAGGCTTCAAAAATAGTCAAGAGTTCATTTCAGGGATCGAGACCGGAGATCAAGACCCAGAGCTCAAGAGGTCTGGCTTTTATCGTCTGGCTTTTATCCTTAGGATAAGTACTGTTTTGTTTTTATATAGCAATTCGTGAGTTTTTTTTTTTTTTCTCCTTTTTATTGTTGTTGTTGTACGCGCTGTACGCTTTTCTCTGTGTTAGTTGCTCTTACGGTAGGTCCTAGTTTATTGTAACTTTGTGTGTTAACCCGTAATAGTAACTTTAGTTATAACAGCAATATAGAGGTGTACGATTAACTTGTAAACTACTTGAAACAAAGAGGGACGTTCAGTTTCTATAAATATTTGCGATATGTTATAATTTTTATAAAACGTAGCTAAAATCATATTGATTGTTCTTCCATTGTGTATATATATAATGGAGAGATTACAAAAAAATATATAAAAAAAAACAATCAATACACCGACATAAAGAGACCTTCAGTGTGGCCAAATTGAAAGGGCAGTTCAACAAGTAAAGACTGAGAGTGTGAAGGGAGGCAGTAAAAAAAAAAAAAGGAATTAACCCGCGTCAAACCGGGAGCTCACGGCAAGTTTCAATTAAGTATACAACCCTGCCATCTAGTGGTTGGCAAAATAAACATTTTAGTGGCATCAATTTTTGTAATTAACTTTAGTGAAGCCTAACATTGAGCATTTTGTGTCTTTGTTTTCTTAGGAGCAACTTTTTTTTTCTTTTGGTAAATAAATGTTTTTGGTGTGTGCGCGTGCTTTAGGTACAAGGTATGATAACTAAGTAGTGAGACAAGACTGTGAATTTTAAACACAGCCTATAACACATATAGGCACATAAACCATTGTATAAACCATATATTAATCTTCATAATCTAAGATTTTAAATAATATTTAATTTGACCATGGACCGAACGCTATGATTCAAATTTATTTTATAAAAAACGAACGTGTGTGTGTGTTTCCAGAAAGTTATTCGAAAAAGTTTCTCTAAAAATGGTTAGGGTTATGGAGTAACGAATAGCTATTAAATTTTGTTTTAAACTCAGTAATTAGCTCCAGAAACGAATGTTTTAATTAAGGAGGCGTATGGAAATTAATCTTATAGAAGAGAAAAAGTTTTTAATTGGTACGTCAATTTTAAAAATAGAAGAATAAATCTCTTTGTGACGAAGTTCAACTTGGTAGACCGTACATACTAGTAAACAGAATCCAGGTAAATATGGAACAAATCAAAAGTCTTTTACGTGTAAACATTAGAATGACAATCAGGGAAGTGAGCAGACAATTAGAGATATCGTATGGGTTGGTGAAATCAATAATAAGCCAAGATTTGAATGTGGTTAGAGAAACAGCTCGGTTTGTCTCTACACTGTTAACAATTTATTTATTTATTACAATATAATGCGGCTTATGATTGTAGAACGACATTTAAAATTATCGCGCATGTGTTTCTTTTGAATGAAAAATCGAAATTTTATTTTAAGGAGAAATAACGATTATTTCTAACCTTAGGGATGAAGTATGAAAGAATGAATTGTGAAGAGTAATGATAAACGGAAAAATAAAAGTAATCAGGGATAGGAAACGAACCCATGGTGTTCCGCTTACCGGGCAAATGCCATGTTCCCATCCCTGGATACTTTTATTTATCCGTTTATCATTACTCTTCACAATTCATCCCTTCATACTTGATCCCTAAGGTTATAAATAATCGTTATTTCTCCTTAAATTTTGATTTTTCATTAAAAAGAAACACATACGGGATAATTTTAAATGTCGTTCTACAATTTATTTGTTTATTTCAACAAACAAAACGCGATATCCCGGCTAGGGATAATTGAGTCGATTTACATTTTAAAACAGAAATAGAACTGTTATCAATGGAAAAGAACAAGAAGCTAGACTTTCAATTTGTGAAATCCTTTTGGAAATCTACCAGAATAATTCAGGCATTCTGAAACAAATACTCACAAATGATGAGACACCTATTCACACGTATGACTATGAAACAAAACAAGTCAAGTGAATGGGTTGAAAAAAGACAACCAAGGCCCAAAAAGATTAAGAACAAAATAAAAAAATTAAAAAATGCTGATTACTTTTTTCGATTTTTAAAATGGGTCTTGTTCATTCTGAATTTCTTGAAGGAGGCTCAAAAATAGCAATATAGGTGTATTTGGATTTTATTTGTCATTACGTGAAGCGATTAGAGTCAAAAGACCTGATTAATGGCAGAAAAAAATGGATCCTATTACACGATAATGCACGCATAATACACGACAAGGACCTGGGGGGAGAGAAGTCCGACCACACCTCCCTGCGGTCCCCCCTGGACCCTTGGAATATTCGACCAAATTCTGGTTCGTTTCCAAGGTGACTAACGTGGCAACGGCATCCATTTTCCAATGAAGAGCAAAACCGATATCTCCAGTAATGCTACCGCATCCGGGGTAAGCGCCGCGTCAGGAGCTGCAGCTCGGGCTCCTGATGAGAAATCTACTACGAGGACAATATACTACAGCTCAATATAAATGGCACCCAGAGGAAAACTGAAGAGCTGACTTGTCTTCTCCGTGACAACAATGTACAACAACAACACAAGGACCTTTCGGTTGCTTAATATTTGGCGGAGAACAGAACCCCAGAACTTTTTCATCCTCCCTATTCTTCTGATCTCTCTCCCCTGACTCTTTATCTTTTCTAAGATAAAGGGTAAACATTTTAATCATATATGATGAGAGAAGCGTGGACGCGGGCGCCGCTTGGAGGCGCTGCATGAAGATAACTGACCAATGGGAACGGCCCACCTCAACCGTCAGTCTTCTTCCTTTTATATACCAAAAGACTGCCTTTGTTCTACTGCTGTGTGCGGTTGTTATTCTTTTGTCAACATATGTATCCTTGTTTATAAAGGGCACATCTTGGATTCAATAAATAATCTTTTTATTTCCGATATTTCGATGGGCTAAACGACCATCTTTTTCTAGGATCTCATCCTTTTTCGCGGCAAGCCGCGCGTTACACTTGAGACACGGGCGTCTCACAATCTCTCAGGCGAAAATCATCCAAATGAAAAAGTAATGTATGCAAATAAATATCGTATAACACTAATTAAAATAAATGAATAAATAGAGTGAAAAGCAAATATCTATATATACAAAATAAATATTCGGCTATTGCATTATGAATGAAGACATTCCACTGAGGTTCATATATACATAAAGGTTCCTATTCTAGGAGCATCTAAATTGTGTGTACATGTCCGGTATATCGATCTTTCGGTTTATACTATTTCTGTCTTCCAAAGAACTCCAACTCTCCAAGAATAGCCTGCTGTGCTTTTCTTTTATATCTTGGTATATTATTGATGTTTGTTCAAAGTCTGGAATGTGGCTATTGATGAGAGCATGATCTACTAGTAAGGAGGTCGGGTTATGGTGTTTTAGGGCTGATTTGTGTTGGTTGATTCTTTCTATTAATTGTTTACCGGTTTCTCCTATGTAGACGGCTTGGCAAGACTTGCATGGTATTTTGTATATGACATTGGTTCTATTGTTTGGTTCAGTATTCTTTTTTGTATCAGGATGGCGGAGGATGTTGTTAAGATTCGAGGTAGATTGGAATCTTGTTGTGATATTGTAGTATTTTAGTTTTCTAGCTATTCTTTCACAGCCATAGCTGTATGGTAGGGAGCAAAAAATGTTTTGGGATGAAGTCTGTCTATTGTTTGTGGGTGATATTCTCGGTCTGTAGAAATGCTTTTTGATAAACGGTTTAGGGTAATTATTGCTGAGTAGTTCTTGAAATATCTTGGTTCTTTCTTTTTTTTGTGTCGTTATTGTTTGTTGAAAAGTGTGTGATTAGTCTTTTTGAAAGAGTTTTTACCACGGAAATTTTATGGTGAATGGGGCCAAATGAATTGAAGTTCAGATAGCTTCCAGTATGGGTTGGTTTTCGGTATATTCCAGTTTCAATTCTATCTTGGTTTCTGGTTAGTTGTATGTCTAGAAACGGTAGGGAGTTATTTTCTTCTATTTCAAAGGTGAATTTTAGAAAGGGTTTGAGATTATTCAAAAAATTCAGAATGGTGGAAAGATCAACTTTTGTGATGCATAGTATATCATCAATATAGCGTTTCCAGATTATTACTTGTAGTTGTGCTGTGTCTGCAATTATTTTATCAATTTTGTCCATGTAGATGTTAGCTAATGCTGATGAAACAGGATTCCCCATTGGTAAACCTTTTTCTTGTTTAAAATATCTGTCTTTATATCCAAAATAATTAAATGCTAGACAAAGTTCAATCAGATCTATAAGGGCTTCTTTAGGGATAGGAAGGATGATTTCCGAATGGTTGTGTAAGAATTCTTGAAGTGCCAGGATAGCTTCATCATGCGGAATTGATGTATAAAGAGATTCTATATCAAAGGATACCATATAGCTGTCATGTGGAATTGGAATATTATTGATGGTTTCAATAGCTGCTACTGGATTGGGGACTGTGTAAGGGAGTTTTTTCTGGAATGGTGAGATGATTGACGACAAATATTTCGCGATAGGGTATAAGGGAGAGCCTGAGTATGATATTATGGGACGCAATGGGGTATTAGCTTTGTGGATTTTTGGTAAACCATATAAATTCGGAAGATTCTGGTTTGTTGCTTTGAAGGCTTCAAAGGTTTTACTATCTAGTTTGTATTGCCGTTTTATTCTGTTCAAATGTCTATTGAAATCTTTTATGAAGTTGGGTAGAGGGTTTTTGGTCAGTGATTGATATATTTCCTGATTCTGAAGTAACTGTTCGATTTTGTTGTTGTATTCTATTACGTCCATGATTACGGTATTTCTGCCTTTATCTGAAGGAGTTATGATGATTTGTTTGTTTTCTTTTAAAGACTTTATGGTGTTTCTTTCATCTCTATTTAAATTTGTCTTGTTTTGCGTTTCCAATTTCTTAATGATCGGGGTTATTTCTGTTCTAATTCTTGTCTTTTGGTCGTCTGGGAGTTTTTTTATTGCATTTTCTATTGCGGCTAAAGTCTTAGGAGTGTTGATCTTTTGGGAAGGTACAAAGTTTAGGCCTTTTGATAGGAGGTTTGTTGTTTCTGGATCGAATGTGTGACTTGAAAGGTTAATTACAGTGCATTGATCTGTTTGCCGTGTAGATTTATTCGACCAATTCTGTAGCTTCTTTGAATGTTTTTGTTGTAGAGAAACTCTCTTATTTTTGCATTTTCTTTCTAGATATCCGTTTAACTCATTAAAATATTCATCGCTGATCAGTTGTTGCAAATTTGGGGTAACTCTATTGATGTTTGATTGCAATTCGTTTATTCGGAAATGACAGTTTCTAATTCGAGCATTTAATAGTTTTTTTCCTGTTTGAAGCAGGATCCTACGGGAAAAATTTGTTCCCACAGGATCTCTCAAAATCAGAGAAGGCGGGATGATTCCATTTGAGAGACATCGGTGATTGAAGTGCAGATGTTCTTTCCAACTGTTCAAAGAGAGATGGTGATTTTCCAATTTTCTTGCAAGACAAAGAGCGCTGGAACCAAAGCTGGTTGAAATCATTCTGAAAATAGAGCAATCCATATTGTTATATTTGTTTATAAAGGGCACATCTTGGATTCAATAAATAATCTTTTTATTTCCGATATTTCGATGGGCTAAACGCCATCTTTTTCTAGGATCTCATCCTTTTTCGCGGCAAGCCGCGCGTTACACTTGAGACACGGGCGTCTCACAATCTCTCAGGCGAAAATCATCCAAATGAAAAAGTAATGTATGCAAATAAATATCGTATAACACTAATTAAAATAAATGAATAAATAGAGTGAAAAGCAAATATCTATATATACAAAATAAATATTCGGCTATTGCATTATGAATGAAGACATTCCACTGAGGTTCATATATACATAAAGGTTCCTATTCTAGGAGCATCTAAATTGTGTGTACATGTCCGGTATATCGATCTTTCGGTTTATACTATTTCTGTCTTCCAAAGAACTCCAACTCTCCAAGAATAGCCTGCTGTGCTTTTCTTTTATATCTTGGTATATTATTGATGTTTGTTCAAAGTCTGGAATGTGGCTATTGATGAGAGCATGATCTACTAGTAAGGAGGTCGGGTTATGGTGTTTTAGGGCTGATTTGTGTTGGTTGATTCTTTCTATTAATTGTTTACCGGTTTCTCCTATGTAGACGGCTTGGCAAGACTTGCATGGTATTTTGTATATGACATTGGTTCTATTGTTTGGTTCAGTATTCTTTTTTGTATCAGGATGGCGGAGGATGTTGTTAAGATTCGAGATAGATTGGAATCTTGTTGTGATATTGTAGTATTTTAGTTTTCTAGCTATTCTTTCACAGCCATAGCTGTATGGTAGGGAGCAAAAAATGTTTTGGGATGAAGTCTGTCTATTGTTTGTGGGTGATATTCTCGGTCTGTAGAAATGCTTTTTGATAAACGGTTTAGGGTAATTATTGCATATTTTAATTAGTGTTATACGATATTTATTTGCATACATTACTTTTTCATTTGGATGATTTTCGCCTGAGAGATTGTGAGACGCCCGTGTCTCAAGTGTAACGCGCGGCTTGCCGCGAAAAAGGATGAGATCCTAGAAAAAGATGGTCGTTTAGCCCATCGAAATATCGGAAATAAAAAGATTATTTATTGAATCCAAGATGTGCCCTTTATAAACAAATATAACAATATGGATTGCTCTATTTTCAGAATAATATGTATCCTTATATCTAATAATAATAATATATTTATAAAATCACTCATTTGGCTGTTCATTTGTAACATCGACCCACAATAATATAATTATAGAAAATTCGAAAAAATATTTGAGAGCCATTCTGAAAATCGAATTTGATCTATGTTATGAGCAGCTGAAACAAAGATGGGAACATTGTTGCATATTGCAAGGATCATACTTTAAAGAATACAAGTTGTTTATATTTGGGTATATATTATAATACAATTATAACAACCTTGTCTCTCTATCGTTAAACATGTTAGGGACACAAACTCCATTATAACCAAAGGTCTATCCAAATTCAGGGTGGCTTGTAACCCTTGATTTAAACTTGACGTTCCTTCGTAGAGGGCTTCGTGTTGATGTAAATATATATACCCATACCTCGCTTTGCGTCGGGGTTACGTTCCAAAAAAACACGACGCAAATTGAAACGACGCAAAGTGAAAATATGTGAAGGCGCAATCAAAAACAAAGGTTTTGCCATATTTTAGGGAAAAAAAAATTAAAGACTCGAATCCAAAACAACACAACTTCGAAAATCTAACGACGCACAGTGAAAATCAGTAAAAATTAAGCAGCGACGCAACTTCGAAAAAAAAACGCAAAACGAAACGATGCAAAGCGAGGTATTGGTGTATTTTTGTATAAATTCTATTGTTGATATCTATAAGTATTCTTTGTACTAGAAGTCAAGAAAGTAGTTTCAATCTCTATAGTTGGTCTCGAGGACCACGCCATCACCATCTCCTCAGCGGTCTAGTACGCGATCTACGTATTCTTCGTAGATCGCGAAATACGTGATGTCGCTGGAGACCCGCTGGTGATTCTCCACCAAACTCTGCAGCGCTGGAAGAGGCGCCATATTCATTGTACATAGTGTATACACCAATACCTCGCTTTGCGTCGTTTCGTTTTGCGTTTTTTTCGAAGTTGCGTCGCTGCTTAATTTTTACTGATTTTCACTGTCCGTCATTAGATTTTCGAAGTTGCGTTGTTTTAGATTCGAGTCTTTAATTTTTTTTATTTATATTTTTTCCCATAAAATATGGCAAAACCTTTGTTTTTGATTGCGCCTTCACATATTTTCACTTTGCGTCGTGTTTTTTTGGAACGTAACCCCGACGCAAAGCGAGATATGGGTGCAGTGCTA
Source organism: Cordylochernes scorpioides (assembly GCA_030710605.1). Classification (NCBI taxonomy): domain Eukaryota; kingdom Metazoa; phylum Arthropoda; class Arachnida; order Pseudoscorpiones; family Chernetidae; genus Cordylochernes; species Cordylochernes scorpioides. The sequence continues at coordinate 99,432,380 of CP092869.1, read as the reverse complement.
ACTGTGCACTTTGAATGTATTGACAAGATTTCCATAAAATTATTTTAATTATCTATTTAATGATCACACCTTGTATTTGCATATCTTGAATATTCAGGACTTGGCAGATACCAAGTTTAAAAAAAAGTTGTAGAGAAAATGACCATGATTATCATATATATCGTTCTACATAAACAACATTCTTTTTTTAACAACTTAAAACTACACTAATTACTTTGTAACTGATCATAACGATGTTAGAAGGGAACTCGCACCCCATCAATACACGGGGTCAACTGGTCAAATTGTGACAAAAGTCTCCAGGGGGGGATGACAAAGGAAGAGGCGTACTTACCCTCGTACAATAGGGGGCCATTATTCGAGGGGGGTAAAAAAACACAAGCGGCGGTGGGGGTAAAAAAAATCAACAATGGTAAATTGGTACCTTTTGCAAAGAAAGGATTAATGTTACTTGAAGTGGTTTGTTGTTGCATTGTGGAGTGGAATATTGGAATAAATTTGTCACAGAAGCTGTGTTTTTTTTTTTTTTAGTTTTTGACCAAATTTGCGGATTGGTCTAATTGTGGTATTGTACGAAGTTGTGCTCCTTCTGAAGTATTTTGAGTTTTCCCGGAATGTCTTCTTGTTTTTTTTTTTTTTTTGTTCTCGTTTTTTTTTTTTTTTGGTGTAGACTATTTTTTACAAGTATGTAATTTACCTTTGTAAAATTGGTGTTCTTTTATACATGGAAATATGGAAATATCTAAGATAGCTTTATCATATCGATGTGAATTCTTCTTTTGTTGTCTTTAGTAAAATAAGGTAAATATGTAACTAGGGATGGATGAATTTACATAATGTTGATATAAACTTGATGATTACCAAATCATTTACTTATTCAATGATGCTAGATTTAATTCGTTTTGGTCATTCTTTCACCAGAAATTCGTGTCATTCTGCACGGCCGTCTACAGGTGAGTGAAGTTTGTTTCTTTTGGATGCTCCATGCTTTAACCGATGAAACGATGACACGACGTGTTGAATTGTACCGAGAGATGTTCAAAAGGTTTGATAATGGAACAAATTGTGGTATTCCAACGCTTAGAAAGGGAGTCTGTCTTAGTAAATATTGTGAGAAATTCAATGAGCGTTCGGAAAAAGTTTTTCAATATAACTTTATATTTCAGAATATATTTAAAAATGATTTTTATCACAGTCAAAATACCTCATTTTCTTCTTTTTTCTTATCACCACTAAATCATATCAGGGTAGCAAGCTTGTAGAGCTTGTTGATGGTTTCTGCTGGGGATGAGTAGAGCTCATCAATAGATGAGCCAATACAGTCAATGATGTGGTTTGGGGTTGAAGGTTTAGAATTGCACTTATTACATAGTGTATACATATCTTAGTACAAAATACTTATTTGAAATCAATAATCAAATCATCTCGTCCTCGTTTCTTCAGAGAATACGAAACATTCGTCAATCCACATACTCTGGATATCTTAATAGAAGTAAAAAATCGTCTTTCTTTTAGCCTGTTCTTTACGTGAGTGAACAGTTCAAAGTTGTACGTTACAAGGTAGAGACTGTAGGGAGGATGCTCCAACACGTTTAACCAAATACATTCCATTCGTTGCAGACTTGGAACTGTTAGCGGGTGCATTGTCATCTTGAAAGAGCCAAGTATCTGCTCTTTAACATGGGTGGAACGTTTTGAGAGCTTGAATTACTTTAGGAAAGTCAATCCTCAATAAATATCATTTAGCAATGACTGTCTTTTTCCAGAACTACGTACTCCACAGATCTGTCGATAGTAAAGAAGACAGATAAGATTATTTTCTTTATCTGGATTTTCGAAAAGGCACAGGCATTCTTTCATCCTCATAATGTGATTTTGTTTAATAAATTCAAACAATATGTTTTATTTTTATCATAGAAATTATAGAGCTATGTTTCTTCAGCTGTTCTGATGTTGTGGTTGTCGTGTCCAATGAAGAGCCTCAGATGTCCCCATACATCTCTATCACAGCAGTAGCAATGTCCACTATCTTGGGTGTGTATACTGTATTGTTGTTGTTGTCGTGTCCAATGAAGAGCCTCAGATGTCCCCATACATCTCTATCACAGCAGTAGCAATGCCCACTATCTTGGGTGTGTATACTGTATTGTTGTTGTTGTCGTGTCCAATGAAGAGCCTCAGATGTCCCCATACATCTCTATCACAGCAGTAGCAATGTCCACTATCTTGAGTGTGTATACTGTATTGTTTTTGTTGTCGTGTCCAATGAAGAGCCTCAGATGTCTCCATACATCTCTATCACAGCAGTCGTTCTCTATCTTGGGTGTGTATACTGTATTGTTGTTGTTGTCGTGTCCAATGAAGAGCCTCAGATGTCCCCATACATCTCTATCACAGCAGTAGCAATGTCCACTATCTTGGGTGTGTATACTGTATTGTTGTTGTTGTCGTGTTCAATGAAGAGACTCAGATGTCTCCATACATCTCTATCACAGCAATGTCCTCTATCTTGGGTGTGTATACTGTATTGTTGTTGTTGTCGTGTCCAACGAAGAGCCTCAGATGTCTCCATACATCTCTATCACAGCAGTCGTTCTCTATCTTGGGTGTGTATACTGTATTGTTGTTGTTATAGTGCTAATGAAGAGCCTCAGATGTCTCCATACATCTCTATCACAGCAGTCGTTCTCTATCTTGGGTGTGTATACTGTATTGTTGTTGTTGTCGTGTCCAACGAAGAGCCTCAGATGTCTCCATACATCTCTATCACAGCAGTCGTTCTCTATCTTGGGTGTGTATACTGTATTGTTGTTGTTGTCGTGTCCAACGAAGAGCCTCAGATGTCTCCATACATCTCTATCACAGCAGTCGTTCTCTATCTTGGGTGTGTATACTGTATTGTTGTTGTTGTCGTGTCCAATGAAGAGCGTCAGATGTCTCCATACATCTCTATCACAGCAGTCGTTCTCTATCTTGGGTGTGTATACTGTATTGTTGTTGTTATAGTGTCCAATGAAGAGCCTCAGATGTCTCTATACATCTCTATCATAGCAGTCTTTCTCTAACTTGGGTGTGTATACTGTATTGTTGTTGTTATAGTGTCCAATGAAAAGCCTCAGATGTCTCTATACATCTCTATCATAGCAGTCGTTCTCTAACTTGGGTGTATATACTGTATTGTTGTTGTTATAGTGTCCAATGAAGAGCCTCAGATGTCTCTATACATCTCTATCATAGCAGTCGTTCTCTAACTTGGGTGTATATACTGTATTGTTGTTGTTATAGTGTCCAATGAAGAGCCTCAGATGTCTCTATACATCTCTATCATAGCAGTCGTTCTCTAACTTGGGTGTGTATACTGTATTGTTGTTGTTATAGTGTCCAATGAAGAGCCTCAGATGTCTCTATACATCTCTATCATAGCAGTCGTTCTCTAACTTGGGTGTATATACTGTATTGTTATTGTTGTTGTTATAGTATCCAATGAAGAGCCTCAGATGTCTCTATACATCTCTTTCACAGCAGTTGCTCTTCATTGTAAAATGGGTGCCGTTTCCACGCTAGTCACCTTGGACCAGAATTTGGTCAAATATTTCAAGGGTCCAGGGGACACTGGTGTGGTCGGACTTCTCCCCCCCCAGCTGCTCTGATGCTATTCACATAAGGAGAGATGATCCATTATCGAACCTTTTGAACATCCCTCGGTACAATTCAACACGTCGTGCCATCTATTCATCGGTTAAAGCATGGAGGAGATACCAAAAGAAATAAACTTTACTCACCTCTAGACGGCCGTACAGAATGACACAAAGTTCTGGTGAAAGAATGGCAAAATCCAAATGATCTCTACGTACCTTACTGCGATGATAAAAATATTCAATGAGAGGGCTTAGCTCATCAGAGAGTGATTTCGCAATGGTCTGTAAAGATAAAATTTGATGATATATGTAAAAAAAAAAATTGACTGGGAAAATTAATTGTTACAAAATTTTATATTAAAGGCCAAAAGACTTGGGTCAGTAGGTAGCTCATCTGTACACAACCGAAAAATTTCGGCTTAATCACTCTGAGCCATCATCAGGTGTGACAGAGCATGGACAAAACATTTGACACTATATCTTGGCGACAAGAAATACCTCAATATTCGATGCCCGAGGACACAAAAAAGTCCAATGTCCTTGATCTCAATTCCACCTTATTTCCTCACGGCTAGATGGCCGAAGAGATTAATATTGAGGAAATATGCAAAATTAACGTTTCCACTACAAGTTGCATAGACAAAGCATTTTAAATAAGCGCCGCTCAATAAATTCTTATTTATTAATCCAAAAAGAAAATATTTTGGAGTCATAGCTACAGAATAAGGCAAAGTTTCAACTTATGTTCAAAAGAGAAGAACACGATAAATTTGTGTGTGTGTGCATAACATATATATGAGATTATTTACATATCTATGTTAATAATGAAAAATAAAAAAAGGAAATATCCTGACCCCTCACATGAGCAATTTTTAGATGGCAGAGCGCCATCTAGTGGAACAAAAATCCACTAAACGTTAATTTAGGTTTGTTCCATAATATTTGGCCATCCCGTTTTCTTGATCAATAAAGAAGACAGTGAACACCAAGAATACACAGTGCATCAAAATGAAGACATTGCACAACACGAAGACAAGACTCGAAGTTGTGAATCAACATGCATGTTACAACACCACTATCCTACAATGACACACTTGGATACACAGTACAGCAAAAAAAAAAAGACACAGTACAGCAAAAAGAAGACAAAGTGCAAATCAAGAAAACACAGGGCATATCTAGAAGATAAGTCTCGAAGCTGTGAATCAATATGCAGGTTACAAGGCAACACCGCTATCCTACAATGACGCACTTGGATACACAGTACAGCAAAAAAGACACAGTACAGCAAAAAGAAGACAAAGGGCAAATCAAGAAAACACAGGGCATATCTAGAAGACAAGACTCGAAGCTGTGAATCAACATGCATGTTACAAGACAACACCGCTATCCTACAATAACACACTTGGATACACAGTACAGCAAAAAAGACACAGTACAGCAAAAAGAAGACAAAGGGCAAATCAAGAAAACACAGGGCATATCTAGAAGACAAGACTCGAAGCTGTGAATCAACATGCATGTTACAAGGCAACACCGATATCCTACAGTGACATGTCGATATACAGAACATCAAAAAGAAGTCACAGTGTACATCAAGAAGTCACAGTGTACATCAAGAAGTCACAGTGTACATCAAGAAGACACAGTCACAACAAGAAGAGACAGTACACTTCAAGAAGACACAGTACACATCAAGAAGACACAGGGCACATAAAGAAGACAAGTTTCGGAGCTATGAATCAACATGCATCCTACAAGACAACACCGCTATCCTGCAGTGAAACAGTTGGATACACAGTACATCAAAAAGAAGAGACAGTACACAACAAGAAGAGACAGTGCACACCAAGAAGACAAAGTACACACCAAGAAGACACAGGGCACATCAAGAAGACACAGTACACATCAAGAAGACACAGGGCACATAAAGAAGACAAGTTTCGGAGCTATGAATCAACATGCATCCTACAAGACAACACCGCTATCCTGCAGTGAAACAGTTGGATACGCAGTACATCAAAAAGAAGAGACAGTACACATCAAGAAGATGCAGTACACACCAAGAAGACACAGTACACATCAAGAATATATGGTAGGTCTAGATGGCAAGCCTAGAAGCTGTGAATCTACATACAAACTACAAGACAACACCGCTACCCCTCATACACAGTACACATCAAGGAAACACAGTACACATCAAGAAGACACAGTACACATCAAGAAGACACAGTACACATCAAGAAAACACAGTACACATCAAGAAGACACAGTACACACCAAGAAGAGACAGTACACATCAAGAAGACACAGTAAACATAAAAAATATATGGTAGGTCTAGATGGCAAGCCTAGAAGCTGTGAATCAACATACAAACTACAAGACAACACCGCTTTCCCCTATACACAGTACACCGAAAAGAAGACACAATACACACCAAGAAGACACATGGGACACCAAGAAGACACAGTGCTGTGAATACAAGACTACAGTGACACACCCCGATACACATCCAGAAACACTAATGATCCCCACAACAAGGACTTAGTCCAGGCTAATTGGGACTTCCCGAGCGACCGCCGCTTACTGCCATTCAAATTAATTGGGGGTTTAGCTCCCTTGGCGAGTGGGATTAACCTTGGGGATCCTCCCGGAGCGCAATTAATTTGGTAGTAAGATTGTACCGCGCTGTTTTTTAAATAAATTTATTTTCCCCCTTTTTGCAACAATTGGATTAGCTATGTTGCATATTACCTTAAATTTACATATGTTCCAATTGCCATTTTATTGGTTTTGGAAGGTAGGAACGGTCTAGATGTATCCTCTAGACTGTATTTTATTGGTTTGGGAAGGTAGGAACGATCTAGATGTATCCTCTAGACTGTATTTTTATTGGTTTTGGAAGGTAGGAACGGTCTAGATGTATCCTCTAGACTGTATTTTATTGGTTTTGGAAGGTAGGAACGGTCTAGATGTATCCTCTAAACTGTATTTTATTGGTTTTGGAAGATTAGAACAGTCTAGATGTATCCTCTAGACTGTATTTTATTGGTTTTGGAAGGTAGGAACGGTCTAGATGTATCCTCTAGACTGTATTTTTATTGGTTTTGGAAGGTAGGAACGGTCTAGATGTATCCTCTAGACTGCATTTTATTGGTTTTGGAAGGTAGGAACGGTCTAGATGTATCCTCTAGACCAGTGATTCTCAACCTTTTTTTTGTTGCGGCATTATTTTAAAGATTTGAAAATTTGGCGGCACAATTTTAGAATTTCGCGGCACACTTTTGCTAACTTGAATGCAAGAAAATTCAAATTATGTATCAATATTTCTATGCAAAATATAAGTAATATACATCTCTAACATTCAATTTGCTAATTTCGTTATTTTAAAAAGTAAAAAATGAAAAAGAAAAAAGAAAAACCAATACAAACGTGAACATAATCTATGACTAAAATTCGGCGGCACATTGGTTGAGAATCACTGTTCTAGACTGTATTCTATTGGTTTTGGAAGGTAGGAACAGTCTAGATGTATCCTCTAGACTGTATTTTATTGGTTTTGGAACGTAGGAACGGTCTAGATGTATCCTCTAGACTGCATTTTATTGGTTTTGGAAGGTAGGAAGGGTCTATTTGTATCCTCTAGACTGCATTTTATTGGTTTTGGAAGGTAGGAACGGTCTAGATGTATCCTCTAGACTGTATTTTATTGGTTTGGGAAGGTAGGAACGGTCTAGATGTATCCTCTAGACTGCATTTTATTGGTTTTGGAAGGTAGGAACGGTCTAGTTGTATCCTCTAGACTGCATTTTATTGGTTTTGGAAGGTAGGAACGGTCTAGATGTATCCTCTAGACTGTATTTTATTGGTTTTGGAAGGTAGGAACGGTCTAGATGTATCCTCTAGACTGTATTTTATTGGTTTTGGAAGGTAGGAACGGTCTAGATGTATCCTCTAGACTGTATTTTATTGGTTTTGGAAGGTAGGAACGGTCTAGATGTATCCTCTAGACTGTATTTTATTGGTTTTGGAAGGTAGGAACGGTCTAGATGTATCCTCTAGACTGTATTTTATTGGTTTTGGAAGGTAGGAACGGTCTAGATGTATCCTCTAGACTGTATTTTATTGGTTTTGGAAGGTAGGAACGGTCTAGATGTATCCTCTAGACTGTATTTTATTGGTTTTGGAAGGTAGGAACGGTCTAGATGTATCCTCTAGACTGTATTTTATTGGTTTTGGAAGGTAGGAACGGTCTAGATGTATCCTCTAGACTGTATTTTATTGGTTTTGGAAGGTAGGAACGGTCTAGATGTATCCTCTAGACTGTATTTTATTGGTTTTGGAAGGTAGGAACGGTCTAGATGTATCCTCTAGACTGTATTTTATTGGTTTTGGAAGATAAGAAAGGTCTAGATGTAACCTCTAGACGATTTTTATAAAAAAAAAAAGAAGTAAAAAAAGAAAGAAGTTTAACGTGGAAAGAAATGAAAACGTTAAGGGTCTCTTTGTCAATTTGTTCTGGTATAGTTCGCACCATTCTTACAAGGACAAATAGCTTCTTCTTCTTCTTTCTTATCTCCACTCAATCATATCAGGGTATCAAGATTTGACAACCATCATGACTGGGTGAAGTGGAATATGTCTGCCTTTGTTATTAAGATTGGAAGCAGAATAGCTTCAAATGTGTAAGTGATTAACTTTTAAAGATGTTTATATCCAGGGAGAAGATGATCACCGAAGGAAATGGTGAAGTGTACCCCATAAAAAAGTAAGGGACTGTGTTAATCGCTGAATATATTGTTTTGACGGAGCTATAAACCGGTTTCAGCTATCGACAGACAAACCATTTTTCTTTTATCACTTCAACAATAAAAAAAACCCAGTCAAGTGTTCCATCTCGATCTGAAAGATTTAATCGAAAAAAAAAAAACGTTTTTTATTTCTTTTACCGTTAATCCAATTGATTGTTTTTTTTCTACCTCTGTTTTGTCAGTTTGGTTTATTGAAAGGTTTCTTGAGGTTTATGGTTCAAGTTTGAATAATTCAATGTTGTAGCTTTTTTTTTTTTTTTTATCTTTTGGCGATTCGGTCATGATTTACCGCTCTCTGCTGCCTACCGTAAATCGACCGAGGGGCTCCCCCAGAAGTTGGCTGTTGGAAGACCTCGTAAACTCTCCCGGTGGGGCTGCTGGGAATGGGTGAAGAAATTCTGTAGCGCCATCGTAGAAAACATCTTCAACTCTTTCTTTGTTGATATCTCAATGATAATCATAATATAATAATAATAATCATAATATTCAAATAGGTTACAAGTTTTTCTCTAAAAAGTGTATGGCGAATGTTCAATCTATTTATATATTACAAAATAAAAACTGACAGCTTAACCAAATCATCATTGGTACAAACCATTGAAAAAATTAGAAGAACTTCAAAAACTCAATAGAAATCAACAAACAGCTTTAGCAAGACTAAGAAGTGGCCATAACCTTAAAATTTCAAAATGGACAAAAAAACTTCAATAACGGCTTGAAATGCAATAGTGCAGAAGCTTCTCCGGAACATATCATGCTTAGAACTGACATTAGAGAACCCCAGGCCTATAACTACCAACGCAAAATTGTAGAGGAGTGGACTTCAGGAATTGGTTTAACCATGGAGTTAAGCATCACTACCACCACAACATATTATAAATAAAATATAATTCGCTGTTGAATGAGGTGGTGAGAAACAGAGCTGGAGCGTTTGCGTTGTTCAAATTTTGGAAGACGGCTGAAGAGAAAAGGAAGCTATATACATAATCTAACTGATGTAAATAATCATATGTAAATAATCTTTGTCAGGATTAGAATGACGAATCCTGTATGGGACTTTGATTCCAGTAAAAGGCTTGTTGCTGCTGTTGTATATAGTCACAGTGTAGAAAATACTATACTATACCTACTACATATATCTCTGTATTCTTAGTTCTCTTCTCTTACTCTATAAACTGGTGAATCCTATAGGACGAGAGGCCCTCAATAAAGGCTTTTGTTGTTGTTGTTGTATTAATCTATGTAGGGCACAATGGACACCTATATAAAGGCTTTGTTGTTGTTATTGAATTATAAAATAAATAAAGCTTCCAGGGTTAAGTTTCTTGTACAACTTTTTATTTTCAAGTTTTCGGACTTGTGTCAGTCCTTCAACAGGAGTATCGCTTTAACAAATTAATAATAAATACTATTTTTATGTAAAATTACTTGAAAACTTTCTCCATAGATTGTATAAACGATAAAGAAGAGTAAGGAGAAAAGATTTTTATTCAATTAAACTTGTGACAAGCTTTCGGGCATTAACGTTTTCTCGCGGCCAGGCTGCAGTTGTATCATTTTTGTTTAAAGCTCTCTCTCTCAGTTTGTTTTCCTATTTTAATAGTCAATTATTCTTTTTATTACCTGTTGAAGGGCGTGACTGCCCGAAAGCTTGTCACAAGTTTAATTGAATAAAAATCTTTTCTCCTTACTCTTCTTTATCGTTTATACTATTTTTATGTACACATTATTATATACGTTTTGAAAATAGAGCAATCCATAGATAAATCTTTCAATATATCAAATTATCAATATATCAAATTTTTTTCTCCCCATTGAATATAACAAAATATTTTTAAAAACTTAATGCTGTTGACGTTATGTGGCGCTGAGTTTGTTGTTGACACACTTTAAAATGTTATAACACCTTGATAAAGGTTGGCGTTCAGCCAACTGAAATATTGGTAAAATAAATGATATTTTGATCCAATATATGTCTTTTTAATTAAAAATTATTATATACATACCTATTTTAAATACTTATTATATATTGAGAGAAAAATAGATTACATTATTTCTGTTTGAAATGTTATTGAATTCGTTCTTTTTATAATTTTACAAATCTGTACAAATATAAAAAAAGGAACAACAGAACGCTACAAAAATTTCCTCATATGTAAATAGGTGTTCACTTTTGTCAGGTGTATCCTATGTATGGCAATGAGCACTTATAAAGGTTTTGTAAGTTTTTGTTATTGAATTCATTATTTAATAATTTCTACCAATATATGTGTTGGATCGTTTTTGAAGATAACTCTCAGATTTATAAAATTAAACTTTAAACATTTTTAGATATAGAGAGAAAAACGAGTTAATTAGGTCGTTTTTAAGGCAACAAAACACTCATCTAATTTACATACATCGTTCTAACCAGATTCAACTTATGCAAAACAGACGACAAAGAAAAAAAAAAGTAAATTAATGGTAGTGGGAAAGTTCCTATTTTTTACAAGCTTTTACACTCAAAAAATAATCATTTTCTTGCTTCACTATGCAAATCTGAAGAAGGAACTACGGTGGACCACAACAAAACCCCATATGTAAATAGATGTTCACTTTTCAGGTGTATCCATGTATGGCATGTGCACTTATAAAGGCTTTGTAAGTTTTTTTTATTGAATTCGTTCTCTCATAATTTCTACCAATCTATGCAAATCTGAAGAAGGAACTACAGGGGACCACAACAAAACCCCATATGTAAATAGATGTTCACTTTTTTCAGGTGTATCCATGTATGGCAATGTGCACTTATAAATGCTTTGTAAGTTTTTGTTATTGAATTCGTTCTCTCATAATTTCTACCAATCTATGCAAATCTGAAGAAGGAACTACGGGGGACCACAACAAAACCCTATATGTAAATAGATGTTTTATTTGATCAGTGGTATTCTATGTAGGGCAATGGACATCTATAAAGGTTTTGTTGAATAAGCGATAGAACTCTTCCTGTTTAGATAATCAAGTAAAGTAAAGCACGAAGGAAGATGAGTTTCTTTTTAATAAAACACGAGCGAGCTTTCGGGCCACACGCCTTTCTACTGGCAAAAAAAACTAAGAGATTCAAAGAGATACAAGCCTATTTATACTATGGTAAGCAATATTTTAGCATATTTACATTTTTATTATAGACGGAGAAACAAAATACATCTATGATTACAAATTAAGATATGCAAATATGGGAAAAAAGACAAAGAGGTAAATTCTAAATCTGACACATTAGGGAAGACTGGAATATCACTGTGAAGGGAAGACAGAATAAACAGATTAACACACATCAGGACAGGAATCTATATATATAAAAATGAATGTATGTGTGTCTGTTTGTTTGTTTGTCCTTTATGCCTGACCAAACCACTCATTGGATCGCCATGAAACTTTGGGAAGTTATTTAGTATAGTACTGGGAAGGTTTCTAGCAAATAAAATTTTTGAAATAACTTTTCGCCTAGAAATAATCAAGATAAATATTCTAATTTATCTGTTATAATTCAACAATCTGCTCTAAATATTATCATGATGATACGATGATTTTGTAATGTAGAAAATTAGGAAAGACAAAATTCAGGATGACACGGCAATTTATTTGAGACAAGAATAATGATACAATTCAAAGGCAAGATACTATTCCTTTAACTTCCAATTACCGAGGGAACCAATTAATATTGATTTTATTCAACTTATCGAGTATTTTTCAAGGGACCGGGAAAAAAATGTTCACTTTATCGAGAGATTCGTTAAACAAACCTTTACTCGGGTAAAACCCGGGCGAAGCCGGGTACATCCATACAAGAATAATGATACAATTCCAAGGCAAGATACTATTCCTTTAACTTCCAATTACCGAGGGAACCAATTAATATTGATTTTATTCAACTTATCGAGTATTTTTCAAGGGACCGGGAAAAAAATGTTCACTTTATCGAGAGATTCGTTAGACAAACTTTTACTCGGGTAAAACCCGGGCGAAGCCGGGTACGTCCGCTAGTACTTTATAAATATCTGTTGTTGTTGTTTTGTTGTTGAATTCAATCTTTGTGAAACTTATGAAAAATGTTCTTAAATACCCGTCACAGTTTGAGACAGCTAAAAAAAGGTTGTGTCCAGGATAGACGTCAGGACTGGAGCTAAAAAAGAAGGAAAGAAAGAAAGGATTCCAAAAGAGCACATGCCTTCCGTAATTATTGAGGAGGAGTCGGTCCATTGTTCTTGATTTCGACCTTGGTGAATCATTTACACGGAGCTACTGCGTTTCTTGTGTGTGGAATTCTATGGACTCAATATGGGATGGCCGGAAGTTAGTGGATGTACTTTGTCATTGGCTGCATTAAATGGATCGATAGATATCGAAATATCTGGAGATTGGAAAATGAACGGTAGAAAGCTTGTGATAACCTGATGTTAGAGTATTGAACAAACTTTATGAATGAAAGCTATAAATGAATTGATGAAGGTAGTTCTGGAAAGTTTGTGATAGTCTTAAGTAAGTTGATTGAACAAATTTTATGATTGAAAGATATAAATGGGTTAATTAATATAATTATGGAGAATAAAATGATTGAAAAATGAACAGTAGAAAGCTTGTGATAACCTGATGTTAGAGTATTGGACAAACTTTATGATTGAAGGCTATAAATGAAAGGATGAAAATATTTTGAAGAATGATTGGAAAGCGAAAGGTAGAAAGCTTGTGATGGTCTTAAGTAAATTGGACGAACTTTATGAATGAAAGATATAAATGAATTGATGAAGGTAGTTCTGGGAAGTTTGTGATGGTCTTAAGTGGATTGGATAAACTTTATGAATGAAAGATATAAATGAATTGATGAAGGTAGTTCTGGGAAGTTTGTGATGGTCTTAAGTAAGTTGATTGGACAAACTTTATGAATGAAAGATATAAATGGATTAATGAAGATAATTCTAGAGAGTAGAATGATTGAAAAATGAACAGTAGAAAGCTTGTGATGGGCTGAAGTAAGTTGATTGGACAAACTTTATGGCTAAAGGTTATAAATTATTGATAAAGGTAGTTCTTGAGAGTGAATTTTACAGGGCTGCGCAAGAGAAGAAACATTGAGAAAAAAGAGCCGTATGCAAATATATATGTAAATGAACGATCACCTGTAAATAACTAACTTATCTTTTCTAAGCAATTATGTACCTTGGTGAATCCAGTGTAGGGTATAGGTACCCAATATAAGGTATGTTGTTGTTCACTGGAGGGTGAAATGATTGGAAAATAAACGGTAGAAAGTTTATAATGGTCTGAAGTTAGTTGATTGGACGAACTGAATGATTGAAGGCTATATAAATGGATTGATAATTCTGGTATAATTAAATGATTCAAATTTGAATCCTCGATGAAATTTCTCCCTTTAAACCGACCATAATCAGAAGGAGCAATATCAGGACTGTAAGAAGGATGAAATAAGATATATCTCAATTCCATCCAAATCTTCAAATTTCTGCCATTCCAGCGGTATTGTCTTGATGAAACTAAAGCTGCTTTCGTCAAACAAAAACTGAACACTACTTCAACAGAACAGATTCTGTCTAGCTCTTCAAAGTTCTGCATTGATGGACATCTGGCACAAGTTCGATATGTAAAATTTCTTCAAAAGTTCCATCAATTTAAATACAAAATTTGAAACATTTGAACTATGTGACTCAAAACTTTACTTTCTTGAAAATCAAGATACTTCAGCCAGTAAATCTTTTTTTATTACCTCGACGTTTCGACAAAAATCTTTTGTCCTCGTCAGGAGCAAACAAAAATTAAAACATTTAGCAAAGCGTTAAAAATCATTCTAATCGCCTTGCCAAATGTTTTAATTTTTGTTTGCTCCTGACGAGAACAAAATATTTTTATCGAAACGTCGAGGTAATAAAAGATTTACTGGCTGAAGTATCTTGATTTTCAAGAAATATGAATGCCGGTCAGTCAGCCTCTATCAAAACTTTACCATCAATTACTAAAACTTCAGAATCCAAATTGATATAATAGCTTAATAATCATATTACCCATCAATATACCAAACGATAATAAAATTGTAACCTAAAACCAACAGATGATTCATAAAACATCATAGAAAATCAAATTTTATAATCTCTTTATTATATAAAAAAGTAATGTTCATTTTAAAAAAACATCCCCTTCTCCTTTCACTTCACAAAAACTCTTTTACAAAAGCCGGCAATGATCGTTTTTAAAAAAAAGCAGGCGATCATGGCATTGTCGAATCCACCAATTAGCTACTGGCTGCCTGGACTGCAGACGATAAATCTAAAGTTGCAGGTGATAGGTGCATCTGCGAGGTGGGGTTAGATACTCGTCTGCTAACGGAACGTTACGCAATTGCATTGTTTGCCATCCTCTCTGATGCAATCTTCAACACAAGGTAATAAAAAATAGACATCTTTTCGTATACAAGCTACTTAATTTCTGATTTATTGGTCAAGAAACTTAGAAACAATTTGTTTTTCCTTCATGTTCTTTCACTTTTTTCTTTCGTTAGTAAATTCTTTTTTTTTTTCTTCTGTTAAAATACTTAGTTCAATAAAGTTATCTATTTTATAGTTTGGGAGAGAAAGAGATTTTTTAAAAAGAATTCTATGATCGTTACCTTTATGGAGAGTTATATTTTTTTTTTACTGAAAATTTATGTTTTTTTATATTTTTTCTTTAGTATTAGAAGGGTTTTTTTTTTTTTTCGATTGAGTATGACATTATGTTTTTTTTTTTTTTGCTTCTTTTTCTGTGATAAATGTTTGTTTCTATAAACTTTGTCAGGTATTTTAATTGGAAGTAATACATTTATTTTTTTAGATTTGTTGTACGTTTTAAAAGAATTTGTAGGTTTATCTTGTACATCTTGATATAGTAAATAACCTAAAACTTGTCTGATTTTATCTGGAAAAGAAGAATTCCGTAATTTATAAATTTTTGAATAGTTTGGCTAGCAGAGATGTGAAATACCGTCGACTTTCGTTAATTTGAAACTCGATAATTTGAATATCTCGATGATTTGAAATGTTTTCCCTTGAAAAACACTCGATACGATCAATATTAATTGGTCCTCTCGGTAATTTGAAGTTGAAGGAATAGTATCTTATAACAAATGAACATTTGTGAATAACTATAAAAATGTTTAAAATAATAAATCACGAATTTCTCTCAATACATCCAGATGGCACAAGAACCTATAGGACATGCAACAACTGTCCTGGTGTGGAACTAACACCTACTCACATATTCTCATGCCCAGCAATGGCCGCAGCCTTGCAGAAAATTGACATAGACCCAGAGCAGCAGCTTTACACACCCAAGATAGTGGACATTGCTGTGAAAGAGATGTATGGAGACATCTGAGGTTCTTCATTGGACACGACAACAACAATAGTGACTTTTGGCATATCTCAAGATAGAGGACATTGCGACTGCTGTGATAGAGATGCATAGAGGCATCTGAGGCTCTTCATTGGACACGACAACAACAATAGTAACTTTTGGCATATTTCAAGATAGAGGACATTGCGACTGCTGTGATAGAGATGCATGAAGACATCTGAGACTCTTCATTGGACACGACAACAACAACGAATTTCTCTTGTTTGATAAAGGGCAAGACCCGAAAGCTCCCAATAAATTTATTACTTTAAAAACACACCTGCGGTAAGTCACTTATTTAATCTTGTATAAACATAGTGTTTCTCTTCCTCCCTCTTAGTTGTTTAAACTCCTGTTATTTTGAACTCTTGATAAATTAAAAAATTTTCTCTGGTTCCTTGAGTGTCAAATTATCAAGAGTCGACTGTGACAAACGTTTCTATTATGGGTTATCACACAAAAAGCAATAAACTAGGGCCTACCGTAAGAGTAACTTAAACACAGAAAAAGATACACTCAGGAGTACAACACCAACAACAAAAATGGGTGGAAAAACACGATTTGTTATTTAAAATAAAAACAGTACATTAGACTCCTATAACGCGATTTCATACAACGCGATAAAAAAATTGCGACAAATTTATTTATACAACGCGAATTTTCGTATAACGCGTTATAAAATAAAATGCGGAAATTTCCTTATTGACAACTGTACAATACATTTGCATATAAAATAATATAACATTTAGTTTTGTTTTAATATATAATTATTTTTTTCTATATACATCATTTTATACAATACATTTTTACATGATATTTGTCACTAACAATTTAGCCTAGCAACATTCGCGTTATACAAGTTTTATTTCGTACAACGCGAATTCCTATAACGCGATTTCATACAGCACGGAACACATTAATCGCGTTATAGGAGAGTTTACTGTAATTATCTTTTATTTGCAGCGTTGATAAGAAGTGGACCCGGAGTTACACAGGTATGCGAGGAGATCACCAGACAAGCACACAGAGAACGTTTTAAGCGTCTCCACTCGAACACCACTCCACGACTCCTCGCATTCCGTTTCAACCCTCTTTTATATACAAACATGGCCACATTCGTCCAATGACGTGGGAGATCAGTTCACTTAACAAATAAACAACATCCCGCATAACTGAGAAGATTAAAACAGCTATGTTTATCAAATAATTTGACATATGGTATCTTTTTCTACTTTGATGCTGGTTTTGAGAGTTACAAATTGAAGTAATTTTCCCATCAGCAGTGAGAAAGAGAGCATGCAAAGGTCGAACGTTCAGATAATTGGAAAGCAGTAAATAATGAAGCGAAACGTTTAGAGGATCTTGAAGATAATGGAAGGAAGGAAGCTGGTGGAATATGTAATGTGGGCGCGGCAGGAAGGATATACATATATAAGGTCTTATGCAAATCAAACATTTATTTTTCAATTAGAGTCCTTTCTTCAATCAATTTCTTCAAATTATTTATATTTCCTTTAGTCAATAAGATTTCTTCATTTATATTCTTTTTTTTTCAACATATAAATCTTTCTTTCAATCTATTTCTTTAAATCAATCATGTTCCTTTTTCCTTCATTCATGTTTATTTACTTTTAAATTATATATTTCTTTACTCCAACCATACTTGTAAAATAAATATGTACGTATATAACAAATAAAAACATTAAGACGCCAATGTTTCTTTTCACAAATAAATCAAACTTTTCTACTGTCCTTACTGCAATGAAAAAATATTGGGAGGGCTTGGCTCATCAGTAGTGAACCCTCCTAGTGGTTTCGTCAATTCAATCTACCAGACTGCTTCCTCAGAGCTCTAATACTGTATTGGATCATTCTGATTCTATATGCTACACTGAAGGGTGGAATCTTAGAAATGGTTTTCAAGTAAACTATGGATATAAGCTTTTAGGATAATAGAACGAGACAGCTGATGAACCAAGCCCTCCCAATATTTTTTCATCGCAGTAAGGACAGTAGAAGTTTGATTTATTTGTGAAAAGAAGCATTCGCGTCTTAATGATTTCATTTGTTATATATGAATGGCACGTTATTGCTTTGTAATATATATATATATATGGAAGCAATGGTCGCCTCTGCCGTCAAAATAAACGTCAGAATCTGACGCCATCTGGGAGGAAATTGATCCATAGAAGCAAAGGCGCTTCTCCCGTCAAAATAAACGTAAAAAAAACTGACGCCATCTATTGACCGTCGCCGCAAACTAGCGGCCTCGGGTCGGTGACAAAGTCACAACACCAGACTGACGAGGGCCATTAACCCGAAACCATGGTCTCTAGGTGGACGTTTCTCAATTTGCCAAAGCTGGTGTTATGGCTTTGTCACCGACCCGAGGCCGCTAGTTTGCGGCGACGGTCAATAGACGGCGTCAGTTTTTGACGTTTATTTTGACGGGAGAAGCGCCCTATGCTTCTATATATATCACAAAGATTTTACACACAATAATATATATTAAATATATATCTATTATATTATAATGCACTAGCGCGCCATCAGTTATGAAAATTCGAAACTATTATA
This sequence comes from Cordylochernes scorpioides, assembly GCA_030710605.1. Taxonomy (NCBI): domain Eukaryota; kingdom Metazoa; phylum Arthropoda; class Arachnida; order Pseudoscorpiones; family Chernetidae; genus Cordylochernes; species Cordylochernes scorpioides. Next base: position 99,413,931 of record CP092869.1, on the reverse strand, counting down.
GACGTGTATGATTCTTTTTAAAAATAAACAATTTCTACTGTCCTTACTGCAATGGAAAAATTAATGGAAGGGCCTGGCTCATCAGTAGTGAACCCTCCCAGAGGTTTCGCCAGTTTAATATACTATATGTAATATCTATTATGTACAATTTATACATAGCCTTTGATTACTTTTTAAATTTAAAAAAATTCTGGTCTAGGTGTCTTTTAAGAAGTATGAATATGAAGCCAAAGGCAACCTCAATCTTCAAGATGACCATTATCTTATTGGACTAAGATGCCATCATATAGGGATTAAGGCCATGATAATCCTAATGTATAAGGCATATTGTAAACTATATCTACATATTGTTGAACGACGTTTAACAATTTTACCACAAATGTTTCTTTTGAACGAAAAATCGGAATATATTTTAAGGAGAAATAACGATTATTTCTATCCTTAGGGATGAAGTATGAAAGAATGAATTGTGCCGAAGCCATATGGACTCCATCTCAAAGAGTCAGGGGAGGGGAAAGCAATATCTCAATATTTGAGGGAAAAATATATGTAAATTTGGACAGAGTCACAAAGCAGACCCCACCTTCAAACCCAATTCCCAACTAACTGGCTCATTGTTGGACCGCTGGAAACGAGATTCTTATAAAAGGATCTCAAATAATATTAAAAATATGAGATAGAATTATTATATATGATTGAATATATACCCAAAAGACAATGTAAAATTGTTCTGAAATTTGATAATGTACTTGAAAGAATGAATTGTGAAGAGTAATGATAAATGAAAAAATAAAGTATCCAGGGATGGGAATCAAACCACAGTGTACCGCTTACCGGGCAGATGCCATGTCCACTAAGCTACCCTGGGCATATTTTTCCGTTCGTAAATAATACACATAAAGTTAATTTATAATTCAATATAATGCGGTTTATGATATATGACGTCGTACAACCCTGAACACTCGGATTTTCCTGGAAAATCTCCTAAAGATTTCTTGAAAAAAGCCATGGTCCACCTGTGCTGTGTGAGCAGAAGAGCTTAAATTGACTTGTTCCATTATATGTATGTTCCATATGTAAATACCTGTTTTCTTTCCTTTCTTCGCTCTCCACTTCTCACATCCATATTTCCAATTTTTTTTCTTATTTTTTTATTCTTTCTTATAATCTGTATATATTTACCATATGTATATAATCTTTCTCCATTTTTTATTTCCCACTTTCATAGGTTTCTCCGTCTTGTAACCCCAAGGAGAATTCTCTGTAAGACCTGTGTGTCTTAATAAACGCTTTTGTGTGTGTGTGTGTGATATATGACGTCGTTCTACCATCATAAGCCGCATTATATTGTGTTATAAAATATAATTACATATGTTCAAGGCAGTTCAATTGTACTACAAGATGCCATTGCCTTTTGTTTACTTCTACCTATAATCCCTATAGTTTTATATAAAACTTTTTAAAACACAAATGAAATATATCGTAATGATAGAGGCTGTCTGGCCGGCATTCATATTTATATAAAAAATAGACACTTCGGCCAGTTGGAGTTTTTTTATTTTCTCAACGTTTCGACAAAAATCTTTTGTCTTCGTCAGGAGAAGTAAATAAAGCATTTGGCAAGGCGTTAAAAATTGTTCTGAGGTTTGAAAGGGCGTTCTCACGTGATTTTTCGAATTTAGTATAACATCTAAAGCGCGAGTCAAAAACAAATATTAAACTCGTTAATCTAAAATCGTCTAAAAAAACCCATTATATAATACATATTTTTCATCATCTTTATTTAAAATTTCATCAAAATATCATCGCTATTCTAAAAAAAGTAATAATATTAATAAAAAAAGAAAATGCATTGCGGATATAAGAAAAACAATGATAAAAAAAGAAAGCGAGTTCCAAAAAAAAAAAAAAAAAACAAGGAATATTCAATTTGAACGGTGTCCCAATCACGTCAATCATGTAGCCCTTTCTTCACCAGAGCTCTCTACGGGATAAAAAAAAAAAAAGTGAAATGAACGATTGGTGCAGCTGGAGAGTTGCATCACCAGAGTCAGTAGCTGCCAGGTGTTGGGCAGGTGCCTAAAGAAGCCGCTCATACTATCTACAAAATATAAATCTCTAGCGGAGGGGACACGACAGCTTTATCATCTCAACGTTTTTTAGCAGTCGCCGCGGCGGAATGTTGTGGATGACCGGCCACCCAGCATTCACAATTTGTGTCTTTTTTTTTTATGATCGGAATAGAAGAAGGAGTTTAAAATGTCGAGATAGATAGAAAACCCCCCCAAAAAAAAAAAATTAAAAAAAGACATTTTTATATAAAAAAAAAAAAAAAAAAAGATATGAAGAAGAAAGGTGGATAGTAAAACAGTTTTGGTCATTAGATGATATTTCTTCCATACGCCAAACTCCTAACAACCTGTACTGTCGGTGGATATATTTTCTTAATTGGGAGCCAACGTTGCCGAGTGGGAGGAGGAAAAAAAAGAGTATTTTAATAAAGATGCACACAGAGTAAAATCTGCAATTTGAAGAAGCAGGGGCGGCAGTATAACGAGGAGCCTCTAATGAGATTTGGATCGATAACTGGGGAAGTTGGGATAATGAAAGAGACGGCCGTGCTCTTGGGACAGGATCGGTTTTCCTCTGTCGGTCTAGTTAGCGGTGCATACCTTCAATAGACACTGTACATGGTTGGAACTTGCACTTCTCTATTCTCTTGTATCTCTGTTTATTCTCCTGTCTCTCTGTTTATTCTCATATCTGTCTGACTTGGACTTGTTTGTCTGTTTATTCTCCTGTCTCTCTGTTTATTCTCCTGTCTCTCTGTTTATTCTCATATCTGTCTGACTTGGACTTGTTTGTCTGTTTATTCTCCTGTCTCACTGTTTATTCTCCTGTCTCTTTGTTTATTCTCCTGTCTCTCTGTTTATTCTCAAATCTGTCTGACTTGGACTTGTCTGTCTGTTTATTCTCCTGTCTCTCTGTTTATTCTCCTGTCTCTCTGTTTATTCTCCTGTCTCTCTGTTTATTCTCATATCTGTCTGACTTGGACTTGTCTGTCTGTTTATTCTCCTGTCTCTCTGTTTATTCTCCTGTCTCTCTGTTTATTCTCATATCTGTCTGACTTGGACTTGTCTGTCTGTTTATTCTCCTGTCTCTCTGTTTATTCTCCTGTCTCTCTGTTTATTCTCATATCTGTCTGACTTGGACTTGTCTGTCTGTTTATTCTCCTGTCTCTCTGTTTATTCTCCTGTCTCTCTGTTTATTCTCATATCTGTCTGACTTGGACTTGTCTGTCTGTTTATTCTCCTGTCTCTCTGTTTATTCTCCTGTCTCTCTGTTTATAATACAATATAATGCGGCTTATGATTGTAGAACGAAGTTTTAAAATTATACCTCAAATGTTTCTTTTGAACGAAAAATCGAAATTTATTTTGAGGAGAAATAACGATTATTTCTAACCTTAGGGATGAAGTATGAAAGGATGAATTGTGAAGAGTAATGATAAACGGAAAAATTACTCTTCACAATTCATCCTTTCATACCTCATCCAAAAGGTTAGAAATAATCGTTATTTCTCTCCTTAAAATAAATTTTGATTTTTCGTTTAAAAGAAACACATGCGGGATAATTTTCAAATTTCGTTTTACACTCACCAGCCGCATTATATTATATTGTATTACATATAAAATATACATGTTAAAAGGTACACGTTCATTAAGTTTTGTCCATGAGTGTAACTTGAAGGTCCGCGGTATAGACAACAATGTCCATTGAAACAAAGCCGTTCCAGGTTTATGTTTCCCAATGGGCACTCGGCGAAAGATTCATGTGGCGACTGAGATGGCTCTACTATGCAAATTTGGCTCATCAGACGCTGCTCAATAAATCCCCCACGACTGACAACTACCAATGCTAGCCCCCACTAAGTGGCTCAGCGCCCTACAGAGAACCTACAGTAATGTAGATATATGTCGTGTTTCATCAGCCGTGTGTTTGTCTGCTGACTTTACATACTGTTTGATACCGTCACTGAAGTAAATATAGTAGACTCTCCTATAACGCGAGTTTTTACAACGCGATTTCGTATAACGCGATTAAAAAAAAAATTGCGACAAATTTATTTATACAACGCGAATTTTAGTATAACGCGTTATAAAATAAAACAATTTACCCTAACAACATTCGCGTTATACAAGTTTTATTTCGTACAACGCGAATTCCTATAACGCGATTTCATACAACACGGACACACATTAATCGCGTTATAGGAGAGTTTACTGTAATGCAATATTGTTTTATCATGTAATCATTACCTTTATATTTCTTTCTATTTATATACAGTATATATGTGTGTATATCTATATAATACACATATAAAGCAATAACGCGCCATCTATACATATAAAATGAAAGGATTTAAAAGCACGAATGTTTCTTTTATACATAATACATACTTCTACTGCCCTTACTGCGATGAAAAATATATTGGGAGAGCTAGGCTCATCAGTGGTGAACCCTCCCTGCGGTTTCGCCAATTTAATCCACCAGACCGCTTCTCAGAGCTCTAATACTGTATTGGACGATTCTGCTTATATATGCTACACTGAAGGGTGGAATCTTAGAAATGGTTTTCAAGAAGACTATGGACATAAGCTTATAGGACAGTAGAATTACATATAAATATTTACATCGAGCAATGCTCTTCCGCAAACAATAAAGACAAGGCCAGTTAGGCATAAATTAACACAAAGCAATAACGCGCCATCTATACATATAAAATGAAAGGATTTAAAAGCGCTTTATTATATGTGTATGTGTGTGTATTATATACACATATATTTACATATATACATACACACATACATACATACTAAAAAAAAGCCTATGTGCTCGTGGTCAGGATATGCCTTTTTTAATTTTAATATCAACACCTGACCTTTTTTATTATTATATATTTTTTCACATGTTAAGCGTATTTACGCAAGTTTGGCCTTAAATACCTATTTCTTGGTTACTCAAGAAGCCACTGGGACCAAAATTCTTTTTGGTCCCAGTGGTACAGCCTGCTTCACGCTGACGAGGGCCAACAGCCCGAAATGCGTTCGTGGATGGCTTTTCTTGATTTATCAAGAAATTGGGCTGGCCAAATATCAGGGAACAGGCTAAATCAACGCTTAGTTGATTTCTGTTCCACTAGATGGCGCTCTGCCATCTAAAAAGCTCGTGTGCTCCTGGTCAGGATATACATTTTTTGATTTTAATACCAACACTTGACCTTTTTTATTATTTATTATTTTTTAACACACACACACATATATATACTTTGATTTAACAAAAAAAAAAAATACACTTTAAATATATCTAAAATAAAAAAAAATCTTTTTGAAAATAGAGCAATCCATAAATAAATATTTAATTAAAAAGGCATATATTGGATCAAAATATCATTTATTTTAACAATATTTCAGTTGGCTGAACATCAACCTTTATCAAGGTATTAAAACATATGTTAACACCTTGATAAAGTTTTTCTACAGGTAAACTCCGTATAATTGATACAATTGTACAACGAATCACAAGTTTTACGAAGGAGCTTCTTTATTTATTTATTTATTTATATATTTTTATTTATTTATTTTTTATTATATATTTTTTTTTTATTTCGAACCTTTCGGTTCTTCGACAGGCGTGGCTAGTATGACTATACTAACAGGATATAAGCGCGCTAGAGCCATTATATACAACATATATATTTACATGCGAAGTGATATTTCAAATATAATAAAATAGAAATAAGAATTATGACTATGAAATATAAAATAAAACTATGCAAATGAATTTAAAGATTTAAAATTTAGATAAAATATTTTTGGAAAATATACGCTAAAAGTTAAGTAAAATTATGATATTCACTGTATACAAGTAGTGTGACACTTTAAAATTTGTAAAGTTTAAAACTAGTAAAATTTGAAACACCTCAACACAGAAAAGCCAAGAGGGGGTCCACTCCAACCCGACCACTCTCCAGAGCATATTAGGGGATAACTATTGAGATAATATATGATATATTTCCGGTAGATCTATTTTCCTATTGATGCTGTTTTTTTGTGATGATATGATGGACTCCAGTACCAATCTGTGCTGCTTATTGTTTATGTGTTGGTATAGTACTTTAGGATGATCTAAGTTAAAGCTATGGCCAGTGTTTGAAATGTGTTGGTATATAAGTGACTTCGGGTCTCTATTGTTAATGTTTCTTTTGTGTTCGGTGATTCTGATATACGCGGTTCTGCCAGTCTCCCCCACATAGGAGGCCGGGCAATCCTGGCAAGAAACCGCGTATACTGCTCCGGTGGAGTGGATGGGATTGCTGGGTATGTCTGCTTTGGTGATAGGATTCCTGAGAAGGGCAGCAAGATTGGGGGGGCTGTTAAAGTAAACTTGGATGCCATATGGGCGATGGATTCTGGAAATGGTAACAGAGAACGAGGAATATGGAAGATAGCATACGGCTCTATAAGTCGTGGAGGTCCTCGGAGCAGTGGGATCAAACGTGTGTTTATCTATGAATTTTTTCAGGTATCCTGCAGTGGTTAGAAGGGTGGTAATTCTGTTTTTTTCTATGGCTTTGAATATAGGCAATGAGCAATGCGTATGTATTCTTTTGGTTAAGGTCCTGACTGTATTTATTTTATAGGCTACCGGGCTATTGGAGGAGAAATGGGTGTATAGGGGCGGGATATTCTTTTTGTGATAAACTGCTTGATAAAGGTTGGTGTTCAGCCAACTGAAATATTAGTAAAATAAATGATATTTTGATCCAATATATGCCTTTTTAATTAAAATAAAAAAGCTATAATAATGAATATCATTAAAATTATCAATACCTAACTATTTCTTGTTTATCCTTGTTGTGTTTTAACTTTAAAAGCACACAAAAAAATATAATAAACTTGAATTTGTTTATTCAAGTATCAAAAAAACAAAGCTTTACATATAGAACAAATAATAATGAAAAAGAAGAAAGAAAACATTTTAGGAAAAGCAAAAACAAAACAAAAGTACTGGTCAAAAAGAAACATTTAAAATCACAGATTAATATCTTCAACAATCCTTCCTATTGTAGCAGTTATTCACACTTCCCTTAATTCTATTTGTTATTTCGTTAAATCTGTGATTACTGTAATAAAATGAGAAATTGAACAAAGTTTCATTTATTTCTGTTAGGACTCCGATAAAAGTCCCGTGGGAACAGAAGACGATGTGGAAATAAAAAGACACAAAAAAAAGGTCGACGCGTGTATGCAGACGACGCCGTCGCTGACCTTGAGGACACGCAGTACAAGGTCGAGGACAGCACAACACGTGATGACATCTTCCTTACACTCTGACAGTCTCTCACTGATGTCTCAAATTGGAGCAAGAACTCAACCGATTTTAGATTTCATCTTCAGAACTCATAAGAAGTAAACTGCTAATTGCGATATATTTGTACCATTGTTATTACTTAACAAA
>CP092869.1:99165947-99406310 GCA_030710605.1 Cordylochernes scorpioides | reverse complement strand
TTCATTTGGGGCACTTGACAGTGAAGAAATATCACCTAACATCACAAATATATTAGAAACATTCTAAATACGTTTGTTATAATAGTTAATTCAATATTTTAAATTAAATTAATATATTTAAGTATATATATATAGGTTCAAATAGGTTGGTTCCCCCATTTAACAAAATATTAATAATTAAGATAGATGATAAAGCATTTTTAAAATAGTGTTTGATATATTTAAAGTGTAGTGATGTGTGTAGAAAATTGAATGCCAAAAGAGTACATAAAAATTTATTGTTTTTACATTCAAAACAAAACAAATCATTAGTATATTTGTATGTTTATTTTGTTAAGCATATTACACCGTAAAAAAATAAAGAACGTTCTCACCAAATTAGTAGCTGAAACATGTCAAATTTAACGCAAAATAATTTTTAAACTACATTTTCCTTTATATTTTTGTAATTTGTAAACACTTGAGCATGGTAACGGAAATTGGTCAAAAATATTTAAATATTGACGTTTATTGGTGCTCTCTCTCTCTAACTAATTTAAAAGTATTTTAAAGAATTTTGTCTTAATTTTTCAAATATTTTTACCTATGTTTTATTGATTATATAGTATTTCCAATAAAATAAATCAATATATTCTGATATTAACATTTTTTTCTTTATCGACCTTCTATTATATACAAAAGTACTGCCTTGGTAACGCCTTGGTCATCACAGCAACTTTGCTATAACATCATATTTCTAATGTCCTAATTTTTCAAGTGTGGATATAAAGATAAAATGCATAAAATCTTGTTCTTCAGTGATCATGTATTGTTTTACATACATCTATAAGGTGTAAAGAAACTAATAGTGATTCAATTTTACTCTCTAGATTTAATATCAAATTAGCCTCTTCGAAAATTATATATTTCATTCCACTTTGCCGTAGTGGGGGGGGCCCGAGTCCGACTTCCAGGTCATTCCGCCAAGAGATCAACACCATAGAGGTCCGTACGTCTCTTGACCTCACGGACAATACAGCAGCTACATTATGCACCCATGATTGACCGAGAAGTCCTCACTTCTTTTTTCTTGATTTAGTTCATTTTGTCTCCTCTCTAATTATAAAGAAGTTGCTGTGTCACCTCATAAGCATAAATAAATATATTTCATTCAATATTTTACAAATTTGTTTATACGCTTAATATTTTGATCCATATTAAGTAGAAATTAACTTTTGGATATCCTAAAAAGAACGAAAAACTAAATATTGTGTTGAGAGATAATTTTTCATATGTAGACCCAGTGGCAGTCAATAAAATTACATATTTTGATATTACGCAAAAATTCTTTATTTTGTTTTACATAAGAGTTTAAAATTTGGTTTAAATTTATGCATTCTAAGGAAAATGAAGTCCACTTATGAAATTTCGCATTTTTATACATATATATATATATATATGAAAAAATGAAAGAAAAAAATGATATATAGATATATCAATTTTTACAATATTTGAAAATGCCATCTGCCATCTAAAAAGAACATGTGCTTTTGGTCAGGATATGCCTTCATTTTTTAAAATAAACTTATATATTGTATCTTTACTTTTCCTAGGATTTACCCAGACCAATCTGTTTATGAGCTTAATTGTCTTAAGTTTTCCTGTACATAAATTCATTATTACCATTGAATGTGATTAGCTTTTACTTTTCTATTATTTTCATTTGCAGACTCTGTGGTAAATCCACTATACGACTGTGTAGATAGACTTGTAATGTTATTTTATTTCATCCTAAGAAATTAATACATCACCAGACCTCCAGACCTGGTCATGAATATTTTGACAAAGAGTTTCCACACCACCTAGGAGGTACCTGCTATTCGCGTTAGCTTTTATTTATAGTAGCGCTTATTCCCCTGTAGAAGCCTTATTCCAATCTTCTCGCAGAACTAGGTCATCGCTCAGGTACATCCAAATTAGGTTTTTGTTTGTAGAACGACATTTGAAAATTATCCCGCATGTGTTTCTTTTGAACGAAAAAACGAAATTTATTTTAAGTATAAATAACGATTATTTCTAACCTTAGGGATGAAGTATAAAAGGATGAATTGTGAAGAGTAATGATAAACGGCAAAATAAAATACTTGTCGCCATCCCTGGACACTTTATTTTCCCGTTTATCAATACTTCCACAATTTATCCTTTCATACTTCATCTCTAAGGTTAGAAATAATCGTTATTTCTCCTTAAAATAAATTTCGTTTTTGGTTCAAAATAAACACATGTGGGATAATTTTCAAATGTCGTTCTACAATCATAAGCCGCATTATATTGTAAATTGAATGTTTTTGTTTGGGATGACTCGACCAAGCTATATGATCCAAGCCCATTCAGGAAATGGTCTGTTGTTGCGATGGACTCCGTCTCAGTCAGGAAAGGTAAAGCCTCAATATCTGAGGCAGCAAATATTTTCAGACCCAGTCCAACAATGGACCAGCTTCTCCACAATCCCTCAGCTGACTGATCCATTGTTGGGCTGTTGGAAACACTTTTTTTTTATTGAGCCTCCCAATAATTTAAAACAATTATTTATATATATTAAAAACAATATAAATAAACATACCCTTAAAATTATTTTGAATATAAATTTTGAATATTTTAATTATATATAAAAGAAAATAATGTTTTCCTAAAAGTATTCTCACGGAAAAATTTTCATCTATATCTTGGCCATAGATTTGGTCTAGCCACTTAGCCAGCTAAACACCTCTTTGAAAGATTCAAATTTGATCCCTTGTGAATCTCATGGAATAAAATGCGCCCTAGACTGACGAAGGTCATTAGCCCGAAACCATAGTCTCTAGGTGGACGCTTCTCAGGTTGTCAAAGTTATTGTCGTAGCTATGTCACCGATCTGAGTCCAATAGTTTACGGAGACGGTCAATAAATGGCGCTTAGTTTTAGCGTCTATTTTGACGGGAGTGGCGAACTTTATTTTAATAGATTTTTAAAAGTATTCCACTTTTGACAGGGTGGGCGATATTAACAGGTTCTACTACAATAGTAAATTACAATTTCATTTCGATAAAAATGGCTTCTTTATAAAATAATATTTGTGGAATAACATTACTCTCAATGTTGTTGTTGTGTCCAATGAAGAGCCTCAAATGTCTCCATACATCTCTATCACAGCAGTCGTTCTCTATCTTGGGTGTGTATACTGTATTGTTGTTGTCGTGTCCAATGAAGAGCCTCAGATGTCTCCATACATCTCTATCACAGCAGTCGTTCTCTATCTTGGGTGTGTATACTGTATTGTTGTTGTTGTCATGTCCAATGAAGAGCCTCAGATGTCTCCATACATCTTTATCACAGCAGTCGTTCTCTATCTTGGGTGTGTATACTGTATTGTTGTTGTTGTCGTGTCCAATGAAGAGCCTCAGATGTTTCCATACATCTCTATTCCCTTGACCATCGCTACTGGAGCTGCAGGCGTATCAGGCCCCTCATCATCGAAGCCTTCAGTGTCCTCGGGCGACCCCCTGACTTGCAGGCCTGGATTTTCGGGTTTGGCTTCGAAGATGACGACTTGGCCATCCTGGCGTCGACCAAATCCATCATCTACCGGTACTTGGTACAGGTTGGGCTGACCACCCGCTCATCGCCTGGGAAAGAAGGCTCACCCGCCGGGTCACAATCCCCGCATGATAATCTATATTTTAGTTTATTTCCATTTTTTAATGTAAATTATTGACAAGAAGCCAATAAAATTTGTTTCAATTGTCTCTATCACAGCAGTCGTTCTCTATCTTGGGTATGTAAAGTTGCTGTTCTGGGTCCATCTCAATTTTCTGTTGTTGTCGTGTCCAATGAAGAGCCTCAAATGTCCCCATACATCTCTATCACAGCAGTCACAATGTTCTCTATATTGGGTGTGTAAAGCTGCTGTTCTGGGTCTATGCCAATTTTCTGTTGTTGTCGTGTCCAATGAAGAGCCTCAAATGTCCCCATACATCTCTATCACAGCAGTCACAATGTTCTCTATCTTGGGTGTGTAAAGCTGCTGCTCTGGGTCTATGTCAATTTTCTGTAAGGCTGCGGCCATTGCTGGGCATGAGAATATGTAGGTAGGTGTTAGTTCCACACCAGGACAATTGTTGCATGTCCTGTAGGTTCTTGTGTTATCTGGATGTATTGTCATTCCTTTATAATGTTTCATTCTGAGTCTTGTTATAGTTTTAGTGATTCTTTTCTCGAAGAGTTTATTTCGCATATTTGATCTTTACTTATCTTTTGTTAAATTATCTTGTATTTTGTCAAAGCATCAGCAATGCTCTCAATAAATTAATAATATTGCCACGTGGAAAATTAGGGAAGACCAACTTCAGGATGACACAGAAATTTATTTCAGGCAAGAACAAACTATGAAGGATAAATAAAAGATAAGCAATGAGGGATGTTTACAGAGTATAAAAATGTTGGATAAAATCAATCATTCCTCCAGGGAAAAGTGTCTTTTCGAAAACATTTTTAATCTCTAGCTTTCAGGCACGCACTTCCTTCTACAGGAGAAAACCTGGTATAATGATACGCCAATAGAACACGAGTTAAATTATATTAACTACTAGCGGATGTGTACCCGGCTTCGCCCGGGTTTTATCCGAGTGAAAGTTTGCCTAACGAATATTATATATTATGAAGTATAATAAACAATGTTAAAGATTAGTTTTAATTATTAATCAAGATTGTGTGTGAATATGTGAGAAAGATGTAATATCGTTGTTGTTTTCTTGGCCGACTGTTTTACATATGGTGTTATCTTAAAATTGTTTGTTTTGAATATTTTTTTTAGATTGAGTTGAATGAATTGCTGAATTTTTTTTTTTGTATTTATATATAAATAAAATTAACTCTGTTTATTTTTTTTTTGTATTTAATCGATAACAGCGAAGTTACGCATGTCAAAGTTAGGAAAAATATTTTGATGTTAAGCAAAACCTGCTCCATCTCGTTTTACATAAATGTTGGAAATTTGGTCGAAATTGATGCATTGTAACGAAAGTTTTTAGCGAACACCACTTTGCATTTTATTAATATAGATTATACAAATTGAGACAAAATATTTCAAAAATGTACATCTCTAATAAGAGGACAAACAAATGAATAAATATAGGCCACTAGAAAAAACCAAGGAATACATAGAATTACATTATTTTATAGAAGAGTATAAAAATATAAACATAAAAATGATAAATACTTTATTACAATATTGTAAATTATATTTATGCACCTCTCTCTCTCTACAGACCTATAAGCTTATGTCCACAGTTCACTAAACACCCCTAAGCTGCCTTCCATAGTAAATACAGGGTATATAAGAAAAACCAATCCAATACAATAGTAGAGCGGTCTGGAGATTAATCTGGCGACACCACTGAGAGGGTTCACTACAGATGAGCCAAGCCCTCTCATTCATCAACTTTTATCATTGCAGTAAGGTCTGTAGAGATAATTTTGATAATGTATATCATAATAAACATATTAGCAAAACAATTGCAAACCTTTTTTACACAACATAGATATATATTTATTATTTAAAAATGCTTATTTTATATTACAAAGTTTTCTTTTCCAATATTTCGTAAGGCAACTCGCTAAATTTCTTCGGGGAACAAGATTGTTTTGTGATGCTCGCGTATCAAATCACGAGTATGTACAACTGCTATAAAATTTAAAATATCTAAAATCTACAATATTCATGTTTATAAATATTATTAATAATAATATAAGATAAAATATTAATATATAAAGAATAAATAAATATACACCTATCCCCCGATTTACACGGTACTTGTTTTACACGTTTTCGCTTTTACACGGTTTTCCAAATAAGTTTTTTTGTTTTGTTTTTATCGCACTATACTAAATGCTACTGTGATTGAACACATGCGCTGTGTACACATCTCACGAGGAATCCCAAGCTTATGTGCTGACTACATATTTTAACCTGTCAATGCATTTTATTTTTATTTCTGTGTACACCTATCTCCCGATTTACACGTTTTTCTCAGGAACGTATCTACCGTGTAAATCGGGGGATAGGTGTATACATTTAAAATATAAGAATTGAAAATCAGTAATTTATTATAATTTAAAAATGCTTATTTTGGATCACAAAGAGATATATTTATATAAAAAAGAACGCACCTGGAATTGTTAAAAGAGAGAAAAAAAGCTTTTCTCAAATATTTCGAGAGATTACTTCCTCTTTATCAATTTATTACACAGTAAACTTAGTGTTTATAGGGTTAATTAAGTTTGCAAAAGAAGGAACTGCAGGATTGTTGGAAGAGACCAAAGGTAGAAGTGACGGGGGTTTCTTTATTAATTAATTGTGCAATATAAATTGATAAAGAGGGAGCAATCTCTCGGAATATTTTGAGAAAAAATTGCTTTTTTTTTCGTTAACAGATCCAGGTACGTCCTTTTATATATAAATATATTCATGAAAAAACAATAGAAAAAATAATAAAAGATAAGTGGGTCAGGTGTTGATATTAAAAATAAAGATTCTTTATTTTTAATAAATATATTCAATGGATTATCTTTTGAATCAAAAACATAGGGATATGAAAAAAATTAAACTCTAAATCTATCATCCATCCTATTTTTAAAAGCGGTGACCGGGATAATCCATCAAACTACCGCGGAATTGCCCTTATTAGTAATCTGTCAAAACTTTTCACATCAATACTAAAATCGCGATTACGCAACTGGATTGAAGGTAGATCAATTATTCCAGAAAACCAGGCCGGATTCAGAAAAGGCTACTCCTGTCAAGATCACATATTCACACTGTTGTCCTTGATACAGCTGACTCTCAGACGTAAAAGAAGAAAACTCTATGCTTTTTTTGTGGACCTAAAAAAGGCTTTTGACACTGTTCCCCACTCACTTCTGTGGTCAAAATTGGGTGAATTAGGTCTGGATTTCCGCTTTGTTAACCTTATCAGGAACTACTTCGAACAAATGACAACGACGGTGAGATGGAATGGACTATTTACTGAACCCATCAAAATCCGATCGGGAGTGTTACAAGGAGAACCCTTATCACCCTATCTATTTATACTCTTTGTAACTGATTTAATCAACATTTTTAATGACTCTACTCTACCAGGCATATACCTCCCTAATTTTGGAACGGTCCACCTTTTGATGTATGCCGACGACATAATTCTCATAGGAGAATCAAAAATCAATCTACAAATAAAAATCAACATGTTGAAAAAATACTTCGAAACAAATCATCTAACCCTGAACGAATCAAAATCCAAGATAATGGTTTTCCGAAATGGTGGCCGCCCTGCAAAATCGGACAAATGGTTCTGGGGAGACCAACTGTTGACAGTGACATCGAAATATCTCTATCTTGGCTATCCCCTCACAACAACAATCTCGTTTAGTCAAGTGGCTTCATACTTTAAAGGCAAAGCGCTTGCAGCTACCAGCGAAGTATGGAAAATTATGGAGAAATCCAGGTTGAATTCATTTGGTTCATCAATGAAACTATTAGACTCGATTATCCTGTCAACTCTGCTGTATTCTGCTCCAATTTGGGCAAACGAAAAGTACAAAATCTTGGACCAAATTCAGAATAACTATCTCCGACGACTATTGAACTTGCCGAGTAACACACCAGGCTACATACTACGCATGGAAACCGGACGCTTCTCACTAGGAGTCACAGCAACCAAACTAATTCTAAAGTTCTGGTTAAGAATATTAAAAATGGAAAAATCCAGATTGCCCGCAATCTGTCTAGCCCAATTATGGGAAACGTCCACTCTGACGAATGCCTTTATAGGTTTTACAGAAAATTTAATGAATATCCTAAACTCAACTGGATTCATGTGGTTAAAGAATTGTTCAGACCCCAATATTCTACAGAAAGCAATACCTCAAATTATCAGAATCACTATAGAACAGTCTATCCAAACCGACCAATCAAGAATAACCAATTCGAAGCTACACACACACTACAAATATTTACATAAAACATTCGCAGCAGAGAACTATCTACTAAGTGAACTCCCACTGCCGGCTAAACGCCTCATTGCGCAACTGAGAATTCTATTTGTTTTATATCGAGAAGACCATATAAAATATCTAAGGACAGAAGACTTGTATTGCCAACTATGCAAAAATAGAACCGAAAATGAATTAGAACATTATATATTTGAATGCATGCCTCTTGACACGGAAAGAAAAATACTCTTCTCTAAGATAGGCCATACACACTTCACATTATATTCTTTATTATCCAACTTTATAGACAATAGTTCAGTAGCTCTAAATCTATATAACTTCCATAAAAATGCTGTAAAAAAGAAAGACTTAACCGAACATTCAAACATACCAAAAATTTCTGTTTGATAAGAAAGACAGAACCAACATCCAATTATTTGTTTAGGCAGATACGATAAGTTAACAATGATAAAACGGTGTTTACCTTACAACCCTGAACACGAGGATTTCCTGGGAAATCTCTTAAAGATTTCTTAAAAAATACATGGCCCACCTGCGCTGTTCCATCTTGTTCCATATGTAAATACCTGTTTTCTTTCCTCTTTTCGCTCTCCACTTCTCCCATCCATATTTCCAAAAAAATTTTTTTTTTTTCTCTTTTTTTGATTTTTTTTTATTCTTCTTACTTTTTATTCTTTCTTATAATCTGTATATATTTACCAAATGTATATAATCTTTCTCCATTTTTTATTTCCCACTTTCATAGGTTCCTCCGTTTTGTAACCCCAAGGAGAATCCTCTGTAAGACCTGTGTGTCTTAATAAAGGCTTTTGTGTGTGTGTGTGAAAAAAATTAAACATAGGGATATGTAAATAAGAAACTTGATTTTTAACAGAAGATCTATTCTAAGAGAGCAATATCTCGAAATATTTTGAGAAAAAAAAATTTTTTTTTCTTTAACAGATCTAGCTACGCTCTTTTTAAAAATATAATTACAAGGTTGTCCCAAAAGTTGGTAAACACTTGCAAAAATTGAAATACCAATATTATTCGCTGTTATGTATATTAATATTGTGGCGAAGAAATAATTTATTATTTAATTTAATTATTCAATGAAAATATTTAACAGATAATAAAATATATATTACTCTGTTTATGTAAAATAATGATCAAAATATTTCTTTGCTTGCTTGCTCTAGATTCTCTAGCTGTAGATAGTTTTGTTGATTTGTTGATAATTGTCGACTTGTCGTACTGACGTCATCAATAAATACTTTCACATCCCCAGATATAAAATTTTCTACGATACAATATTATGTATTAGGTAATTGTATTATCTGTAATAATATTATTTGCCAAGTAATAAGAAAAACAACGTTTTAAAGAAAAACACGAACTTTTGGGAAACCTTATATATTCAATGGATCGCCTTTTGACTCAAACATAGGAATATGTAAATAGGAAACTTGATTTTTAACAGAAGATCTATTCTAAGGGAAGCAATTTCTCGAAATATTTTGAGAAAATTTTTTTCTTTAAAAGATCTATAGGTACGCCATTTTTTTGTATAAATATATTCAATAAATCGCCTTTTGAATCAAACATAGGTATATGTAAATAGGAAACTTGATTTTCAGCAGAAGATCTATTCTAAGGGGGCAATCCCTCGAAATATTTTGAGAAAAAAAAATTATTAATAAAAGACAATTCACTGAGGGAAAAGTTTCTTTTATGTATATCGGCAATACAAGTTTTCGGGCTCAACAGCCCTTCGACAGGTATAACCACGCTACTGAAGTTTTTCGAATCTAATTCATATATATACAGGGTGATCCAAAAGTCCCGCACAACTTTAAAAATTAATAACTCCGCGAATATTTGCGCTAGAGCAATGCGGTAAACACCATTGTGTTCAGGATGCAATGGGATTTTTTATGGCAAATAATGAAAAATTCGAAATTGATTTTAGTTACAACTTTATTCGCTAGATGGCGCCATACCAGAATCAGCGATTCAGCGGCCAAATTGTTTGATAAATTGAAAAATATAACTGAACGATACGTTTTTTTACTTTTTGAATACCAGGAAAGAACCCTAATAATATCAAATGATAAATTAATAAAACACCACATTTCGCCAAAAGTTAGAAGAAATGGTTAACGATTTTTAAATACAATCTGAGATATGTAAAATAGGTATATGCAAATTAAAACATGTAGCAAAAAAAAAACTGATATTTTAGATGCGGTTTGCTGGAATCCTCTCAGCTATTTATATTTCGAAAATAATAATTTTATATATTTTTTAAATTCAACTCTCTCTCAGTATCGATTATATTTATTTTAATTCATTTGAAAAATATTTATCTATCTCTGATGATTTATTTTACTCTGGGATGCCGTTGTTGTTTTTGTCGTGTCCAATAAAGAGCCTCAGATTCTTTTCGTTTGGCCAATAAATAATGTCCAATTTATATACACATATATTCTTACATAATGAGACTTTAAAGAATGCAAATAATCTTCATCTATTTACATACACAACACATCTCCCCCCCTTAATAATACTCCAGTCGGTCTAGGGGTTTCCTTGCTCTCTGAGGTCTAGGACTGCGGACGGGCACTTGCACAGCGGCAGCCTCCGGTTTAGGAGTGCAAGAGGGCACGTGCACAGCAGCAGGCCCTGGTATAGGAGTGCAAGAGAGTACGTGCACAGAAGCAGTCTCCTCCTTGTTTCCTGATGTAACCTCTGGAACCTCCTCTTCACTTTATTTCTGACTTCCACCTACAGGCTTCTCTCCTGATGTTCGAGGAAGTATCAAATTTCTTGTCTCCACTTGTTTCTTTCTCACAGGTCGCAATTGATTGATATGCCTCTTATACACGACGCCCTCGCAACTTATAAGGTAGTGACGGTAGCTCAATAATTTCAAAATGGTACCTTTTTACCGTTTAGGTCCAGTTGCATAGTTGCGGAAATAAACCTCGCAACCTGTAGTAAACTGCTCCTGCCTTCTTACGGCCTCATGAAATACCTCTCGCGGATTTCTCATCTTGCTATTAAATTCGAGAATCTTGATCTTAAACTTCTCTTCATTAGCAGTTCCGCCGGGGAATTCCTTTATTACAGTTTGGGGGAATGCTCTATGAGCAAATAGGAATCTTTGTAGATTCGTCTCTAAATCATCCTTCCCATTATTATTTCTCAAAAGGTTTTTAAACTCTCTTACATATCTCTCAGCTAAACCATTTGTACTAGGATTATACGGACTGGTCTTAGTGTGCCGTATACCATTCATTTTGGTAAATTGCTCTAATTCACCGGAGACAAACTGACTTCCGTTATCTGTAACCAAAAATTAGGGCAATCCAATTCTGGCGAGAATTTCTCTAAGATGACTTATAATCGTTTTTCTGGTAATATCTTTGATGATAAAAATTTCTATCCACTTTGAGTATGCGTCCACGAGAACCAAAAACATTCTTCCCATGAACGGACCCGCTAGATCAAGATGAAGTCGATGCCACGGTTTTTCGGGCCAAGTCCATTCCGAGATGGTAGCCGGGGGCATGCTTGCCGATTCTTGGCATACTCTACATTCTCTAGTTAACTCCTCGATGTTACTGTCTATGCCTGGCCACTAGAAAATACCGTCTGGCAATCATCTTCATTTTAACAATTCCCATGTGTATTTCATGCAAGTCATTTAAAATTAAAGATATTAATTTTTGGGGAATTACCACTCTTTCACGCCATTGAAGACAACCAAACTTTAAACTTAATTCCTCATTGATCTTATAATGAGGAGCTAGTGGGTTTTCTCTCGGTACCCTTGTGAATTTCCACACACACAGTTGCCTTCTCTAACATTCCTTAATACTATAGACAGTATTTTATCTTGGGGCGTCTCATTAGCCACCTCCATAAAAGAGAACGGTACCTCATTCGACTTCCTAAGAAGAAGTACCTGGTCTTCATCAAGAGACTCCCTGACACTCGATTCTAGACGTGACAATGCGTCAACATTGGAATTATCACTAGTTTTTCGAAATTCCACAGTATAATTAAATGCAGCTAATTTTAATGACCATATTTTAATTCTAGATGATGCACATATGGGAATTGGTTTATGAGGTGAAAATATATGAATTAAGGGTCGGTTGTCTGTGACCAATAAAAATTTCGTCCCAGTAAGCATTGTCTGAATTTCTCAACGCCAAAAGTTATGCTCAACGCTTTCTTTTCTAGTTGAGAGAAACGTTTTTCCGCTTCAGTTAATGTTCTAGAAACAAAAGCTATAGGGAATTCTTCCTTTCTATCATTTCTATGACTCAGAATTACGCCTAGTCCATATTCCATTAATAATGATTAACATTTTTTAAATAACATT
This sequence comes from Cordylochernes scorpioides, assembly GCA_030710605.1. Taxonomy (NCBI): domain Eukaryota; kingdom Metazoa; phylum Arthropoda; class Arachnida; order Pseudoscorpiones; family Chernetidae; genus Cordylochernes; species Cordylochernes scorpioides. Next base: position 99,393,916 of record CP092869.1, on the reverse strand, counting down.
CGATATTTTTCCGTCCAATTCCATCTACAATTTTTATTCAAAAGTTGATAGAATAGCGCTAAAATGTGTTTGCTATATTCTTTATTAATCTATAATAATAAATTAAGAGTCCTATGAAATATCTCAATTGCGAAACATTCTTTAGGTTCAAGCGCCTCTCTATCACTGCTTTAATTTTATTTTCTAATGGACGCAGTCCATATTTATCCATTTTAAACCCTAAATATTCCACCGATTTCTTTTTAAATTTACATTCATATCTGTTTAACTTTAAACCTTTTTCTAGCAATCATTTAAACACTAGATCCAACTTTTGTTCATGATCTTCAAAGTCTTTTCCTGCAACCAAAATATCATCTATGTAGCAGGCCACACCTGGCAAATCAGAAAATAGGCCTTCCATAATCCTCTGAAATCTATTTGGTGCTACCGCTACGTCATATGGTAGTCTTTTATAAGAAAACAACCTCTTTGTTGTGTTTATATCAACAACAGCTTTGGCTTCTTCCGCTAACATTACTTGTAAGTAAGCCTGTGATAGGTCTAGAGTCGAAAGTACGGTGCTTGTAGATAATTTTGAAAAGATCTCATCGATCGATGGAATGGGATACCTATCTAATTATATTGCTTTATTAGCTGTACATCTAAAATCACCACATATCCTTACACTACCATCCTTTTTTGATGCCGGTACTATTGGAGCGGTCCAATATGCATGAACTATAGGTTATAAAATGCAAGAATTCACTAAACGATCAATTTCATTCTCTACTTTGTTTTTTAGAGAGAAAGGTAAACTTCTGGCCTTACAAAACACAGGAGTCACATCCTTTTTTAAATTAAAATTAATTCTAACGTCCTTTAGACAGCCCAAATCTTTGTTAAACAAATCTGCATACCTATCCATCAAATTTTTATATATTTAAATATATTTCTATTATATTCATTATTTAAAATTTTAATGCTAGACAATATAGAATAATCAAGTTTCAACTGTTTAAGCCATTCTCTTCCTAATAAAATTACCTGGATTTTTTCATTTACAACTATTAATCGTAAATATTGGTTGGCTTCTTTTACAAAAACATTTCTTTGATCTATAATCTCTATTGATTTACCACAAAAGGATTTTAATCTTAAATTTGTTGGAAATAATCTTTTACCTTGCCAATAATTCTTATAAATATCTTTAGGTATTAACGTAACTGGAGTTCCTGTATCTATTGTAAAACACAAAGAATATTCATCTACTGTTAAATTTATTGTGGCATCAGTTTCGCCCTGTACAGAATATATAGAGTCCTCTTGTACAAATTTACATCCCCACATTCTTTTACTAGCTTTGCAGACCCTACTTAAATGACCCAGTTTATTACATTTTAAAACAAGTCTTTGTTCTATGAGGTAAAACAGATGCCACGTGTGAATGTCTTTCACCACATCTATAACACACTATTTTGCCTTTGCCACTTTGCCTGAAAGGTCTATACTGCGCCGTACTATTATTGTACTCGCCCTTTTTATCCTTTCAATTCACAGGGGATATCTTGGCCACTAATTTATCTTGTAATTCTCTTGTATTTATCTCCGCCAATTCGAATGCGATCGCCACTGCAAAAACTTTATCCAGGGTGACATCGTCGTCCTCTTGTAGTAGCTTCTTTTGCAGGATTTCCGACTTGATTCCAGCCACAAAACGGTCTCGCATCATGGTTCCCAACATATGGACGAAATTACAATTTATTGCCAAATGTTTCAATTCTCTAAGATATTCCGAAATTGATTCTCCTTCCCGTTGAATTCTCTTTAAAAATCTGCACCGCTGTGGTATCACTTTCTTCTTTGGATCCAAATGCAGCTTAATTCTTTGAATGATAGTATCATAGGGTTGATCTTTCATTAGACCAGGAAGAAAATGTCGTTTCCCTGCTTCAAAGTTTCAGAATCTGGTAGCGAGGTAAAAATCAGCACTTTAATCTCCTCCTTCAGATGCCAAAAAGTAAGCCTCAAATTTTTGTACAAAAAGATCGAAGTGTCCTCCACTGGGCTATAGCATCTAAAAGGTACTATTAACTTTGAACTTGTCATGCTGATCTTTTCTACTCCTTTGTTTTCTTGATCCAGATAGTTTAAAAGATGTAATCTTAACCCATTTTCCTATTTTTCCTTTCCATAATCCGAGAGTCAGATTTGTTTAAAAGATGTAGTTGTTATGTTAAAAAATCAATAAGTTTGAGGGATGAGTATCTTTAGTAAATAAATTTATTTACTGAAGATACTCATCCCTCAAGCTTATTGATTTTTTAACATTCTATTAAGGGATTAGCCTATTAATAATGTAGTTGTTATACTTGCATAGACACCGTTTTCCTCAGCTTTTTACTGGCTCTGTAGATCGCGCATCCTCGTCGCCACTTTTGTTGTGTCGTAATTAGACGTACAAGAGCTCAAACTTGACCATGGCCAACAACAAATGTCCAATTTATATATACATATATTTTTACATAATGAGGCTTTAAATAATACAAATAATATTCATCTATTTACATAAACAACGGTTAATACGAGGGCCATCCAATAAATAAGTTTCCCTATTTTTTAACAAATAAACCACATTATTTACAATTATGCAGTTATTTTATTTTCATTATACAACTCATAGACTACCTCTCTAAATAATCACCATTTCTGTCTAAACATTTTTGGTACCGTTGTAGCGATTTTTAGATACCACTGTTGTACCAAGCCGTGTCCTGTCTTCGTAGCCAGTGGTTCGCCTCCGCCTGCACTTCATCATTGGCAAAGTGCTTGCCTCTAAGGTGCCACTTGAGTGCTGGATAAAGATGGAAGTCGCTTGGGGCAAGTTCCGGAGAATAAGGTGGATGTGTGAAAATTTCCCATTTGAAGTTTTCCATAGCCATAACTTTTCCTGCAGAGATTGTGACCTTCGCCTTTTTTGGTGCACTTTCCTCAGGCTTCTTCCACACCATGCTTTGTCGTTTTGTTTCTGGAGATGAAAGATGCACCCAGCTTTCATCTCCAGTGACAATACGGGAAAAAAGTTGATCTCCATCTCTTTGATGCATTTCCAGGAAAGCTCGGGCTGCCTCCATCCGTTGTTGCTTGTGTTTTCCAAGAGCAAACGCGGGACCCATCTTGCGCAGACTTTGCGAAAATTCAAAACATCTGACATGATTGTTCCAATCGAAGAGCGTCTAATTTCGATTCCAGGAGGCATTCGAATCATTATTTCGTCAATGGTGACGCGACGATCTGCTTCCACCACATTCCGAACAGCAGCAACGGCTGCATTGTCCGTAGCAGTAACGGGGCTGCCACTTCGCTCGTCATCATGCACGTTTTGCCGTCCTTCTAAGAACCATGAACGCCATCGGCGAACCATTTGGATGCTCATACATTCTTCACCATACACTGACACTGATTTGCAATGAATATTGACCGCAGTTTAATTTTTCGCCGTGAAAAAACGAATTACAGAACGGAGTTTGCAAGTGGACACGTTCACCAGTGGTAGCTCCATGGAAACTGAAGCGCTATGGACTTGCGCGTACGAGTAGCGTGATTTTGAAGGTCACTAGCTTCCAACGCATCCTAGTGACCATTTCTTCTATGCTAACTAATTTTTACAACGTTTCGTTCGCAGAAAAAAAAAAATAGGGAAACTTATTTATTGGATGGCCCTCGTATATAGCGAGAAGAGTAGAGGACTGAGCACAGATCCCTGAAGCACACCAGCCCATGATCTTCGGTCCTTGGAAAATGTTCCATTGACCCGAACCTTTATCCTTCTTCCCCTTAAGAAGTCTGCAATCCAGATTAAGGTTTTTCCCCTTACTCCGATGTTGTGCAGCCTTTCAAATAATTTCTACACTCGATCAAAAGCTGAGGAAATTTTCCAGGAATACGGCCGTTGTCTTCTTTATGCGGTTTTTCCTAGAAATCTATTATTGATTGACAGAAGTAGAAAAGTTTATCAGTTTTACAGTGTCTGGATCTTTAGGCAGTTTGGTAGAAGTTTATTTTATTATTATTAGTGAGCCAGACTATGAGCCTAGAGTGGATTATTCATTCTGTTATTTTACAAAGTATGCTGGTAAGAGCAATTGGCCGATAGTTCTTGCATTCCTTAGCATCTTTGTTTGGTTTCAGTATTGGCACTATAATTGATATCTTCCAATTCTTTGGTAGTTTACCAGTTTTCCATGAAATGTTCAGTATTCGTAGGAGTTGATTTTTAGCTTCGTCTCCAAAGTGTTTAATCATTTGACCAAAGATTAGAGCATCTCCAGGTGACATCTTGGATTTACTTTCTTATTGATGAATTTAGCTCATTCAGTGTGAAGTCTCTCGAGTAAATATCTTGTTGATGGTAATTTCTTGCTTGTTTAACTAACCTGTTTATATTATTTTTAGAATCCTGCCTTCATTCGTATAGCTGAGTCTGGAAGTGCTTGAAAGATATTCAGCAATTATGTCAGCCATCTGTTTGTTCGTTCTCACTGTTCATATCGGTTTGAGTATTGGAGGATTAGTGTTGGTTTTGATTGTTTTATAACACTAATTATATTCCAGTGATGGCTTTCCTTTTTTGGATCCATTTTTTTCGCAGAATTCTGCCCATTTTTCTTGTTTGAATACCCAAATTTCTTGTTCTATTTTGTGACTAATTTCAATGAGTTCCTTTATGATTTCTTCTGTTTTATTTGTTTTAAGAAGTTCATTTTTATTGTCTCTCTCTGCAATCATTGCCTCGATATTGTGGTCCTTCCAGTAAAGTATTCACAGGTCTTTACGTCTACCTCTAGGTATCGATACTTTTGCAGCTTTGGATATGTTCAAAGAGAATTTTTCCAATTTTTTGTCAATCGTTCTGTGATTTAATTCTTCGTTGCACAGTTCTCCAAGCTTTTCTGTAAATTTTTTTCCAGTGTTCTTTTATTCTGTTGAAAATTCTCAATTTTGAATTTTAGGGTTGTTAAAATTGGTCTGTGGTCACTGATTGCACTTTTCAGAATTTTCCATTGTGTTGTGGGTGCGATGTTGTAATTTATCGCTGTGATGTCTATTGCGGATTCTGTGCCTGTGGACTTGGATAGATAGGTGTTCTTTTCGTTATTTAATCGGCGTAAGGTCGAGGTCGGTTAGCATGTCCTCAACATGCTGACCTTTGTTATCCTGGACAGGTGATCCCCAAGTTGGTCTTTCGGCGTTAAAATCACCAAGTATGATTGCGATATCCGAAGACGCTTCATTTAATGTCTCTATCAGGCCTGTATTGATGCTAGTATTATCGTGGTGATAAACATTTATGATTGGGATTGTTTTATCTGTAAGATAGATTTCTATTGCCTGAGCTTCTGTCGTGCTTTCTCTAGGCTTACTCTGATTATAGGCGATTTCCTTAAATTTGATTTCTAGAGTTTTAATCAAAACGGCAAGTCCTCCTCCGAATTTTCCCGGTCTGTCCATTCGTAGTGTTGTATAATCTTTGATATTGAATCTCAGATTCTGATTCAATTTTGTCTCCTGAGGACAATTAATATGTACATTGTTGTCACAGAGAAGACAAGTCAGCTCTTTATTTTCCTCTGGGTACCATTTATATTGAGTTGTAGTAGATTGAATTGTGTCCTCGTAGTAGATTTCTCATCATGAGCTCGAGCTGCAGCTCCTGACGCGGCGGTTACACCGGACGCGGTAGCATTACTGGAGATTGTAGAAATTAAACTCTTAAAATCACGATCATTAAAACAACAATAATTGCGGTAATAAAGAAATTTACACAAGAAGCTCCTCTTATTGTTTATTATTGTTTTAATTACTGGAGATATCAGTTTTGCTATTCATTTGAAAATGGGTGCCGTTGCAACGTTAGTCATCTTGGAAACGAGCCAGAATTTGGTCAAATAATCCAAGGGTCCAGGGGGGACCGCAAGGAGGTGTGGTCGAACTTCTCCCCTTCCCCCTGGAATGCCGTCACTACAGGATAAAGCACTCTTGGTGAATTTTTTCAATTGTGATTCAGAATCTGCCACTGAAGCTTTACGAGCGTTTCGTTCCTTTACAGATATTCGAAGCGGTAAAGGAGCAATGAGTTGCTACTCTCTAAAGCGATTGATTAAAAGTTTTGAGGAAACTGGATCTCTGGAAGCAAAACCTCGGAGTGGAAGACCATCGACATGCAAGTCAGTGGCTGTTACGGTTTTGCAGAATGCTGAAGCTATTGAAACGTTATCCACGTATGGAGAAGTTTCTCGACAAACGGGGATTTCGTATGGAACAGTTTGGAGAGAACACACATTTAGAATTTTTCTATAAAAATATCCTAACAAAATTCAAAGTTTTCACGAGTTGAAAGTCAGCGATTTTGAGAAGCGTCAAGAATTCGCTGCATGGGTTTTCCGGCAAATTGATATTGATGAAAACTGGCTGTCAAATGTTCTAAGAACAGATGATGCTCACTTTTATCTAAAGGGAGAATTTAAGATTCAAAACTGCCTCATTTTGGCAACAGAAAACCCTACTATTTTTACAGAAACAAACTTCATCAGCACAGAGTTACAGTTTTGTGTGGGTTCACTTCTTCTTTTATTATTGGGCCATTTTTCTTTGAAAAAATCAATGGAAGAACTTTTAAAACCGTTTTTGTAACACTCTGGTGAACGTTATGTTCAACTTTTGAGAGAAAAGGTTATTCCCATATTGCAGGACAGACAAGCACTAAGCGAAATAACATTCATGCAAGATGGAGGACCTCCTCCTATCTCCCGCGGTGCCAAACAATTGCTGAAGGATACGTTCGGTGGAATTCGTTGATAAGTCGCCACTTTATATACCAGCGGCCTCCAATATCACCAGACTTGACGTCTTACAATTTCGGTTATGGGGGTACATTAAGTCGCGTTTTTATCGATGACGGCCTACCACATTGCCCACGTTGAAGGCTTCTATCAGATGACACGTTTTATAAATTTCAACTATTTAATTGTAACCATTCTGTCATCTATCGTCTGCAGGCGGTGTTTGAGAATGAAGGGCGCCACATTGAGCAAGGATTGTGAACTAATACAAGAGAGAAGGCAGTTACCTCATGTGTTATATTTTGCAGCTCTTTGTTTTGGGTTATGGGAATAATAAATGCTGTCCTCACATCTTGACTCTTTTTTTTTTCTGTAAACGGTAATTTTTTGTTTGTCATTTGCCCACATTTTATATTATGTCGTGCAGGCCAAAGTGTTATAACTTCTCGAATAACACTGGTATACACAATTTTACCCCTTATGTTTAGTTTATCGCTTTTCGCTCATTAGAAGAAATAGCATAAGGAATAATCTCTGTATCCCCTCCCCCCCCCCAACTTTAGATATTTTGCGCAAAAAATAATACAAAATGATTTTACTACCACGTTTTTCAACGCAAAAGTCCATTTAAAAATGATATTTTTTGAGGGGATACATTTTCAAAATTATGTACGGTATAATAAACAATGATAACATTTGACAAACCCATAGGATATTTGGAATAAAGTACGACAAATATATTTTGTCACTCCCCTCTATATTTCATTTTTGGATCATGACAAATATCCAGTTAAATAGTCAAGTGTCGACAATTAGTCAAGAAATTTTGGTACTATATTAACATTTCAAAAATCGTGTATTGATATCAGTAGTTATTTTCAAACATTCAATTTATTTCACAAAACTCCATCTAAAATATAAATATTTTTTGCTACATGTTTTAATTTGCATATACCTATTTTACATATCTCAGATTGTATTTAAAAATGGTCAACCATATCTTCTAACTTTTGGCGAAATGGTGTTTTATTAATTTATCATTTGATATTGTTAGGGCTCTTTCCTGGTATTCAAAAAGAAAAAATACGTATCGCTCAGTTATATTTTTCAATTTATTAAAAAATTTGGCCGCTGAATCTCTGATTCTGGTAGAGCGCCATCTAGCGAATAAAGTTGTAACTAAAATCAATTTCGAATTTTTCATTATTTGCCATAAAAAATCCCATTGCATCCTGAACACAATGGTGTTTACCGCATTGCTCTAGCGCAAATATTCGCGGAGTTATTAATTTTTAAAGTTGTGCGGGACTTTTGGATCACCCTGTACATACAAAGAAGCAGGAAATATAAGACAGATATGCAAAAACTGATTTACATAGTTTTAAAAAATGAATTATTGGTTAATTCTAATTCTCTATTGAGGTTATATGTGATTACAGTAATTAACAAATTGGGAAGCCGGAGATTATTGTTTAGGTAGGAGGTTCTGGAATTATACTATGATATATGTTTGGCAAATCTATGGATCTATTGATTCCTTTGAGTATTTTAGTGAGTATAGCTTCGAGCACTAGGCGCTGGTGCTTTTTTTCTTTAACAGATTCAGGTACACTCCTTTTTTATATAAATATATTCAATGGATCGCCTTTTGACTCAAACATAGGCATATGTAAATAGGAAACTTGATTTTTAGCAGAAGATCTATTCTAAGATTGTAACGTTGTAGCAAGTCAGACGTGGGTCAAGACAATCCACGACTGTCACCTGTCACTTCCCAAAACATCCCACTTCAAGTTACGATTCAAGTCCAAAATGGCCGCGCCCATTGCAAAAATAGCGCGGGAATAGTCCAATTAGACGCAAAAAGCTGTCAGAAGACCCTGACAGGCGGGTGCGCTAACGATGGCAGACGAAAATATCGTACGGGTCATGTGACAACCAGCCAACCAACTCCCAATAAAACAAAAGACTGTCACAAATATTCTATTTTCTATCAGTTAAACAGGTTATAAAGGAAATAAACACGAGGGAAATATACGAATAAAGATAAAACAAAAGATAAATGTGAATGGTATCAATTTTTTTTCTGATAGATAGAATCAAAATAACGAAACAATATTCTTATAATGACATCTGGTACGCCTGTAGTCTATGATTATTAATTATCGTTTGATATTGTGACGAAGAAATAATTTATATTTTATTATTTAATTTAATTATTCAATGAAAATATTTAAAACAGATTTTTATTACTTTATATTTGTAAAATAATCATTTTAGTTCCTTAGCTTGCTTGCTCGATATTCTCTGGCTATAGATAGTTGGGGTTGATAATTGTAGACTGGTCGTACTGACGTCATCAATAAATAATTGTACATCTTAAGATATACAAAGACCTGATTTCTATAAGCTACAATATTGTTAAATTAATATTTATAAAATTTCATTATTAATAATAAATGTTCAAAACTATTTTAAAGGCGTAAGATTCTTTTTGATATTAAACAATTTCTACTGCTCTTACTGCAATGGAAAAATTAATGAGAGGGCCTGGCTCATCAGTGGTGAACCCTCTCAGCGGTTTCGCCAGTTTAATCTACCAAACCGCTGTTATATTGCATTTTATTACGCCTTTAAAATAGTTTTGAATTTTGATAACAGATGGCGCGCTAGTGCATCATATTATAAATGTTCTAATAAAAGAAACAATTTGATATTTGCGGAAGAGCGATTGCTCGAAGCATATTATATATTTATAATTGTATGTAATTCTACTGTCCTCAAAGCTTATGTCCATAGTTCTTATAAAATACCCATTCAAAGAGTCTATCAACAGTATCACTATAAAAGGAAGTTCTAAAAATGCAATATAACAGCGGTATGGTAGATTAAACTGGCGAAACCGCTGAGAGGGTTCACCACTGATGAGCCAAGCTCTCTCATTAATTTTTCCATTGCAGTAAGGGCAGTAGAAATTGTTTAATATCAAAAAGAATCTTACGCCTTTAAAATAGTTTTGAATTTTGATAACAGATGGCGCGCTAGTGCATCAATAATAAATGTGATTAACTTTTATTTTTTTCTTAATTTGCAGAAAAACTCCCTGGTAAATCCATTTATAAGAAATTTCTCTTCTTCTCTTCAATTTACCCAGAAGTCTTAATTAAGTTTTTCCTGTATATAAATTTATTATTACCATTAAATTTGATTAGCTTTTAATAAATAATCACATTGCTTATTACTGGTACTAAGCCTGTTCTGTGATTCGCTAACCATGACGTATGCACGAAGGAACGTGTGGCCATTGGACATGTGTCGGACCAGGAGGCTGTTGTTGGGTGTTGCGCTGCCTGGAGTATAGGAGCTCCATCTATTATTTCTTCCTGTGGTGAATCTGTATAAGACCGGTGGTCTTAATAAAGCTGTGTGTGTGTATTACTGGTATTATTACTATTATTCCTGTATGTACCCTACATTTCTGCGCTTTGGAAAATCTGTATAAGACTAAAATGGTCTTAATAAAGTTTGTTGTTGTAATTATTATTTATCAGTGAACTGATTATTATTATCACTGATGGTATTTTGCAGAGTTGCAGATTTGTTTTATTGCTGCCATCTATATATAACAAATGAAAACATTAACGCGTTCTAAATAGTTAAAATTTACAATAACAGATGGCGCTCAAATGCATTTTGCTTTGATTTATTGTGTCGATAAAACTGGGCGAAGTTTCTTTCCAAAATATTTTTAACGGCCCTGATGTACTCTAATACACTCATGGACAAAAAAAAATTGTCTCTTTCAACTACAGATACTCGCGGAAATATACCAGGTACTGTAGCTAGATCAAACCAAACCAATTTGCATAGAGGCTGCACATATAACGCCAGTCTATGGGTCAAATGATTTTAAATAAGAGAATAAAAAGAAAAACATACAAACTACTTTCAACTACAGATACTCACGGCAATATACCAGGTACTGTATTGACTAACTAGAGATTAAACAAAACATATTTGCATAGAGGCTGCGCATATAACGCCAGTCTATGGGTCAAATGACTTCAAATGAGAGAATGAAAAGGGAAAACATACAAACTACTTTCAACTACCAATACTCACGGCAATATACCAGGTACTGTATTGAATAACTAAATTAAGCAAAACATATTTGCATAGAGGCTGCACATATAACGCCAGTCTATGGGTCAAATGATTTTAAATAAGAGAATAAAAAGAAAAACATGCAAACTACTTTCAACTACAGATACTCACGGCAATATACCAGGTACTGTATTGAATAACTAGATTAACCAAACATATTTGCATAGAGGCTGCACATATGGCACCAGTTTATGGAGTAAAATGACTTCAAATAAGAGAATGAAAGGGAAAACATACAAACTACTTTCAACTGCTGATTACTCACGGCAATATACCAGGTACTGTATTGACTAACTAGAGATTAAACAAAACATATTTGCATAGAGGCTACACATAGAGCGCCAGTCTATGGGTCAAATGACTTTAAATAAGAGAATGAATTAGAAAAAAAAAAAAAAAACATCCTACTAGCCTCTTTCAACTACAGATACTCACAGTCTATACCATGTACTGTAGCTAGATTAAACCAAACATATTTGCATAGAGGCTGCACATATGGCGCCAGTCCATGGGGTCAAATGACGTCAAATTGCCCCATCATCGCCCACGGGGGATAACACGGGGCGGGGATGAAAGACAACACGCCCGGCTAATTGAGGTCGTGCTAAGTAAGTCCGCGATGTCAAGCGCGCACGTGGCAAGCCCCGGATTACGCGTTCTCACGTTTTATTTGCACGCGCTCGGTATTGTGCTGGAGAGGGGCTTGTTACGCTAGCGGTGTGTCTGTCCGTGAGAGGAGCCGCAGGGGGCAGCGTGGGATCAGGGCCCCCTGGTGGCGGAATGTTCCCCTTCTCTTGTCCGCAGAGCACCCCCCTTTCACTCTGTATATGTAGGCCCAGGGAGGGGGGACCCCTGTCGTCATCACAGTTTGGATTAGATATGCAAATCTGAAAGTCCGGATATATGCAAATAAGTTGTCTATTTCAATTTCTCTACTTCCCATATTAAGATTATTTACAGAAGTGTGTGTTTTATATTTAAGAATACTCCATTACGAAAGTTGAGGATGTTTTAAGTTCGTTTGTTAATTCAAAGAATTTTGTGACGATCACATAATTTTATGTGTCTATGATTATATATTTATAAAATGTCGGGAATATTTTGCTACAATCTCAAAAAGGTACAAATTGTGTGGTCAAAATTTAATTTTAAATATTCAATGATCAGAAGCCAGATATTTATGAGCCAACACTTGTAAACACTGCGTATTCTGTATGCATTGTTAAGAAAGTGAAGAAAATAATTGAGAAATTGGTCAAAAATTAAAAATTATTTTGAAGTGATATTATAGACACAGAACAAAACTTTTATTAAGACACCAGTCAGATTCTCCTCTCTCATTGCCGGCTTACAACGATATCCTCACCATGATCAATCATGTAGTGGAGGAACTTACTGTAAAAGTTGTGGACAGATTGATATGGTACTTTGTACTGTTGGCTGCCGTGTCTCTTTCTTCCCTAATATACTGGTACTCAGAGATGTAATGAGATATTTCAAAGTCTTATACAGATTCTCCTCTCTCATTACAACGATATCCTCACCATGATCAATCATGTAATGGAGGAACTTACTGTAAAAGTTGTGGACAGAGTGATATGGTACTTTGTACTGTTGGCTGCCGTGTCTCTTTCTTCCCTAATATACTGGTACTCAGAGATGTAATGAGATATTTCAAAGTCTTATACAGATTCTCCTCTCTCATCACAACGATATCCTCACCATGATCAATCATGTAGTGGAGGAACTTACTGTAAAAGTTGTGGACAGATTGATATGGTACTTTGTACTGTTGGCTGCCGTGTCTCTTTCTTCCCTAATATACTGGTACTCAGAGATGTAATGAGATATTTCAATGTCTTATACAGATTCTCCTCTCTCATTACAACGATATCCTCACCATGATCAATCATGTAGTGGAGGAACTTACTGTAAAAGTTGTGGACAGAGTGATATGGTACTTTGTACTGTTGGCTGTCATCTCTATTTCTTCACTAATATACTGGAACTCAAATATGTAATGAGATATTTCAAAGTCTTATACAGATTCTCCTCTCTTATTGCCGGCTTACAACGATATCCTCACCATGATCAATCACCATCATGTAGTGGAAGAGAAAACGATAACTCTGTAAGTCCTGTTTTTTCCTACTTACTGCTATGTAAAAGTTATATAGGAACAGAGCAACCATTCGACTTGATATGACGCTGGATAAAATACTTTGCACTAGGGTAAGTTGAAGTGATATCAGCTTTAGAGAAAATTTGTTCTTCTACAAGCTTATTTATAACAGCTATTCCTGGAAAGAAATGTAAATGTACGAGCGGATGGCCTGTAAAGGAACAACAACAACCTCGTCTAAAAACATATCTGAGCAGACGATAAGAACGGCAGGAAGTCGAGCCATTCAAGACTTCCTAGTGAATGGAGGCGTGCAATTAGTGGCGTCGGTGTAGGAGGTTCCACGACGTAGAATGTAGGCGGATACAGGGCGGCCTTATCTTGCCTGTGTTCAGAGAAGAACTGAGTCTTTGACGTGAAGGCCTTCTTGGAGAAATGGACGAAAATAACTCACAAGATCTCTCATGTTGATTTGAAACGCTTAATACCACTACAATCTTAGGTAATATGTAAATAGATTTAAGTAAACAAATGACCCGTAATCGGCCCGAGAAAATATGCAAATTTGCTCGTGTTATCGCATTATTCAGACAAATTCTAAAGTTAGGCAACTGTGTATCTATCTGATTGAACTCTATATCGTATTAAAGTTACATTAGGATTGGTAAAATATTGTGGAAACGCATACGAAAAAAAGCAGAATATGCAAATTAAATTATTATCGAATTGATTTGCATATATTGAGAGATGAAACCCTGACTTTGACTCTATCTGACCTAACTCTGTATCATATCAAAGTCATAGGTCAAATATTGTGGAAACGCGTACGGAACAAACAGAATATGCAAATTAAATTGTTATCGAATTAATTTGCATATATTCTGAGATGAAACTCTGACTCCCTTCTCTGTGACCTAACTCTCAATAGCATCTAATTTTCATCTGGATAGGTTAAATATTGTGGAAACACATGCGGAACAAACAGAATGTGCAAATTTGACACCTATCAAACTAATTTGCATATTCCTCATTTGAAAATTGAACAGCGACTGCTTCTAACCTAACTATATGGTGTCAAAATAAAATAGGCATATCCTGACCTCTCATATGATCATTTTAGAGCGCCATCTAGCGAAATAAAAGTCAACTAAACGTTGATTAAGGTGTCAAATTATATTGACAAATATTTGCACTCTTATCTTATCTCAGGTTTTAGTGGGAAGGATTTTGTTTTCGTTTGTTTGTGAACCAATCTCTCCCGCCTTCTCATTGGATTAATGTGGCCATGTTTGTATATATAAGGGGGCTATGGTATTGCGAGAGGAGTGTGGGGGATATTGGTGTGGAGACGCTTAAAGTGTTCTCTGCGTGCTTTATCCGTGTCTGGCTTTCTCCTCACATACCTGTGTGACCCCGGTCCGATCCCTACCAACGCAACAATAAAGATAAGTACTGTTTTTTTTTTTTTTTTAACAAATTGTGATTTATTATTTACCTCTTTTTTTGGTGTTATACTCTTGAGTGTACGATTTTTGTATGTTTATTTACTATTAATCTAGGCCCTAGTAATTTGCAACTTTGTGTGTTATCCCGTAAATAGTAACTTTTTGTCAAAGGTTTAAATACAAGAGATGATTGTGTGTGTGTATCGTAACTCTCTTCTATTTATTCGTAAATAGAATCTTTCGGACCAGATTTTCTTCATTTAAACAAAACAATTGTAATAATGTGATGAAAGGAAGGTTTTGGTTTGTAGAGAGTTGGAAGAAACAGATAAAAGTGTGACGTAATATTTTGAAATTTTTCTAGAGATGGTATAACTGTTGATATTTATTATATTTGCTCAATTATTTAACACTGGAGGATAAACAAGAATGTTCAATAAGTTCTTATAATAGCTAGGATAATATGCAAATATATTGTTCATATATACACTCATAGACAAAACTTAAGGAAGTTGTACCTTTTAGCATGTATATCGGGAATCAGACAATAACTCTGAAAGATATTACAGTGACCTTTATTGAAGACACACATATATACACTCATAGACAAAACTTAAGGAAGTTGTACCTTTTAGCATGTATATCGGGAATCAGACAATAACTCTGAAAGATATTACAGTGACCTTTATTGAAGACACACATATATACACTCATAGACAAAACTTAAGGAAGTTGTACCTTTTAGCATGTATATCGGGATTCAGACAATAACTCTGAAAGATATTACAGTGACCTTTATTGAAGACACACATATATACACTCATGGACAAAACTTAAGGAAGTTGTACCTTTTACCATGTATATCGGGATTCAGACAATAACTCTGAAAGATATTACAGTGACCTCTATTGAAGACACACATATATACACTCATGGACAAAACTTAAGGAAGTTGTACCTTTTATCATGTATATCGGGATTCAGACAATAACTCTGAAATATATTACAGTGACCTCTATTGAAGACACACATATATACACTCATGGACAGAACTTAAGGAAGTTGTACCTTTCAGCATGTATATCGGGATTCAGACACTAACTCTGAAAGATATTACAGTGACCTTTATTGAAGACACACATATATACACTCATAGACAAAACTTAAGGAAGTTGTACCTTTTAGCATGTATATCGGGATTCAGACAATAACTCTGAAAGATATTACAGTGACCTTTATTGAAGACACACATATATACACTCATGGACAAAACTTAAGGAAGTTGTACCTTTTACCATGTATATCGGGATTCAGACAATAACTCTGAAAGATATTACAGTGACCTCTATTGAAGACACACATATATACACTCATGGACAGAACTTAAGGAAGTTGTACCTTTCAGCATGTATATCGGGATTCAGACAATAACTCTGAAAGATATTACAGTGACCTTTATTGAAGACACACATATATACACTCATGGACAAAACTTAAGGAAGTTGTACCTTTTAGCATGTATATCGGGATTCAGACAATAACTCTGAAATACTTATATACATCAATAACCAATATATATCTCCATGAGAGAACACCCTCGCTAGAAAATACCTCTCTCTAAAAATAAGTTTTCAATGCCAAAATTAAAATTTTTACTAATTAGCAGTGTTCTCCAGTAAAAGGACATCTCTCTACGAAGGATACTTTGGCTCTACAACAAAGTAGTGTCTTTTAGAGAGAGGTAGTTCTACTGTAATTGATTAATTTACTAGAATCTGTTACTGAACGAAGTGGAATAACAAACCCTGTGGCAAGGAAACCCAGGACTCGAGACACTTACTGTTGGAATGCCCGCTCTTCTTTAGCACACACTAGACAACAGACAGTAAACAATGTTGTAGATCTATATCAATTTGTAAATACTAGAGATAATTGTCCCAGATTTAACTATTTTTGTAAATATATTTATGATTATCTTTATAACCTGAAAAAGAATCAGGCTCCTAATATATATTATTGTTTCTATTTATTTATTTTTTTCTTGTATAATGATAAGGTAAAATTTGGATTATAGATTACCCCCTCCCTTTTATACAAAATAATCTCTGATATTTTAAATTTAGTTAAACTTAATATTAACAGATTATGTAGTGTACTATCATTCCTTTTGTGGTGGTATTTATCTGAGGAGCAGAATGGTGTATTTAGATAGGTTTCCTGTTGATGGGATATCTGATGTAGGTAGGAATGTTAGCTGGACATAGTCTGTGACCTTTCTCAGGGGAATAAAGAAGTTAATTCACGAAATGTTGGGGAAATAAATAACTCAAAAACGTCTGATGGATCTTTTGTTAATGAAACAAATATCTGTATAGAACAACGACATCTACAAGTATAGAAGACGGGATTTATAACGTCAGATGTTTCTTATAGATTATAAACACACACACACACAAGCCTTTATTATTGGGGCATCCAGCCCTATACATGATTCCCCTCTACAGGATTTAGCAAAGGAAGATATTTCAAAAATAAAAACTAGAATACAAGAAGTAATAAGGAAAGAGAGAAGAAATAAAAAAAAAAAAGAATTATAACCATATATACAAAAATAAACATACAGAGCAAAAGGAACCATACATGATTAAATATTTAAATTAAAGTACCAATGTTTAGAATATGTCAAGGTTAGGATATCATTGAGAGGGTTAGTGTGGAATCAGCCGCATTCAATCTTCGTTTTCTTCCTCCAAGCAAACCACGACATTCGGCGAATCCATTATTCTCCAACAAACATTGACTGCGGCCTTGTAGAATTTATATAAACCGAGGGAGAGACCCTGATCAACCATCAGTGTGTTCATCCAGCTGCAAATTTGTTGGCAGTCAGGTTGAGACCAGGGTAAGTCACCCAAAATTTCTTTCCTCTGTTTCTCTAAGCAAGAGCATTCAAATATTATATGCATAATTTCGTCTTGGATTCTGTTTTTACACAGATCGCAAGTTAGAGTCAAATCAATCTTCCGGCGCTTTGAACGATTTTCAGATTATAAACACAAGGTAATAAGACCAAATCCAAATAAATAAATAGTGTGTGACGTTTCAGCGTTGTTACTATCTTCGGACAAAAGTACTGAATGTAGTACTCTTGTGTTCAGTACTTTTGTCTGAAGATGGTAACAACGCTGTTACCGAAACGTCACACACTATTTATTCATTTGGATTTGGCATTATTACCTTGTGTTTCTTGTACAATATGTTTATAACTGTTTATGTTTATAAATATAAATCAACGCAATTATCCCAAACCGAGATATCGTGTTTTGTGTGTTGAAATAAAAATAAAAATTCATTTTTTTGAACGACTATAAATAAAAGAAACTATTTTCTCCATCTTGTGATTTTATCTTATATTGAATAAATAGGGTAATAACCATCGTATGCCTTAATAAAACGAAGTATCTTATGAATCGAAAAATATCGTTTTACTCTTTCTTGTTTTGAAGATATGTTATGTAATTAAAGTAAGTAAGAAGGACGTAACCAATTTAACTTTACATATTATTTATTATTAATAGCAATTATACAAAACAAATCTTGGTATATATGTCTACATGAAAACAACAAA
Source organism: Cordylochernes scorpioides (assembly GCA_030710605.1). Classification (NCBI taxonomy): domain Eukaryota; kingdom Metazoa; phylum Arthropoda; class Arachnida; order Pseudoscorpiones; family Chernetidae; genus Cordylochernes; species Cordylochernes scorpioides. The sequence goes on along the minus strand of CP092869.1, from coordinate 99,375,736 downwards.
AACAAGTATACATCATTTACATACAAGTTCCTTTTCAAACTCAGTCTCATCAAAAAAAAAAAAAAGTCGTTGGACAAGTGCGTAACACCCTCGGTTCCCAACAGCCATGAACCGGGATTGAATCCCGCGTTAAAATTTTGTTTAATATGTAAATAACCTTCACATATTATTCACTGTTTCAATTATCATAAACTAGGTTGCTCTTGCTTAGCGGTACCTATTAATATGAATTTGAACCGGCAGTTTCATCTATAGCCATTGTTACTCTGTAATATTCCAACAATAAGAAAAACAATAAAGAAAACAAGAGGATAGATCTTAAGACACATTCTGGGAAACTCAAGGAATTGACTTCAAGAATGGAAGTTAGCAGGAAATGGACAGTGACGTTGGGACACTATCTCTGAACGCATGAACATGTGAAGGAAATGACTCATTCTTGTCCAGGAATTCTTGTTTAACTCAAGAAAACATCTCTCTCTCTCTCTCTACTTCTTGTATTATTTAAAACAAATATATGTAGTCGTTTATAATGGTCAATGTTTCGTGATAAAGCACAATTTGGATTATAGATTATAATAAAAGAAAATAAGACCTAATCCAAATAATTTATTAGTGTGTGACGTTTCAGCAACAACATTGTCACCATCATCAGACAAAATAATAAATGAGAAAAAAAATCAACAGCAAGTTCTTAAATGGTACTGTTATCAAGTGTTTAAACAAGATAACAGATAAGGAAATGTTGTACATATATTAATTAATTGTTACCACCGAGTGTGTGTAAGCTCACAGGTAAATAGGCGCTAACCGAAACAGAAAAAAAGTTCTTTTGTTTAATATTGGTTTCCCTTTTATATTTTGTTCTCTCTCTTGTAAATCAATAAATATAATGTTTAATTAATAATTATTGGAATCAGTTTCATTAAAAATATTCTAAGCAAAGTCAACAGGAAAAATAGTTTTTTTTAAGACAACTTGAAATATTAAACACTAATAAATTATTTGGATTAGGTCTTATTTTCTTTTATTATGGTCAATGTTTCTTACATAAATGATACAATAATTCACAGAATTTTTATATCTATTTGCTTATATATTTGTTTTAAATAATATACTGTTACACAGACTTTGACTTTAATCATCATCGATGCTGACGTCACTACTATGACGTAACTTCCAACTACTACCCTTCAACCTTGCTGTTATTGTTTACCGCTAGCTTGTCTTAACAATATATGTAATGGAACAAGTCGTTCCTTAAATAAATATATATTTGTTTTTATCTAAAGGGATGTCCTCGTAACTATAACATACGTGAGTACAAAAACAACCAGAAATCCTCAAAAAGAATAACCGTATTTTGTTAAGCCTATATCAATTTGGTAGCTGACCGTGGTTTGGGCGCGCGAATTGGACTAACCGCCAATTGATCCATTTAAATCAAAAAGAAATTAAATAATTGGACTAACCGCCAATTTAGAAAGAAAAAGTTGAATAAAAATGGATACACATAACTTAGCAAAAATCGAACAGTTAACAGAAAACAACTATACCACGTGGTCCATGAAAATGGAAGCAATTCTAGATTCAAAAGATCTCTTCGAGGACGTAATTGTTAATGACGAGCCAGACTTTACAAATAATAAACTAGAATATGATATTTGGAAGAAAAAGAATCGGGAAGCATACAGCCTAATAATATTGTCACTTTCGGATGACTTAACAATCATCTTTCGAGGCGATAAAAGAGCCAAAAGAATTTGGTACGACATAAAGAAAAGGTTTGAAGGATCTCTAGAAAATAAAAGGATAGACCTAATGTTGGATCTAGCCAGACTAAAATTGAACCCAAATGAAAATGTCAACATGTATATTGTACGAGCACAGAAACTAGCACAAGAGATCACCCAGCTAGGAAAGACTGTAACAGAAAGAGAACTTGTACGATACATTGTTGAAGGACTCACACCTAACTTTGACACGATCGCAGCAGCACTGTCAATAAACAGAGAAATCTCCTTACCAGACTTGAGACAAGCTCTACTGGATTTCGAGAAGAAAAGACAAGACAGAAGCAAAAATCATGAAAATGCTTTCAGATCATCAGGCAACCAATTCAAAGAAAAGTCATGCTTCATTTGCAAAAGAAAAGGACATTTCAAGAAAGACTGTTGGTTCAACCCTAACAACAAAGGAAATCAAAAGAATACAACAAACAAAAATAACATGGCCAGTACAAGGAACTACCATAAAGGACCAAAACAAAACAAAGACACAGCCAGATCAGCAATCCAAGAACGAACGGAGGAACCATCCCAACGAAGAGACTCCACTTCAGAATACGCACTACATGCAAGCACAAGGGAGGAACGCCCGACAACTCAGGACGTGTGGATAATTGATTCTGCGTGCACAAGCCACATGACTTCCCATGGTGATTGGATCGAGCACAAGACGGAGGAGAGAAGAAGCATACAAGTGGCAGAAGAAGGGAGGCACATCGAATCTACCTCATCGGGATTAATCCAAGCTACTGTACAAGGTAAGGACAAACTTAACAACGCTGTAACCCTGCATAATGTCCTCCATGTACCACACCTGAAAGGAAATCTAATGTCCATTCCAAGCGTAGTAAGAAGAGGGAACTCTGTTCTTTTGAACTCTGAAGGAGCATACATATACTCTTCTGATGACAAGCTAATAGGAACAGGCAACTTTGATGGTAACATGTACACATTGAACCTATCACCTTTATCTGAAGCAACTCATGTCCCAAACGAACATTGCTTGATTTCAAAGGACAATTCTAGGACAGCATGGCACAGAAGGTTAGGACATCCTAGTGACAACAAATTAGACCTGATTTTGAAGAACAATCTTCTAAAAGGCTTGGACTCTATAAATGGTACCCTTGATCAATGTGATGCTTGCTCCTTGGGAAAAATGACCAAAGTACCCTATGTTCACACAGATGGCAATCAGGAAAGCTACCCATTTGAAGCCATTTATGTCGATCTCTGTGGTCCAATGAGAATAAACTCCTTGGGCGGAAGTAAATATTTCTTGACCATCGTAGATGGATTTTCTAGAAGAATATTTGTAGAATTTCTCAAAGATAAACTCTCAGCAGCAGAAGTTTTGAAGAAGTTTATTGTAAAGAGAGAAAACGAGCTAAACTCAAAACTAAAACGACTTAAAACAGATAACGGAACAGAATTTATCAATAAAAACCTTGAAACCTTCATAGAATCCAAAGGAATTAAACATGAACTAACTACACCGTACACCCCAAGAAGCAATGGGAGAGTTGAAAGAGCTAACAGAACACTATTAGACAAAGGCCGAACACTTCTGGCAGACTCCCAATTACCCCTACACTTCTGGGCAGAAGCTGTGAATACAGCTGCATATCTGTACAATCTAACTCCCACAACCAATGACCCAGACACTACTCCTATGGAAAAATGGAAAGGTAAAAAGCCATCCGTCTCTCACATCATGAGATTTGGTTGTGAAGTCTTCTATAAACTCGAGAATCATCAAAGACACAAACTAGAAGCTAAATCTAAGAGAGGAATATTTGTAGGCTATTCAAGATGCAGAAGAGCTTATCGAGTATTTGATATCACAGCGAGAGTCATTCTTGAAACCGCAGACATTCACTTCAGAGAGAACAATAATGTCATCTCGGAAGAAAAACAAAGTGATAATAATACGGACACTGACACATATTTCTTCATTCAGGAGGATGAACAACTGGACAATCATGTTCTATCAGATGTTGATATTGAAGAGCCAGCACCAGATACCATGATCAACAGACAGACAGAGTCAAGTGAATCAGACAGACCACAAAGAACTCGAACAATACCTAAAAGATTCGATGACTACGTTCTGGCTACTACGAATGAAACCATTCCGAAAGACTATGAAGAAGCCATCGCATGCGAAGACAAGAAACATTGGGAGAACGCAATGCTTGAGGAAATACAGAACATGTACTCGCATCAAGTATGGGAACTGGTACCTAGACCTGTAAACGCTAAAGTTGTCAAAAGTAAATGGGTGTTCAAAATATCTAAAGACCAAGAAAACAAAACTTACAAAGCTAGACTTGTTGCAATGGGATACAACCAAATCCCAGGAAGAGATTACAACGAAAGTTTCAGCCCTGTAATTAAAAATGCCACCCTCAGGACTATTTTGTCAATGGCAGCAACAAAAGATTCAGTCATTAAACTATTTGATGTAAAAGCAGCCTATCTAAATGGAAACATTGAAAATACAATATTAATGGAACAACCTGCTGGATTTGTCCAAGACAGAAACAAAGTTTGCAAACTCAACAAAAGTATTTACGGTCTACCTCAATCCGGAAGATCGTGGTATGAGAAATTCAGTCAAGTACTTCATGACTGTGGACTGGAAAAATTTAAATCTGATCCTTGCCTATTTAAATGGAAGAATGAAGACAAATACTTCTATGTAGGGATATATGTTGATGATTTTATCACTGTCTCAGATTCTGAAGATACCTCAAACAGATTCATCAATAAATTGAGACATCACCTGGAAATAAAGGATGTTACATGTAAAGGCATGTTTTTGGGAATCAAGATCATACAAGACAAGGAGGGAATTTCGCTACAGCAAAGCCACTATGTACAACAAATATTGCAGAAATATGGAATGGAAAATTGTAAGGAAGTTCCAACACCAGGTTCCAAAGAAATCAATTTGGATAATCATATTGAAGATGACAATTGTGATCAGCACACTTACCAAGAAGCCCTTGGAATGCTAATGTTTCTAGCTGTTAACACCAGACCCGACATCGCTTACATCACTAGCAAACTTTCACAGTACTCCAGACAACCAAAACAGATGCACTGGACAGCAATCAAAAGAGTGATGAGATACCTACGAGGAACAATTGACTTAGGAGTGAAATTCGAAAGAGGGAAGACTGGAATCCTGAAGTCCTACACCGATGCCAGCTGGTCGACCACTCATGACGGAAAATCCTACGGCGGATATGTATTGAAGCTCGGTGAAGCAACTATAGACTGGAAAAGTAGTAAACAACCACTCGTTGCCCTCTCCACAATGGAAGCGGAAATGATAGCTGCTTGTGAAAGCTGCTGTCAGATCAAGTGGATAATAAACCTGTTACAGGAGCTGGAAGAATGGAATTTCATGGAAAAACCAACTGCGATCTATACAGACAGTCAGTCATTGATCAACTGGATCTCCAGCCCTAAACAAAGCAGTCGCTGTAGACATATCAACAGAAAGTACCACTTCTTGAGAGACTGTTATGAATCCAGAGACATCTGCCTTCTGTACAAGCCATCTCAGGACCTGGAGGCGGATATCTTCACAAAGGACCTATCCCGAGACCAGATGAAGAAACACCTGGAGAGCCTCAGCATCGTGGGAATAAAGCCAAAGTAAGGAGGGAATTGTTACACAGACTTTGACTTTAATCATCATCGATGCTGACGTCACTACTATGACGTAACTTCCAACTACTACCCTTCAACCTTGCTGTTATTGTTTACCGCTAGCTTGTCTTAACAATATATGTAATGGAACAAGTCGTTCCTTAAATAAATATATATTTGTTTTTATCTAAAGGGATGTCCTCGTAACTATAACATACGTGAGTACAAAAACAACCAGAAATCCTCAAAAAGAATAACCGTATTTTGTTAAGCCTATATCATATACTCTCTCTCTCTATTTCTAATATTATTTAAAACAAATATATAAGGGCAAAGAAATATAAAAATTCTGTGAGTTATTATTATTGTATCGTTTATGTCAGAAACATTGACCGTTTTAAACGATGACGCATTTCTTTATTTACATATTTTACCAACAGAACATATAAACATACTAAAAATAATAATGATAAAAAGGCATATATTGGATTAAATAAAATATTTATTTGCCAATATTTCGGTTGGCTGAATGCCAACCTTTATCAAGGCACAACATTTTTGTACTACTAAAAACGACGAAGATAAATAGATTTTCAAGAATATATTATTTAAAAATCACAGAAATATTTTTACACATAATATTATTTAAAATATCAAATGAACAAAACAATTATCACATCCCTAGTACACGTGGTTCAGGTCATTATAATCATGGTGGGTAGTAGTTGGTGACTGCTTTTTTTACTGTAAGTGCACTACATATCTAGACATGTGAAAAGTTTGGCTGCGCATTTTGACTTTTGTACTGTTTGAATTTTCCCTCGCTTTATACGAGAAACAAGTTTTCATAAAAAAAACTTTGAAAATAGTTTTTAATATATAGGTGTATTATAGATAAATATATTGTAACATAGAAAATTAGGAAAGACACATTTCAGAATGACACAACAATTTATTTAAGGCAAAAAAAAAATCAACATTTATAAGATACAAGATAAGTAATAAGGGAAGTTTCCAGAATATATAGCAAAATATAAATAATATAAAAATATAAAAAATAATAATAATCTGTAATATAAAATATAAATAAATACTTTGTTACAATATTTTAAAATTATATAAAAGTTATAAAAAAAATCGTAGATAGTTTGATAAGAAATTAAAGAAATTGTTTAAAAATAATACCATAATTGTGTAGATTGGATTTTGTTTCTTATCTCTTTGTGTAATGATTACAACAATTCCATGAGTCCATGCTTCTCAAGCTGTTTTATGATAAGTAGTGGCTTCTTCCAAAGGTCCTGTTTAGTACATATAATGTGTTCTGGAGCTACAGGTAGGTTGAATTTTGATTAATTCAAAAGTTAAAGACTAGAGATTGTCTAGATATATTTATATCTACCGAAAGACATCCATCTGACATAGTAAAATGTATAGCCAATATGCAAATAGAATTGTATATATGTAGATAGATGGTGCTATTCAAAGTACGCTATCCATTATGGCTAACGAGCTAATCAAATCATTAGCAGTAATTGGAAGATCTCTAAATCCCCAACTTACTCATTGAGCGATAGATTTATGGTGATGTTTTGTGTTAATGGTGTGAGTCTTTGTTTGTTCTCACGTCGTCAGGGATAGAGATGTATGGCTGTCTAGCAGAAGATTTAGATATGGTAGATAGATGGCCACGTAAATATGTCCCAGCAGGCTGTGCAGCAGCGGGAAATATGCAAAAGAGGATGGCTGAGCCAAAAAGTTGCATATTGAAAAAAAAAAATCTAATGATTCTTGCAGCCATGAACTGATATGGTGAATATACCGAAATCATTGTATTCAGGTACATTTATCAAATTAATCAAAGCTTTATGTGTGTGTGAGTGAAACCTGGCAATTTTTTTCAAGATTGAAATTGGCATAATTGCCATGAAACATCTATATGATATTTATATATAAAAAAAGAGATTAGATTTTCTGCTTGAATTTTAGATCATGTTGAGGATTATGGTAATGGTGATGCAGTCGTGGCAAAAATAATAATAAGTCTTGATCAGAGATTTCTTTAATTGAGTTAAGGAATATATATAAAAAACATAATTTGGTAAAAGTACTGCCTGGCTTAAGGCGTAAGAATAATAAAACAAAAAATGAATAACTTATTTACATAATGTACAAAAGGTTTGAGCCGGCCATTGGGATATCTTTATTTACGGGGCTGTTAACCATATATAGGCGGTCGATTTAGCAGAGTATTTGAATCTATGAAATTATAATTCAAAATAAAATAATATTTTTATATAACATGCATATATGATGAAATGCATATAAATTGTTTAGGTTTATTTATACGTCACAGAGATCTTGGGGTCATTTCACAAGAAAGTTTTGAGATATCAAATAAATGACTTATTTATATATCAGTATTCTTTTATATATATATATATATATATATATATATATATATTACATCTCTGGCGCATACTGTAAGAGTTAATATAAAAGAATGGAAAAATATCGATAGAAAAATATTTAACGATAATATATATATAGGGATTGCAAATTTTTAAGACAATATTTTTTACACTATAATAATAACATTTTACACTTTAATAACAACATATTTCACACTTTAATTAACAACATTTTACACTTTAAAGACATTTTCCTTTTTAAGCGATATTTTCGATTTTATTTTAAATGAAATTAGTTTATTTAGTTCTGTTTTTTTTAGGTAATTTTTAAAATTTTATAAACCAATTTTTTTTTATTTCAAGAATCATATTTTTGATTCTAATAAGAACATTTTTTTATTTAAAAGTTTTGCACTTTTTTTGAAAGGCACATTTAAAGGTTAATAAAATTTTATGCTATAACACCAACATTTTATAGTTTAATAGCGAGCATTTTATAAGATTTAAAAATAAAATTTTGATATTTTACAAAGGCATAACAAAGTAGAGTATCAAAATTAAGAGCTTAAAAACTACCTCTAATATAAATATTATTTTGTGAAATATAATATAATTTTTATTTTATACTTTAAAAGTAAAAATATGACACATTGATTAACAATTTTTAAAGTTAAAAAATTGAATTTCGATCAAAAACATTTAAGGACGAAAGTTTATTTTATACGAAAAGCAAATTTTTCTACTATCCTTACTGCGATGAAAAATTTGAGGTTTAAAAATAACATTTTCGATTTGAATTGAAATTTTATTATTAACTCTTTTCTATTCAATATTATTTTATGTTTATTTTATTCAAATATATTATGATAAGATTAAGTTGAAATCATTGTGTGTGTTGTGTGTGTGTGTGGTGGTAAATATGAAATAATAAATATAATAAAAATGCTTTGAGATACATTTTCGAAAGGCTATTTTTTTATCTAAAGTATTTTTTAAATCATTAAAATCATTTATTGAAAGGGTAAAAAGATCTAATGGGGAAAATTCAATTAAATCAATTTTAATGTATTGTATCTACAAAAATGTGACAGTTTAAATTGAAAAAAATAATTCCGATTGTAAGCAAAAATAGAAATACAATACTTGAGTAAATTTATTCAGTTAAAAAACTAAATTTATGTCAAATAATGACAGTTGAAATATTAATTTAAAGGTTCAATAAAATTTACTCCAATTTTAGCAAGCCTATAATTATTATTTAATTATACATTGAAAAAGACGAGAGTTGAGAGACGCTTTATTATACTTATATTTATGTTCTAAGAATAATTCTAATATTTAATTAATGGTATACGGTTTATTTATAAAATTCTAATTAAATTTTTAAAATAAGATATTGTTTTTTTCTCTTTATAAAGAGCGATTATAGAAAATATACGGGAAATATCAAATAATCGAAAAATTCATATAAACCAAAATATAAATACATTTAATTTCTATTTATCTATCAAAATATTTATTAAAACACAAAGCAACTTAATATATTTTTTTTAGAAATGAATAAATAACGTATATATATTTATAGCCATAACAATTTCATCTTAAGTGAGTTTGAATCTAAATTTTAGTTGTGTACAGCTTTCTTCACATAGATATAAACAAAATAATAGCATTTATCTCCATATTAACTTATATATAAACAAATATTTGAAAAATTACAAATATAAGTAAACGGGAACTAGTGTAATAGGTTTTGACAGCAGGGAAAATAATGTGCTTATTTGTCGATAGATGGCGAGGCTTGTCGACGTCATTGAATTATTTATAATCACTTCTATTTTTAACACCATCCTCGTTATCGCGTGATTTAACCAATATATTTATTTAAAAAAAAAATCCCTCATATTAATATAAATACTTCTATAATATTTCTATCGATATTTTTATTTTTAAATATATGTATGTTATATAAAGATATTATTTAATTTTAAAATTAGAATTTCTAGAATAAAATACTCTGTTGTATGTTGATCAATATAATTCTATAAAAATTATTAAAAAAACAGCAGAAAATATATTTTTTAATATAATATGTATATTTTTTTATTTCATATTAATTTAAAATCGGAAAACGATATTTAAAAAGAAAGAGGAAGTAATGGTAAGATGGCGACTGAAGAACTATACAGAAGTTCGTCTGCGTGACACGAGCGGATATGGGTAGGAAGTGGAAGTCGGAAGGAAGTAGTTCGCTTGAGATTGGACCTTATCCTCCGATATGGCACCCACACACAAGGACACCTGAAGTAATCTATGATTTCAAGGAAAATTCCATCATTAAACAAAAGCTCATCCTAAAAATATATACTCTGTTATTTTTATATACATCTATATTTTAAATATAAATATATTCTTGCCAAAATTCTAAATGTATAAAATATTTCAGCATTTTCAAATAAATATATATAAAAACATGTATTAACTAAAATAATATAAAATATAGATAGAGAGATAAATCTATTGATTTGAAAATAGAGCAATCCATAAATAAATATTTAATTAAAAAGGCATATATTGGATCAAAATATCATTTATTTTAATATGTTATACTACTTGGATAAAGATTGGCGTTCAGCCAACTGAAATTGTCAAATTATATTGACAAATATTTGCACTCTTATCATATCTCAGGTTTTAGTGGAAAGAATTTTGTTGTTTATTTGTTGAGTGAACTGATCTCCCACGTCATTGGACGAATGTGGCCATGTTTGTACATAAAAGAGGGTTGAAACGGAATGCGAGGAGTCGTGGAGTGGTTTTCGAGTGGAGACGCTTAAAGCGTTCTCTGTGAGCTTTTCTGGTTACCTCCTCGCATACCTGTGAAATCCCGGTCCGCTCCTTATCAACGCTGCAAATAAAAGATAAGTACTGTTTTTATTTTATTTAACAAATCGTGTTTTTTTAAAATTATTCCCCCCCCCTCTTTTTGTTGTTGGTGTTGTACTTTTGAGTGTACCTTTTTCTGTGTTTAAGTCACTCTTACTGTAGGCCCCAGTCTATTCCATTTTTGTGTGTTAACCCGCAAAAGTAGTAACTTTTGTCAAAATGTTGGGAAAATAAATGATATTTTGATCCAATATATGCCTTTTTAATTAAAGATAAATCTATATTTACAGTAAATATAATATTCTAACAGTAATATTCTATAGTAATAATTCTAAATTTATAAAATATGAAAAGAGAAACAAATAAATATATTGTAACAAAGTATTTATTATATTTTATATATACACAGATTATATTATAATTTTGATATTTATATTATTTATATTTTGCTACTCTCTCTGTAAACTTCCCTCATTGTTTATCTTTTATCTTATAAATGTTGATTTTGTTAAATAAATTGCCGTAATATTCTTAAGTTTGTTTTTCCTAATTTCTATGTTACAATATGTATATATAACGTCAAATACAATACGTTGTTTAAAATTTATTTTAAAAAATTAAACAATTCTTTAATTGAATAATCAACCAAATTAACAAACAATATATTCTTCCCTAATCTACCCAGCATATCCACCAAATGTCACATAGAAAATTAGGAATGACAAATTTCAGGATGACACAGCAATTTATTTAAGTACAAATTAACATTTATAAAATACCAGATAGGAAACGAGGAAAGTTTACAGAGTAAAAAGATCTTCTGTTGATATTTGAATATTAGAGTTATATAGAATTATTACTTGATGCTGATTATTTTGAGAATAGAGAATATTGTTGAGCATTTGCTTGATCTTGGAATCCATGAGTATGTGGTATTGTTCTGCAGTCGTGGTAATAATTAAATAATATTGATAAAAATAGTTATAAAAATAGCTTTAATTGAGCTTATGGAATATAGAAAACATAATTTGATAAAAGTACTGCCTGGCTTAAGGCGTAAGAATAAAAAAATAAACTTATTTACATAATGTACAAAAGGTTTGAGCCGGCCATCGAAAAACAACAACAATGAGTTTTTATAGGGGAAGCGTGACCTCTGGCGGTCGATTTAAAAGTATTTGAATATATGAAATATAGTTTTAAATAAAATTATATTCTTTATAACATATATATATATCACACAAAATTAACAATGGGTTTATAAAATAATAAATATTTTGGTACAATATAAAAACAGACTTTCTACTGTCCTTAATCATTGATCATTGAGGGTGAACTCTTCTAGCAGTGTCGCTAATTTAATACAAGATTTAACAAGTCATTTCCTGACCGCTCACATGAACACTCTGCCATGTAAAATGCTCATGTGAACCTCCTTTTTATATATTTTAGCATATATATGTTGAGAAATATAGTGCGAACCATATGGTTCACTTTAACTGTCAAATTATATTGACAAATATTTGCACTCTTATCTCAGGTTTTAGTGGAAAGGATTTTGTTTTCGTTTGATAGTGAACCAATATCTCCTGCCTTCTAAATGGACGAATATGGCCATGTTTGTATATATAAGGGGGCTATGGTATTGCGAGTGGAGTGTGGGGGATATTTGTGTGGAGACGCTTAAAGTTGTCTCTGCGTGATTTATCCGTGTCTGGTGATCTCCTCGCATACCTGTGTGACCCCAGTTCGATCCCTACCAACACTACAATAAAGGATAAGTACTGTTTTGTTTTTATATAGCAATTCGTGAGTTTAACAATTAATAGGTAATCCCATAATATTATGTTCAAATCAATAAGCTTGAGGGATAAGTCTCTTTCAAATACATTTATTTCAAGCTTTCGGGCACAACCGCCCTTCGACAGGAAAAATTATAAGTAGCTAATATAATTTTTCCTGTCGAAGGGCGGTTGTGCCCGAAAGCTTGAAATAAATGTATTTGAAAGAGACTTATCCCTCAAGCTTATTGATTTGAACAAAACAATTCGTGAGTTTGTTTTTTTTTTTGCTCCTTTTTATTGTTGTTGTTGTATGCGTTGTACGCTTTTCTGTGTGTTAGTTACTCTTACGGTAGGTCCTAGTTTATTGTAACTTTGTGTGTTAACCCGTAATAGTAACTTTAGTTATAACAGCAATATAGGGGTGTACGATTAACTTGTAAACTACTTGACACAAAGAGAGATGTTCAGTTTCTTTAAATATTTGCGATATGTTATAATTTTTATAAAACGTAGCTAAAATCATATTGATTGTTCTTCCATTGTGTATATATATAATGGAGAGATTACAAAAAAAAAATATATATATATATATAAAAAACCAATCAATACACCGACATAAAGAGACCTTCAGTGTGGCCAAATTGAAAGGGCAGTTCAACAAGTAAAGACTGATAGTGTGAAGGGAGGCAGTAAAAAAAAAAAAAGGAATTAACCCGCGTCAAACCGGGAGCTCACGGCAAGTTTCAATTAAGTAGACAACCCTGCCATCTAGTGGTTGGCAAAATAAACATTTTAGTGGCATCAATTTTTGTAATTAACTTTAGTGAAGCCTAACATTGAGCATTTTGTGTCTTTGTTTTCTTAGGAGAGCGACTTTTTTTTTTTCTTTTGGTAAATAAATGTTTTTTTTTTTTGTGTCTGCGCGTGCTTTAGGTACAAGGTATGATCGTTAAGTAGGGAGACAAGACTGTGTATTTTAAACACAGCCTATTACACATATAGGCACATAAACCATTGTATAAACCATATAACACATAAACCGTTGTATTATTAATCTTCATAATCTAAGATTTTAAATAATATTTAATTTGACCATGGACCGAACGTATGGGATTCAAATTTATTTTATAAAAAAAAAAAAACGAACGTTGCCAGAAAGATCTTTGAAAATGTTTCTTTAAAAAATGGATAATGTTATGGAGTAACGAATAGCTATTAAATTTTGTTTGAAAATTGGTAATTAGCTTCAGAAACGAATGTTTTAATTAAGGAGGCGTATGGAAATGAATCTTATAGAAGAGAAAAAGTTTTCAATTGGTACGTCAATTATAAAAATAGAAGAATAAATCTCTTTGTGACGAAGTTCAACTTGGTAGACCGTACATAAACAGAATCCAGGTAATATGGAACAAATCAAAAGTCTTTTACGTGTAAACATTAGAATGACAATCAGGGAGGTGAGCAGACAATTAGAGATATCGTATGGGTTGATGCAATCAACAATAAACCAAGATTTGAATGTGGTTAGAGTACCAGCTCGGTTTGCTTCTACACTGTTAACAATTTATTTATTTATTACAATATAATGCGGCTTATGATTGTAGAACGACATTTAAAATTATCGCGCATGTGTTTCTTTTGAATGAAAAATCGAAATTTTATTTTAAGGAGAAATAACGATTATTTCTAACCTTAGGGATGAAGTATGAAAGAATGAATTGTGAAAAGTAATGATGAACAGAAAAATAGAAGTATCCAGGGATAGGAAACGAACCCACAGTGTTCCGCTTACCGGGCAGATGCCATGTTCCCATCCCCGGATACTTTTATTTTCCGTTTATCATTACTCTTCACAATTCATCCTTTCATACTTGATCCCTAAGGTTATAAATAATCGCTATTTCTCCTTAAATTTCGATTTTTCATTCAAAAGAAACACATGCGGGATATTTTAAAATGTCGTTCTACAATTTATTTGTTTATATCAGCAAACAAAACGCGATATCCCGGCTAGGGATAATTGAGTCGATTTACATTTTAAAACAGAAATAGAACTGTTATCAATGGAAAAGAACAAGAAGCTAGACTTTCAATTTGTGAAATCCTTTTGGAAATCTACCAGAATAATTCAGGCATTCTGAAACAAATACTCACAAATGATGAGACACCTATTCACACGTATGACTATGAAACAAAACAAGTCAAGTGAATGGGTTGAAAAAAGACAACCAATGCCCAAAAAGATTAAGAACAAAATAAAAAAATAAAAAAATGCTGATTACTTTTTCCGATTTTTAAAATGGGTCTTGTTCATTCTGAATTTCTTGAAGGAGGCTCAAAAATAGCAATATAGGTGTATTTGGATTTTATTTGTCATTACGTGAAGCGATTCGAGTCAAAAGACCTGATTAATGGCAGAAAAAATGGATCCTATTACACGATAATGCACGCATAATACACGACAAGGACCTGGGGGGAGAGAAGTCCGACCACACCTCCCTGCGGTCCCCCCCTGGACCCTTGGAATATTCGACCAAATTCTGGTTCGTTTCCAAGGTGACTAACGTGGCAACGGCATCCATTTTCCAATGAAGAGCAAAACCGATATCTCCAGTAATGCTACCGCATCCGGGGTAACCGCCGCGTCAGGAGCTGCAGTCCGGGCTCCTGATGAGAAATCTACTACGAGGACAATCTACTACAGCTCAATATAAATGGTACCCAGAGGAAAACTGAAGAGCTGACTTGTCTTCTCCGTGACAACAATGTACAACAACAACACAAGGACCTTTCGGTTGCTTAATATTTGGCGAAGAACGGAACCCCAGAACTTTTTCATCCTCCCTATTCCCCTGAACTCTCTCCCCTGACTCTTTATCTTTTCTAAGATAAAGGGTAAACATTTTAATCATATATGATGAGAGAAGCGTGGACGCGGGCGCCGCTTGGAGGCGCTGCATGAAGATAACTGACCAATGGGAACGGCCCACCTCAACCGTCAGTCTTCTTCCTTGTATATACCAAAAGACTGCCTTTGTTCTACTGCTGTGTGCGGTTGTTATTCTTTTGTCAACATATGTATCCTTATATCTAATAATAATAATATATTTATAAAATCACTCATTTGGCTGTTCATTTGTAACATCGACCCACAATAATATAATTATAGAAAATTCGGAAAAAAATTAGAGAGCCATTCTGAAAATCAAATTTGATCTATGTTATGAGAAGCTGAAACAAAGATAGGAACATTGTTGCATATTGCAAGGATCATATTTTAAAGAATACAAGTTGTTTATATTTGGGTATATATTATAATACAATTATAACAACCTTGTCTCTCTATAGTTAAACATGTCGGGGACACAAAACTCCATTATAACCAAAGGTCTATTCAAATTCGGGGTGGCTTGTAACCCTTGATTTAAACTTGACGTTCCTTCGTAGAGGGCTTCGTGTTGATGTAAAAACATACACCCATACCTCGCTTTGCGTCGGGGTTACGTTCCAAAAAAACACGACGCAAATTGAAACGACGCAAAGTGAAAATATGCGAAGGCGCAATCAAAAACAAAGGTTTTGCCATATTTTAGGGGAAAAAATAAAAAAAATTAAAGACTCGAATCCAAAACAACGCAACTTCGAAAATCTAACGACGCATAGTGAAAATCAGTAAAAATTAAGCAGCGACGCAACTTCGAAAAAAAAACGCAAAACGAAACGATGCAAAGCGAGGTATTGGTGTATTTTTGTATAAATTCTATTGTTGATATCTATAAGTATTCTTTGTACTAGAAGTCAAGAAAGTAGTTTCAATCTTTCCAGTTGGTCTCGAGGACCACGCCATCACCATCTCCTCAGCGGTCTAATACGCAATCTACGTATTCTTCGTAGACCACGAAATACGTGATGTCGCTGGAGACCCGCTGGTGATTCTCCACCAAACTCTGTAGCGCTGGAAGAGGCGCCATTGTACATAGTGTATACACCAATACCTCGCTTTGCGTCGTTTCGTTTTGCGTTTTTTTTTTTTTTCGAAGTTGCGTCGCTGCTTAATTTTTACTGATTTTTCACTGTGCGTCATTAGATTTTCGAAGTTGCGTTGTTTTGGATTCGAGTCTTTAATTTTTTTATTTTTTATTTTCCTAAAATATGGCAAAACCTTTGTTTTTGATTGCGCCTTCACATATTTTCACTTTGCGTCGTGTTTTTTTGGAACGTAACCCCGACGCAAAGCGAGATATGGGTGCAGTGCTAACTGTGCACTTTGAATGTATTGACAAGATTTCAATAAAATTATTTTAATTATCTATTTAATGATCACACCTTGTATTTGCATATCTTGAATATTCAGGACTTGGCAGATACCAAGTTATCTAAAAAGAGAAGACTTATTTTTATCTAAAACATTTTAACAAAACGCTAACTTTTAAATAAAAAAAAAGTTGTAGAGAATGACCATGATTATCATATATATCGTTCTACATAAACAACATTCTTTTTTTTTTACAACTTAAAACTACACTAATTACTTTGTAACTGATCATAACGATGTTAGAAGGGAACTCGCACCCCATCAATACACGGGGTCATCTGGTCAAATTGTGACAAAAGTCTCCAGGGGGGGATGACAAAGGAAGAGGCGTACTTACCCTCGTACAATAGGGGGCCATTATTCGAGGGGGGTAAAAAAACACAAGCGGCGGTGGGGGTAAAAAAAATCAACAATGGTAAATTGGTACCTTTTGCAAAGAAAGGATTAATGTTACTTGAAGTGGTTTGTTGTTGCATTGTGGAGTGGAATATTGGAATAAATTTGTCACAGAAGCTGTGTTTTTTTTTTTTTTAGTTTTTGACCAAATTTGCGGATTGGTCTAATTGTGGTATTGTACGAAGTTGTGCTCCTTCTGAAGTAATTTGAGTTTTCCCGGAATGTCTTCTTGTTTTTTTTTTTTGTTCTCGTTTTTTTTTTTCGGTGTAGACGATTTTTTGTAAGTATGTAATTTACCTTTGTAAAATTGTTCTTTTATACATGGAAATATGGAAATATCTAAGATAGCTTTATCTCTCTTCTTCTTCTTTCTTATCTCCACTCAATCACACTAAGGTATCAAGCTTGTAAAGCTTGAGATTTTTGATGGTGTCTGCCGGGGAAGAGTAGAGCTCATCAATGGATGAGTCAATACAGTCAATAATATGTCTTGGGGTTGCAGGCTGAGAATTGCACTTAGTACATAGTGGGAAAACCTTGCAACCCTTCTGGAAAGTCATTGTCCGTAGATGACCGACGATCATGATAGCTTTATCTTATCGATGTGAATTCTTCTTTTGTTGTCTCTTTAGTAAAATAAGGTAAATATGTAACTAAGGTAGTGGCTGGATGAATTTACATAATGTTGATACAAACTTGATAACTACCAAATCTTTTACTTATTCAATGATGCGAGATTTAATTCGTTTTGTAAAGTACAATGGCGGTATTCTATCGCTTAGAAAGGGAGTCTGTCTTTGTAAATATTGTGAGAAATTCAATGAGCGTTCGGAAAGTTTTTCAATAGAACTTTTTACAATATATTTCAAAATGTTTTTATCACAGTCAAAATACTTCCTCTTCTTCTTTCTTATCACCACTAAATCATATCAGGGTATCAAGTTTGTAGAGCTTGAGATGGTGGGTAAAGTTTTCAACTAGCAATAATCGCGCCTCGGAAGTTCCTCACTGGCTACGATATCGCCTCTGCGCAAAGCTTGAGATGGTGTTTGCTAGGGATGAGTAGAGCTCATCAATGGATGAGCCAATACAGTCAATGATGTGGTTTGGGATTCCAGGTTTAGAATTGCACTTATTACATATCATAGTATAAAATAATTCTTTGAAATCAATAGTCAAATCATCTCGTCCTCGTTTCTTCAGAGAATACGGAACATTCGTCAATCCACATACTCTGGATATCTTAATAGAAGTAAAAAAATCGTCTTCCTTTTAGCATGTTCTTTACGTGAGTGAACAGTTCAAAGTTGTACGTTACAAGGTAGAGACTGTAGGGAGGATGCTCCAACACGTTTAACCAAATACATGCAAATTGTTGCAGACTTGGAACTGTTAGCGGGTGCATTGTCATCTTGAAAGAGCCAAGTATCTGCTCTTGAACATGGTTGGAACTTTTTGAGAGCTTGAATTACTTTTGGAGAGTCAATCCTCCATGTATATCATTTAGCAATGACTGTCTTTTTCCAGAACTACGTACTCCACAGATCTGTCGATAGTAAAGAAGACAGATAGGATTCTTTTCTTTATCTGGATTTTCGAAAAGGCACAGGCATTCTTTCATCCTCATAATGTGATTTTGTTTAATAAATTAAAACAATATGTTTTATTTTTATCATAGAAATTATAGAGCTATGTTTCTTCAACTGTTCTGATGTTGTGGTTGTCGTGTACAGTGAAGAGCCTCAGATGTCCCCATACATCTCTATTACAGCAGTAGCAATGTCCACTATCTTGGGTGTGTATACTGTATTGTTGTTGTTGTCGTGTCCAATGAAGAGCCTCAGATGTCCCCATACATCTCTATCACAGCAGTAGCAATGTCCACTATCTTGAGTGTGTATACTGTATTGTTGTTGTTGTCGTGTCCAATGAAGAGCCTCAGATGTCCCCATACATCTCTATTACAGCAGTAGCAATGTCCACTATCTTGGGTGTGTATACTGTATTTTTGTTGTTGTCGTGTCCAACGAAGAGCCTCAGATGTCTCCATACATCTCTATCACAGCAATGTCCTCTATCTTGGGTGTGTATACTGTATTGTTGTTGTTGTCGTGTCCAACGAAGAGCCTCAGATGTCTCCATACATCTCTATCACAGCAGTCGTTCTCTATCTTGGGTGTGTATACTGTATTGTTGTTGTTGTTATAGTGTCCAATGAAGAGCCTCAGATGTCTCTATACATCTCTATCATAGCAGTCGTTCTCTAACTTGGGTGTGTATACTGTATTGTTGTTGTTATAGTGTCCAATGAAGAGCCTCAGATGTCTCTATACATCTCTATCATAGCAGTCGTTCTCTAACTTGGGTGTATATACTGTATTGTTGTTGTTATAGTGTCCAATGAAGAGCCTCAGATGTCTCTATACATCTCTATCATAGCAGTCGTTCTCTAACTTGGGTGTGTATACTGTATTGTTGTTGTTATAGTGTCCAATGAAGAGCCTCAGATGTCTCTATACATCTCTATCATAGCAGTCGTTCTCTAACTTGGGTGTGTATACTGTATTGTTGTTGTTATAGTGTCCAATGAAGAGCCTCAGATGTCTCTATACATCTCTATCATAGCAGTCGTTCTCTAACTTGGGTGTATATACTGTATTGTTGTTGTTGTCATGTCCAATGAAGAGCCTCAGATGTCTCCATGCATCTCTTTCACAGCAGTTGCTCTTCATTGAAAATGGGTGCCGTTGCCACGTTAGTCACTTTGGACCAGAATTTGGTCAAATATTTCAAGGGTCTAGGGGAGACTGGTGTGGTCGGACTTCTCCCCTTCCCCCCAAGCTGTTCTGATTCTATTGACATAAAGAGAGATGATCCATTATCGAACCTTTTGAACATCTATCGACACAATTCAACACGTCGTGTCATCAGCTCATCGGTTAAAGCATGGAGATACCAAAAGAAACAGACTTTACTCACCTGTAGATGGCCGTACAGATTGACACGAAGTTATGGTGAAAGAATGTCCAAATTCAATTCCAAATGATCTCTACATACTTTACTGCGGTGATAAAAATATTGAATGAGAGGGCTTGGCTCATCAGTGGTTTCACAAAGGTCTGTAAAGATAAAATTTCATGATATATTTGAAAATAACCACATTGACTGGGAAAAATAATTGCTACAAAATTTTATATTAAAGGCCAAAAGACTTGTGTCAGTAGGCAGTTCATCTGTACGCAACAAAAGAGAAAACTTTGGCTTAATCACTCTGAGCCATCATCAGGTGTGGCAGAGCATGTGACACTATATCTTGGCGACAAGAAATACCTCAATATTCGATTCCCGAGGACACAAAAAACGTCCAATGTCCTTGATCTCAATTCCACCTTATTTCCTCACGGCTAGATGGCCGAAGAGATTAATATTGAGGAAATATGCAAAATTAACGTTCCCACTACAAGTTGCATAGACAAAGCATTTTAAATAAGCGCCGCTCAATAAATTCTTATTTATTAATCCAAAAAGAAAATATTTTGGAGTCATAGCGCTACAGAATAAGGCAAAGTTTCAACTTATCTACAAAAGAGAAGAACACGATAAATTTGCATAACATATATATGAGATTATTTACATATCTATGTTAATAATAAAAAAATAAAAAAAGGAAATATCCTGACCCCTCACATGAGTATTTTTTAGATGGCAGAGCGCCATCTAGTGGAACAAAAATCCACTAAACGTTGATTTAGGTTTGTTCCACAATATTTGGCCATCCCCCGTTTTCTTGATCAATAAAGAAGACAGTGAACACCAAGAATACACAGTGCATCAAAATGAAGACATTGCATAACACGAAGACAAGACTCGAAGCTGTGGATAAACATGTAGGTTACAAGACAACACCGCTATCCTACAATGACACACTTGGATACACAGTACAGAAAAAAAAGACACAGTACAGCAAAAAGAAGACAAAGTGCAAATCAAGAAAACACAGGGCATATCTAGAAGACAAGACTCGAAGCTGTGAATCAACATGCATGTTACAAGACAACACCGCTATACTGCAATAACACACTTGGATACACAGTACAGCAAAAAAAAAAAGACACAGTACAGCAAAAAGAAGACAAAGTGCAAATCAAGAAAACACAGGGCATATCTAGAAGACAAGACTCGAAGCTGTGAATCAACATGCATGTTACAAGACAACACCGCTATCCTACAATGACACACTTGGATACACAGTACAGCAAAAAAAAAAAAAAAGACACAGTACAGCAAAAAGAAGACAAAGTGCAAATCAAGAAAACACAGGGCATATCTAGAAGACAAGTCTCGAAGCTGTGAATCAGCATGCATGTTACAAGGCAACACCGATATCCTACAGTGACATGTCGATATACAGAACATCAAAAAGAAGACACAGTACACACCAAGAAGTCACAGTGTACATCAAGAAGACACAGTACACACCAAGAAGTCACAGTGTACATCAAGAAGACACAGGACACACCAAGAAGTCACAGTGTACATCAAGAAGACACAGGACACACCAAGAAGTTACAGTGTACATCAAGAAGACACAGGACACACCAAGAAGTCACAGTGTACATCAAGAAGACACAGTACACACCAAGAAGTCACAGTGTACATCAAGAAGACACAGTACACACCAAGAAGTCACAGTGTACATCAAGAAGACACAGGACACACCAAGAAGTCACAGTGTACATCAAGAAGACACAGGACACACCAAGAAGTCACAGTGTACATCAAGAAGACACAGTACACACCAAGAAGTCACAGTGTACATCAAGAAGACACAGTACACACCAAGAAGTCACAGTGTACATCAAGAAGACACAGTACACACCAAGAAGTCACAGTGTACATCAAGAAGACACAGGACACACCAAGAAGTTACAGTGTACATCAAGAAGACACAGGACACACCAAGAAGTCACAGTGTACATCAAGAAGACACAGGACACACCAAGAAGTCACAGTGTACATCAAGAAGACACAGTACACACCAAGAAGTCACAGTACATCAAAAAGAAGACACAGGACACACCAAGAAGTCACAGTGTACATCAAGAAGACACAGGACACACCAAGAAGTCACAGTGTACATCAAGAAGACACAGTACACACCAAGAAGTCACAGTGTACATCAAGAAGACACAGGACACACCAAGAAGTCACAGTGTACATCAAGAAGACACAGGACACACCAAGAAGTCACAGTGTACATCAAGAAGACACAGGACACACCAAGAAGTCACAGTGTACATCAAGAAGACACAGTACACACCAAGAAGTCACAGTGTACATCAAGAAGACACAGTACACACCAAGAAGTCACAGTGTACATCAAGAAGACACAGGACACACCAAGAAGTCACAGTGTACATCAAGAAGACACAGTACACACCAAGAAGTCACAGTGTACATCAAGAAGACACAGGACACACCAAGAAGTCACAGTGTACATCAAGAAGACACAGGACACACCAAGAAGTCACAGTGTACATCAAGAAGACACAGGACACACCAAGAAGTCACAGTGTACATCAAGAAGACACAGGACACACCAAGAAGTCACAGTGTACATCAATAAGACACAGGACACACCAAGAAGTCACAGTGTACATCAAGAAGACACAGTACACACCAAGAAGTCACAGTGTACATCAAGAAGACACAGTACACACCAAGAAGTCACAGTGTACATCAAGAAGACACAGGACACACCAAGAAGTCACAGTGTACATCAAGAAGACACAGTACACACCAAGAAGTCACAGTGTACATCAAGAAGACACAGTACACACCAAGAAGTCACAGTGTACATCAAGAAGACACAGTACACACCAAGAAGTCACAGTGTACATCAAGAAGACACAGGACACACCAAGAATTCACAGTGTACATCAAGAAGACACAGTACACACCAAGAAGTCACAGTGTACATCAAGAAGACACAGTACACACCAAGAAGTCACAGTGTACATCAAGAAGACACAGGACACACCAAGAAGTCACAGTGTACATCAAGAAGACACAGGACACACCAAGAAGTCACAGTGTACATCAAGAAGACACAGGACACACCAAGAAGTCACAGTGTACATCAAGAAGACACAGTACACACCAAGAAGTCACAGTGTACATCAAGAAGACACAGTACACACAAGAAGTCACAGTGTACATCAAGAAGACACAGGACACACCAAGAAGTCACAGTGTACATCAAGAAGACACAGGACACACCAAGAAGTCACAGTGTACATCAAGAAGACACAGGACACACCAAGAAGTCACAGTGTAGACACAGGACACACCAAGAAGTCACAGTGTACATCAAGAAGACACAGTACACACCAAGAAGTCACAGTGTACATCAAGAAGACACAGTACACACCAAGAAGTCACAGTGTACATCAAGAAGACACAGGACACACCAAGAAGTCACAGTGTACATCAAGAAGACACAGTACACACCAAGAAGTCACAGTGTACATCAAGAAGACACAGGACACACCAAGAAGTCACAGTGTACATCAAGAAGACACAGTACACACCAAGAAGTCACAGTGTACATCAAGAAGACACAGGACACACCAAGAAGTCACAGTGTACATCAAGAAGACACAGGACACACCAAGAAGTCACAGTGTACATCAAGAAGACACAGGACACACCAAGAAGTCACAGTGTACATCAAGAAGACACAGTACACACCAAGAAGTCACAGTGTACATCAAGAAGACACAGTACACACCAAGAAGTCACAGTGTACATCAAGAAGACACAGGACACACCAAGAAGTCACAGTGTACATCAAGAAGACACAGTACACACCAAGAAGTCACAGTGTACATCAAGAAGACACAGTACACACCAAGAAGTCACAGTGTACATCAAGAAGACACAGTACACACCAAGAAGTCACAGTGTACATCAAGAAGACACAGGACACACCAAGAAGTCACAGTGTACATCAAGAAGACACAGTACACACCAAGAAGTCACAGTGTACATCAAGAAGACACAGTACACACCAAGAAGTCACAGTGTACATCAAGAAGACACAGGACACACCAAGAAGTCACAGTGTACATCAAGAAGACACAGTACACACCAAGAAGTCACAGTGTACATCAAGAAGACACAGTACACACCAAGAAGTCACAGTGTACATCAAGAAGACACAGGACACACCAAGAAGTCACAGTGTACATCAAGAAGACACAGTACACACCAAGAAGTCACAGTGTACATCAAGAAGACACAGTACACACCAAGAAGTCACAGTGTACATCAAGAAGACACAGTACACACCAAGAAGTCACAGTGTACATCAAGAAGACACAGTACACACCAAGAAGTCACAGTGTACATCAAGAAGACACAGTACACACCAAGAAGTCACAGTGTACATCAAGAAGACACAGGACACACCAAGAAGTCACAGTGTACATCAAGAAGACACAGTACACACCAAGAAGTCACAGTGTACATCAAGAAGACACAGTACACACCAAGAAGTCACAGTGTACATCAAGAAGACACAGGACACACCAAGAAGTCACAGTGTACATCAAGAAGACACAGTACACACCAAGAAGTCACAGTGTACATCAAGAAGACACAGGACACACCAAGAAGTCACAGTGTACATCAAGAAGACACAGTACACACCAAGAAGTCACAGTGTACATCAAGAAGACACAGTACACACCAAGAAGTCACAGTGTACATCAAGAAGACACAGGACACACCAAGAAGTCACAGTGTACATCAAGAAGACACAGGACAAACCAAGAAGTCACAGTGTACATCAAGAAGACACAGGACACACCAAGAAGTCACAGTGTACATCAAGAAGAC
This sequence comes from Cordylochernes scorpioides, assembly GCA_030710605.1. NCBI lineage: Eukaryota > Metazoa > Arthropoda > Arachnida > Pseudoscorpiones > Chernetidae > Cordylochernes > Cordylochernes scorpioides. The sequence continues at coordinate 99,350,598 of CP092869.1, read as the reverse complement.
ACAGTACACACCAAGAAGTCACAGTGTACATCAAGAAGACACAGTACACACCAAGAAGTCACAGTGTACATCAAGAAGACACAGGACACACCAAGAAGTCACAGTACATCAAAAAGAAGACACAGTACACACCAAGAAGTCACAGTACATCAAAAAGAAGACACAGTACACACCAAGAAGTCACAGTACATCAAAAAGAAGACACAGGACACACCAAGAAGTCACAGTGTACATCAAGAAGAAGACACAGTACACACCAAGAAGTCACAGTGTACATCAAGAAGACACAGTACACACCAAGAAGTCACAGTACATCAAAAAGAAGACACAGTACACACCAAGAAGTCACAGTGTACATCAAGAAGACACAGTACACACCAAGAAGTCACAGTACATCAAAAAGAAGACACAGTACACACCAAGAAGTCACAGTGTACATCAAAAAGAAGACACAGGACACACCAAGAAGTCACAGTGTACATCAAGAAGACACAGTCACAACAAGAAGAGACAGTACACATCAAGAAGACACAGTACACATCAAGAAGACACATGGCACATAAAGAAGACAAGTCTCGGAGCTATAAATCAACATGCATTCTACAAGACAACACCGCTATCCTGCAGTGAAACAGTTGAATACACAGTACATCAAAAAGAAGACACAGCACACATAAAGAAGACACAGTGTACATCAATAATATATGGTAGGTCTAGATGGCAAGCCTAGAAGCTGTGAATTAACATACAAACTACAAGACAACACCGCTATACTCCATACACAGTACATGGAAAAGAAGACACGGTACACATCAAGAAGACACAGTACACACCAAGAAGTCACAGTACATCAAAAAGAAGACACAGTACACACCAAGAAGTCACAGTACATCAAAAAGAAGACACAGGACACACCAAGAAGTCACAGTGTACATCAATAAGACGCAGTCACAACAAGAAGAGACAGTACACATCAAGAAGACAAAGTACACACCAAGAAGACACATGGCACATAAAGAAGACAAGTCTCGGAGCTATAAATCAACATGCATTCTACAAGACAACACCGCTATCCTGCAGTGAAACAGTTGAATACACAGTACATCAAAAAGAAGACACAGCACACATAAAGAAGACACAGTGTACATCAATAATATATGGTAGGTCTAGATGGCAAGCCTAGAAGCTGTGAATCAACATACAAACTACAAGACAACACCGCTATACTCCATACACAGTACATCGAAAAGAAGACACAGTACATATCAAGAAGACACAGTAAACACCAAGAAGTCACAGTGTACATCAAGAAGACACAGGACACACCAAGAAGTCACAGTGTACATCAAGAAGACACAGGACACACCAAGAAGTCACAGTGTACATCAAGAAGACACAGGACACACCAAGAAGTCACAGTGTACATCAAGAAGACACAGGACACACCAAGAAGTCACAGTGTACATCAAGAAGACACAGGACACACCAAGAAGTCACAGTGTACATCAAGAAGACACAGTACACACCAAGAAGTCACAGTGTACATCAAGAAGACACAGTACACACCAAGAAGTCACAGTGTACATCAAGAAGACACAGGACACACCAAGAAGTCACAGTGTACATCAAGAAGACACAGGACACACCAAGAAGTCACAGTGTACATCAAGAAGACACAGGACACACCAAGAAGTCACAGTGTAGACACAGGACACACCAAGAAGTCACAGTGTACATCAAGAAGACACAGTACACACCAAGAAGTCACAGTGTACATCAAGAAGACACAGTACACACCAAGAAGTCACAGTGTACATCAAGAAGACACAGGACACACCAAGAAGTCACAGTGTACATCAAGAAGACACAGTACACACCAAGAAGTCACAGTGTACATCAAGAAGACACAGGACACACCAAGAAGTCACAGTGTACATCAAGAAGACACAGTACACACCAAGAAGTCACAGTGTACATCAAGAAGACACAGGACACACCAAGAAGTCACAGTGTACATCAAGAAGACACAGGACACACCAAGAAGTCACAGTGTACATCAAGAAGACACAGGACACACCAAGAAGTCACAGTGTACATCAAGAAGACACAGTACACACCAAGAAGTCACAGTGTACATCAAAGACACAGTACACACCAAGAAGTCACAGTGTACATCAAGAAGACACAGGACACACCAAGAAGTCACAGTGTACATCAAGAAGACACAGTACACACCAAGAAGTCACAGTGTACATCAAGAAGACACAGTACACACCAAGAAGTCACAGTGTACATCAAGAAGACACAGGACACACCAAGAAGTCACAGTGTACATCAAGAAGACACAGTACACACCAAGAAGTCACAGTGTACATCAAGAAGACACAGGACACACCAAGAAGTCACAGTGTACATCAAGAAGACACAGTACACACCAAGAAGTCACAGTGTACATCAAGAAGACACAGGACACACCAAGAAGTCACAGTGTACATCAAGAAGACACAGTACACACCAAGAAGTCACAGTGTACATCAAGAAGACACAGTACACACCAAGAAGTCACAGTGTACATCAAGAAGACACAGGACACACCAAGAAGTCACAGTGTACATCAAGAAGACACAGGACACACCAAGAAGTCACAGTGTACATCAAGAAGACACAGGACACACCAAGAAGTCACAGTGTACATCAAGAAGACACAGTACACACCAAGAAGTCACAGTGTACATCAAGAAGACACAGTACACACCAAGAAGTCACAGTGTACATCAAGAAGACACAGGACACACCAAGAAGTCACAGTACATCAAAAAGAAGACACAGTACACACCAAGAAGTCACAGTACATCAAAAAGAAGACACAGTACACACCAAGAAGTCACAGTACATCAAAAAGAAGACACAGGACACACCAAGAAGTCACAGTGTACATCAAGAAGAAGACACAGTACACACCAAGAAGTCACAGTGTACATCAAGAAGACACAGTACACACCAAGAAGTCACAGTACATCAAAAAGAAGACACAGTACACACCAAGAAGTCACAGTGTACATCAAGAAGACACAGTACACACCAAGAAGTCACAGTACATCAAAAAGAAGACACAGTACACACCAAGAAGTCACAGTGTACATCAAAAAGAAGACACAGGACACACCAAGAAGTCACAGTGTACATCAAGAAGACACAGTCACAACAAGAAGAGACAGTACACATCAAGAAGACACAGTACACATCAAGAAGACACATGGCACATAAAGAAGACAAGTCTCGGAGCTATAAATCAACATGCATTCTACAAGACAACACCGCTATCCTGCAGTGAAACAGTTGAATACATAGTACATCAAAAAGAAGACACAGCACACATAAAGAAGACACAGTGTACATCAATAATATATGGTAGGTCTAGATGGCAAGCCTAGAAGCTGTGAATTAACATACAAACTACAAGACAACACCGCTATACTCCATACACAGTACATGGAAAAGAAGACACGGTACACATCAAGAAGACACAGTACACACCAAGAAGTCACAGTACATCAAAAAGAAGACACAGTACACACCAAGAAGTCACAGTACATCAAAAAGAAGACACAGGACACACCAAGAAGTCACAGTGTACATCAATAAGACGCAGTCACAACAAGAAGAGACAGTACACATCAAGAAGACAAAGTACACACCAAGAAGACACATGGCACATAAAGAAGACAAGTCTCGGAGCTATAAATCAACATGCATTCTACAAGACAACACCGCTATCCTGCAGTGAAACAGTTGAATACACAGTACATCAAAAAGAAGACACAGCACACATAAAGAAGACACAGTGTACATCAATAATATATGGTAGGTCTAGATGGCAAGCCTAGAAGCTGTGAATCAACATACAAACTACAAGACAACACCGCTATACTCCATACACAGTACATCGAAAAGAAGACACAGTACATATCAAGAAGACACAGTAAACACCAATAAGACACAGTACATATCAAGAAGATAAGTACACACCAAGAAAACACAGTACACATCAAGAAGACACAGTACATACCAAGAAGAGACAGTACACATCAAGAAGACACAGTAACTACAAGACAACACCGCTTTCCCCTATACACAGTACATCGAAAAGAAGACACAATACACACCAAGAAGACACATGGGACACCAAGAAGACACAGTGCTGTGAATACAAGACTGCAGTGACACACCCCGATACACATCCAGAAACACTAATGATCCCCACAACAAGGACTTAGTCCAGGCTAATTGGGACTTCCCGAGCGACCGCCGCTTACTGCCATTCAAATTAATTGGGGGTTTAGCTCCCTTGGCGAGTGGGATTAACCTTGGGGATCCTCCCGGAGCGCAATTAATTTGGTAGTAAGATTGTACCGCGCTGTTTTTTAAATAAATTTATTTTTCCCCTTTTTGCAACAATTGGATTAGCTATGTTGCATATTACCTTAAATTTACATATGTTCCAATTGCCATTTTATTGGTTTTGGAAGGTAGGAACGGTCTAGATGTATCCTCTAGACTGTATTTTATTGGTTTTGGAAGGTAGGAACGGTCTAGATGTATCCTCTAGACTGTATTTTATTGGTTTTGGAAGGTAGGAACGGTCTAGATGTATCCTCTAGACTGTATTTTATTGGTTTTGGAAGGTAGGAACGGTCTAGATGTATCCTCTAGACTGTATTTTATTGGTTTTGGAAGGTAGGAACGGTCTAGATGTATCCTCTAGACTGTATTTTATTGGTTTTGGAAGGTAGGAACGGTCTAGATGTATCCTCTAGACTGTATTTTATTGGTTTTGGAAGGTAGGAACGGTCTAGATGTATCCTCTAGACTGTATTTTATTGGTTTTGGAAGGTAGGAACGGTCTAGATGTATCCTCTAGACTGTATTTTATTGGTTTTGGAAGGTAGGAACGGTCTAGATGTATCCTCTAGACTGTATTTTATTGGTTTTGGAAGGTAGGAACGGTCTAGATGTATCCTCTAGACTGCATTTTATTGGTTTTGGAAGATTAGAACAGTCTAGATGTATCCTCTAGACTGTATTTTATTGGTTTTGGAAGGTAGGAACGGTCTAGATGTATTCCTCTAGACTGTATTTTATTGGTTTTGGAAGGTAGGAACGGTCTAGATGTATCCTCTAGACTGTATTTTATTGGTTTTGGAAGGTAGGAACGGTCTAGATGTATCCTCTAGACTGTATTTGATTGGTTTTGGAAGGTAGGAACGGTCTAGATGTATCCTCTAGACTGTATTTTATTGGTTTTGGAAGGTAGGAACGGTCTAGATGTATCCTCTAGACTGCATTTTATTGGTTTTGGAAGATTAGAACAGTCTAGATGTATCCTCTAGACTGTATTTTATTGGTTTTGGAAGGTAGGAACGGTCTAGATGTATTCCTCTAGACTGTATTTTATTGGTTTTGGAAGGTAGGAACGGTCTAGATGTATCCTCTAGACTGTATTTTATTGGTTTTGGAAGGTAGGAACGGTCTAGTTGTATTCTCTAAACTGTATTTTATTGGTTTTGGAAGATTAGAACAGTCTAGATGTATCCTCTAGACTGTATTTTATTGGTTTTGGAAGGTAGGAACGGTCTAGATGTATCCTCTAGACTGTATTTTATTGATTTTGGAAGGTAGGAATGGTCTAGATGTATTCCTTTAGACTGTATTTTATTGGTTTTGGAAGGTAGGAACGGTCTAGTTGTATCCTCTAGACTGCATTTTATTGGTTTTGGAAGGTAGGAACGGTCTAGATGTATCCTCTAGACTGTATTTTATTGGTTTTGGAAGGTAGGAACGGTCTAGATGTATCCTCTAGACTGTATTTTATTGGTTTTGGAAGGTAGGAACGGTCTAGATGTATCCTCTAGACTGTATTTTTATTGGTTTTGGAAGATTAGAACAGTCTAGATGTATCCTCTAGACTGTATTTTATTGGTTTTGGAACGTAGGAACGGTCTAGATGTATTCCCCTAGACGATTTTTATAGAAAATATAAAAAAAAAGAAAAAAGTTTAACGTGGAAAGAAATGAAAACGTTAAGGGTCTCTTTGTCAATTTGTTCTGGTCTAATTTACACCATTCTTACAAGGACAAATAGCTTCTTCTTTCTTATCTCCACTCAATCATATCAGGGTATCAAGATTTAACAACCATCATGACTGGGTGAAGTGGAATATGTCTGCCTTTGTCATTAAGACTTGGAGCAGAATAGCTTCAAATGTGTAAGTGATTAACTTTTAAAGATGTTTATATCCAGGGAGAAGATGATCACCGAAGGAAATGGTGAAGTGTACCCCATAAAAAAGTAAGGGACTGTGTTAATCGCTGAATATATTGTTTTGACGGAGCTATAAACCGGTTTCAGCTATCGACAGACAAACCATTTTTCTTTTATCACTTCAACAATAAAAAAAAAAACCCAGTCAAGTGTTCCATCTCGATCTGAAAGATTTAATCGAAAAAAAAACAACGTTTTTTTATTTCTTTTACCGTTAATCCAATTGATTGTTTTTTTTTTTTTTTATTTCTACCTCTGTTTTGTCAGTTTGGTTTATTGAAAGGTTTCTTGAGGTTTATGGTTCAAGTTTGAATAATTCAATGTTGTAGCTTTTTTTTTTTTTATCTTTTGGCGATTCGGTCATGATTTACCGCTCTCTGCTGCCTACCGTAAATCGACCGAGGGGCTCCCCCAGAAGTTGGCTGTTGGAAGACCTCGTAAACTCTCTCGGTGGGGCTGCTGGGAATGGGTGAAGAAATTCTGTAGCGCCATCGTAGAAAACACTCTCAACTCTTTCTTTGTTGATCTCTCAATGATAATCATAATTGATAAGGCACAATTTGGATTATAGATTATAAACACAAGATAATAAGACCAAATCCAAATAAATAAATAGTGTGTGACGTTTCGGTAACAGCGTTGTTACCATCTTCAGACAAAAGTACTGAATGAGAAATTTTACCACAGTATGGTTTAAATAGTTCCTGTTACACACTTTACACACTTGATATCAGTAACTATTTAAAAACATGCTGTGGTAAAATTTCTCATTCAGTACTTTTGTCTGAAGATGGTAACAATGCTGTTTACAGAAACATCACACACTATTTATTTATTTGGATTTGGTCTTATTACCTTGTGTTTATAATCATAATATAGTAATAATAATAATAACTTTAATTTATCAAATAGGTTACAAGTTTTTCTTTATAAAGTGTATAGAGCGAATGTTCAGTCTATTTACATACGTATTACAAAATCAAAACTGACAGCTTACCCAAATCATCACTGGCACAAACCATTGAAAAAATTAGAAGAACTTCAAAAACTCAATAGAAATCAACAAACAGCTTTAGCAAGACTAAGAAGTGGCCATATAAAAACCTTAAAATTTCAAAATGGACAAAAAAACTTCAATAACGGCTTGAAATGTAATAGTGCGGAAGCTTCTCCGGAACATATCATGCTCAGAACTGACAATAGAGAACCCCAGGCCTATAACTACCAACGCAAAATTGTAGAGGAGTGGACTTCAGGAATTGGTTTAACCATGGAGATAAGCATCACTACCACCACAACATATTATAAATAAAATATAATTCGCTGTTGAATGAGGTGGTGAGAAACAGAGCTGGAGCTTTTGCGTTGTTCAAATTTTGGAAGACGGCTGAAGAGAAAAGGAAGCTATATACATAATCTAACTGATGTAAATAATCATATGTAAATAATCTTTGTCAGGATTAGAATGACGAATCCTGTATGGGACTTTGATTCCAGTAAAAGGCTTGTTGCTGCTGTTGTATATAGTCACAGTGTAGAAAATACTATACTATACCTACTACTTATATCTCTGTATTCTTAGTTCTCTTCTCTTACTCTGTAAACTGGCGAATCCTATATAGGACGAGAGGCCCTCAATAAAGGCTTTTGTTGTTGTTGTTGTATTAATCTATGTAGGGCACAATGGACACCTATATAAAGGCTTTGTTGTTGTTATTGAATTATAAAATAAATAAAGCTTCTAGGGTTAAGTTTCTTGTACAACTTGTTATTTTCAAGTTTTCGGACTTGTCAGTCCTTCAACAGGATTATCGCTTTAACAACTTAATAATAAATACAATTTTTATGTACACATTATTATATACGTTTTGAAAATAGAGCAATCCATAGATAAATCTTTCAATATATCAAATTATCAATATATCAAATTTTTTTCTCCCCATTGAATATAACAAAATATTTTTAAAAACTTAATGCTGTTGACGTTATGTGGCGCTGAGTTTGTTGTTGACATACTTTAAAATGTTATAACACCTTGATAAAGGTTGGCGTTCAGCCAACTGAAATATTGGTAAAATAAATGATATTTTGATCCAGTATATGCCTTTTTAATTAAAAATTATTATATACATACTTATTTTAAATACTTATTATATATTGAGAGAAAAATATATTTACATTATTTCTGTTTGAAATGTTATTGAATTCGTTCTTTTTATAATTTTACAAATCTGTACAAATATAAAAAAAGGAACAACAGAACACTACAAAAATTTCCTCATATGTAAATAGGTGTTTACTTTTGTCAGGTGTAATCCTATGTAGGGCATTGGACATCTATAAAGGCTTTGTAAGTTTTTGTTATTGAATTCGTTCATAATTTCTACCAATCTATGTGTTGAATCGTTTTTGAAGACAACTCTCAGATTTATAAAATTAAACTTTAAATATTTTCAGATATAGAGAGAGTTAATTACCTCGTATTTAAGGCACCAAAAGAATCATCTAATTTACATACATCGTTCTAACCAGATTCTACTTGTGCAAAACAGACGACAAAGAAAAAAATTAACAAATTAATAATAGAGGGTAAGTTCCTATTTTTTACAAGCTTTCACACTCAAAGAATAATCATTTTCTTGCTTCACTATGCAAATATAAAGAAGGAACTACGGTGGACCACAGCAAAACCCCATATGTAAATAGATGTTCACTTTTTTCAGGTGTATCCATTTATGGCAATGTGCACTTATAAAGGCTTTGTAAGTTTTTTTTTTTTTATTGAATTCGTTCTCTCATAATTTCTACCAATCTATGCAAATCTGAAGAAGGAACTACAGGGGACCACAACAAAACCCCATATGTAAATAGATGTTCACTTTTTTCAGGTGTATCCATGTATGGCAATGTGCACTTATAAAGGCTTTGTAAGTTTTTGTTATTGAATTCGTTCTCTCATAATTTCTACCAATCTATGCAAATCTGAAGAAGGAACTACGGGGGACCACAACAAAACCCCATATGTAAATAGATGTTCACTTTTTTCAGGTGTATCCATGTATGGCAATGTGCACTTATAAAGGCTTTGTAAGTTTTTGTTATTGAATTCGTTCTCTCATAATTTCTACCAATCTATGCAAATCTGAAGAAGGAACTACGGGGGACCACAACAAAACCCTATATGTAAATAGATGTTTTATTTGATCAGTGGTATTCTATGTAGGGCAATGGACATCTATAAAGGTTTTGTTGAATAAGCGATAGAACTCTTCCTGTTTAGGTAAGCAAATAAAATAAAGCATGAAGAAAGATGAGTTTCTTTTTAATAAACGCGAGCGAGCTTTCGGGCCACACGCCCTTCTACTGGCAAAAAGCTAAGAGATTCAAAGAGATACAAGCCTATTTATACTATGGTAAGCAATATTTTAGCATATTTACATTTTTCTTATAGACGGAGAAACAAAATACAACTATGATTACAAATTAAGATATGCAAATATGGGAAAAAAGACAAAGAGGTAAATTCTAAATCTGACACATTAGGGAAGACTGGAATATCACTGTGAAGGGAAGACAGAATAAACAGATTAAACACATCAGGACAGGAATACTTTATAAATATTTGTTGTTGTTGTTTTGTTGTTGAATTCAATCTTTGTGAAACTTATGAAAAATGTTCTTAAACACCCGTCACAGTTTGAGACAGCTAAAAAAAGGTTGTGTCCAGGATAGACGTCAGGACTGGAGCTAAAAAAGAAGGAAAGAAAGAAAGGATTCCAAAAGAGCACATGCCTTCCGTAATTATTGAGGAGGAGTCGGTCCATTGTTCTTGATTTCGACCTTGGTGGAGCATTTACACGGAACTACTACTGCGTTTCTTGTGTGGAATTCTATGGACTCAATATGGGATGACCGGAAGTTAGTGGAATGGATGTACTTTGTCATTGGCTACATTAAATTAATCGATAGATATCGAAATATCTGGAGATTGGAAAATGAACGGTAGAAAGCTTGTGATAACCTGATGTTAGAGTATTGAACAGACTTTATGAATGAAAGCTATAAATGAATTGATGAAGGTAGCTCTGGAAAGCTTGTGATAGTCTTAAGTTGATTGAACAAACTTTATGATTGAAAGCTATAAATGGGTAAATGAATATAATTATGGAGAATAAAATGATTTAAAAATGAACAGTAGAAAGCTTGTGATAACCTGATGTTAGAGTATTGAACAAACTTTATGATTGAAGGCTATAAATGGATTAATGAAGATAATTCTAGAGAGTAGAATGATTGAAAAATGAACGGTAGAAAGCTTGTGATGGGCTGAAGTAAGTTGATTGGACAAACTTTATGGCTAAAGGTTATAAATTATTGATAAAGGTAGTTCTTGAGGGTAAATTTTACAGGGCTGCGCAAGAGAAGAAATATTGAGAAAAAAGAGCCGTATGCAAATATATATGTAAATGAACGATCACCTGTAAATAACTAACTTATCTTTTCTAAGCAATTATGTACCTTGGTGAATCCAGTGTAGGGTATAGGTACCCAATATAAGGTATGTTGTTGTTCTGGAGAATAAAATGATTGGAAATTGAACGGTAGAAAGTTTATAATGGTCTGAAGTTAGTTGATTGGACGAGCTGAGAGATTGAAGGCTATATAAATGGATTGATAATTCTGGAGAGTAGAATTAAATGATTTTAATTTGCATCCTCGATGAAATTTCTTCATTTAAACCTACCATAATCAGAGGGAGCAATATCAGGACTGTAAGAAGGATGAAGTAGAATATATCTTAACTCTATCCAAATATTCAAATTTCTGCCATTCGAGCGGTGTTGTCTTGATGAAACAAAAATTGCTGTAAAAATCAAGCAAGAACTGGAGAAAAGTCGGTGGACGAGTGGGTAACACCCTCGATTCCCGACAGTCATGAACCGGGATTGAATCCCGCGTTAAAATTTTGTTTAATATGTGAACTTCACATATTATTCACTGTTTCAATTATCATGAACTAGGTTGCTCTTGCTGAGCGGTACCTATTAATGTGATTTTGAACAGATCCGAAGAACTGAAGACTACTTCAACAGAACAGATTCTGTCTAGCTCTTCAAAGTTCTGAATTAATGGACTTTTGGCACAAGTTCGATATGAAAAATTTCTTCAAAAGTTCCATCAAATCAAATACAAAATTTGAAACATTTGAACTAGGTGACTCAAAACTTTACTTTCTTGAAAAAATCAAGATAATTCAGTCAGTAAATCTTTTTATTATCTCGACGTTTCGACAAAAATCTTTTGTCCTCGTCAGGAGCAAACAAAAACAAAAAAAAAAAAAAAAATAGCAAGGCGTTAAAAATTATTCTAATCGCCTTGCCAAATGTTTTAATTTTTGTTTGCTTCTGACGAGGACAAAATATTTTTGTCGAAACGTCGATTTAATAAAAGATTTACTGGCCGAAGTATCTTGATTTTTCAAGAAATATGAATTCCAGCCAGTCAGCCTCTATCAAAACTTTACCATCAATTACTAAAACTTCAGAATCCAAATTGATATAATAGCTTAATAATCATATTACCCATCACAAAATACCAAACGATAATAAAATTGTAACCTAAAACCAACAGATGATTCATAAAACATCATAGAATATCAAATTTGATCATCTCTTTATTATAAAAAAAAGTAATGTTCATTTTAAAAATCACCCCCCCCCCCCCCCCCTCCTTTCACTCCCCAAAAACTCTTTTACAAAAGCCGGCAATGATCATTTAAAAAAAAAGCAGGCGATCATGGCATTGTCGAATCCACCAATTAGCTACTGGCTGCCTGGACTGCAGACGATAAATCTAAAGTTGCAGGTGATAGGTGCATCTGCGAGGTGGGGTTAGATACTCGTCTGCTAACGGAACGTTACGCAATTGCATTGTTTGCCATCCTCTCTGATGCAATCTTCAACACAAGGTAATAAAAAATAGACATCTTTTCGTATACAAGCTACTTAATTTCTGATTTATTGGTTAAGAAACTTAGAAACAATTTGTTTTTCTTCGTGTTCTTTCACTTTTTTCTTTCGTTAGTAAATTCTTCTTTTTTTTTTCTTCTGTTAAAATACTTAGTTCAATAAAGATATCTATTTTATAGTTTGGGAGAGAAAGAGATTTTTTAAAAAGAATTCTATGATCGTTACCTTTATGGAGAGTTATAATTTTTTTTTTACTGAAAATTTATGTTTTTTATATTTTTTCTCTAGTATTAGAAGGGTTTTTTTTTTCGTTTGAGTATGACATTATGTTGTTTTTTTTTTTTTGCTTCTTTTTCTGTGACAAATGTTTGTTTCAATAAACTTTGTCAGGTATTTTAATTGGAAGTAATACATTTATTTTTTTTAGATTTGTTGTACATTTTAAAAGAATTTGTAGGTTTAAGTTGTACATCTTGGTGTAGTAAATAACCTAAAACTTGTCTGATTTTATCTGGCAAAGAAGAATTCAGTAATTTATAAATCTTTGAGTAGTTAGGCTTACAGAGATGTGAGATACAGTCAACTTTCGATAATTTGAATCTCTCGATAATTTGAAATGTTTTCCCTTGAAAAACACTCGATACGTTGAATAAAATCAATATTAATTGGTTCTCTCTGTAATTTGAAGTTGAAGGAATAGTATCTTATCACAAATGAAGATTTATGAATAACTATAAAAATGTTTAAAATAATAAATCACGAATTTCTCTCAATACATCCAGATGGCACAAGAACCTATAGGACATGCAACAACTGTCCTGGTGTGGAACTAACACCTATCTACATATTCTCATGCCCAGCAATGGCCGCAGCCTTGCAGAAAATTGACATAGACCCAGAGCAGCAGCTTTACACAGCCAAGATAGTGGACATTGCTGCTGCTGTGATAGAGATGCATGAAGACATCTGAGACTCTTCATTGGACACGACAACAACAACGAATTTCTCTTGTTTGATAAAGGGCAAGACCCGAAAGCTCCCAATAAATTTATTACTTTAAAAACACACCTGCGGTAACTCACTTATTCAATCTTGTATAAATATCTTGTATTTCCCTACCTCTTTGTTGTTTAAACTCCTGTTATTTTGAACTCTTGATAAATTGAAATTTTTCTCTGGTCCCTTGAGTGTCAAATTATCAAGAGTCGACTGTGACAAACGTTTCTTTTACGGGTTATCACACAAAAAGCAATAAACTAGGGCCTACCGTAAGAGTAACTTAAACACAGAAAAAGATACACTCAGGAGTACAACACCAACAACAAAAAGGAGGTCAATAAAAAAAACACGCTTTGTTAAATAAAATAAAAACAGTACATTAGACTCCTATAACGCGATTTCATACAACGCGATAAAAAAATTGCGACAAATTTATTTATACAACGCGAATTTTCGTATAACGCGTTATAAAATAAAATGCGGAAATTTCCTTATTGACAACTGTACAATACATTTGCATATAAAATAATATAACATTTAGTTTTGTTTTAGTATATAATTATTTTTTCTATATACATCATTTTATACAATACATTTTTACATGATATTTGTCACTAACAATTTATCCTAACAACATTCGCGTTATACAAGTTTTATTTCGTACAACGCGAATTCCTATAACGCAATTTCATACAACACGAAACACATTAATCGCGTTATAGGAGAGTTTACTGTAATTATCTTTTATTTGCAGCGTTGATAAGAAGTGGACCCGGAGTTACACAGGTATGCGAGGAGATCACCAGACAAGCACACAGAAAACGTTTTAAGCGTCTCCACTCGAACACCACTCCACGACTCCTCGCATTCTGTTTCAACCCTCTTTTATGTACAAACATGGCCACATTCGTCCAATAACGTGGGAGATCAGTTCACTTAACAAATAAACAACATCCCGCATAACTGAGAAGATTAAAAAAGCTATGTTTATCAAATAATTTGATATATGGTATCTTTTTCTACTTTGATGCTGGTTTTGAGAGTTACAAGTTGAAGTAATTTTCCCATCAGCAGTGAGAAAGAGAGCATGCAAAGGTCGAACGTTCAGATAATTGGAAAGCAGTAAATAATGAAGCGAAACGTTTAGAGGATCCTGAAGATAATGGAAGGAAGGAAGCTGGTGGAATATGTAATGTGGGCGCGGCAGGAAGGATATACATATATAAGGTCTTATGCAAATCAAACATTTATTTTTCAATTAGAGTCTTTTCCTAAATCAATTTCTTCAAATTATTTATATTTCCTTTTGTCAATAAGATTTCTTCATTTATATTCCTTTTTATCAACATATAAATCTTTCTTTCTATTTCTTCAAATCAATCATGTTCCTTTTTCCTTCATTCATGTTTATTTACTTTTAAATTATATTTCTTTACTCCAACCATACTTGTAAAATAAATAAAATGTATATATATTTAAAAAATGAAAACATTAAGACGCGAATGTTTATTTTCACAAATAAATCAAACTTTTCTACTGTCCTTCCTGCAATGAAAAAATATTGGGAGGGCTTGGCTCATCAGTAGTGAACCCTCCCAGCGGTTTCGTCAATTCAATCTACCAGATCGCTTCTTTAGAGCTCTAATACTGTATTGGATCATTCTGCTTTTATATGTTACACTGATGGGTGGAACCTTAGAAAATGTATTTATAGGCAAACTATAGACATAAGCTTTTAGGACAGTAGAACGAGACAGTTGATGAGCCAGGCCCTCCCAATATATTTTCATCGTAGTAAGGACAGTAGAAGTTTGTTTTATTTGTGAAAAAAACCATTCGCGTCTTAATGTTTTCATTTGTTATATATGAATGGTGCGTTATTGCTTTGTAATATATATATTAAAAATAAAAATGGCATATCCTGACCAGGAGCACATGTGCTTTACAGAAGGCAGAGCGCCATCTGGTGGAACAGAAATTAACTAAACATTGATTTAGCCTGTTCCCTGATATTTGGCCAACCCAATTTTTTGATAAATCAAGAAAAGCCATCCACGAACGCGTTTCGCGCTTTTGGCGCTCGTCAGCGTGGAGCAGGCAGTACCACTGCGACCAAAAATATTTTTGGCCCCAGAGGCTTCTTGATATGACATTTTTATTTTTAATATCAACACCTGATCTTTTTATCTTTTTTTTCTTTCGTTTTTTCATACATATATATCAAAAAGATTTTATACGCAATATTATATTAAATATATATCTATTATATTATGATGCATTAGCGCGCCATCTATTATGAAAATTAGAAACTATTTTAGACGCGTATGATTCTTTTTGAAAATTAAAACAATTTCTACTGTCCTTACTGCAATGGAAAAAAATAAATAAATGGGAGGGCCTGGCTCATCAGTGGTGAACCCTCCCAGCGGTTTCACCAGTTTAATCTACTATATGTAATATCTATATGTACAATTTATACATAGCCTTTGACTACTTTTTAAATTAAAAAAGTTCTGAACGAAGTATCCTTTAAGAAGTATGAAGCCAAAGGCAACCTCAATCTTCAAGATGACCATTATCTTATTGGACTAAGATTCCATCATATAGGGATTTAAGGCCATGATAATCCTAATGTATAAGGCATATTATAAACTATATCTACATATTGTAGAACGATGTTTGACAATTTTACCGCAAATGTTTCTTTTGAACGAAAATCGAAATTTATTTTAAGGAGAAATAACGATTATTTCTATCCTCAAGGATGAAGTATGAAAGAATGAATTGTGCCGAAGCCATATGGACTCCATCTCAAAGAGTCAGGGGAGGGGAAAGCCTCAATATTTGAGGGAAAAATATAAGTAAATTTGGACAGAGTCACAGAGCAGACCCCGCCTTCAAACCCAATTCCCAACTAACTGGCTCATTGTTGGACCGCTGGAAACGAGATTCTTATAAAAGGATCTCAAATAATATTTAAAATATGAGATAAAATTATTATATATGATTGAATATATAAATAAAATACAATGTAAAATAGTCCTGAAAATTTGATAATGTACTTGAAAGAATGAATTATGAAGAGTAATGATAAACGGAAAAATAAAGTGTCCAAGGATGGGAATCAAACCCACAGTGTTCCGCTTACCGGGAAGATGCCATGTCCACTAAGCTACCCTGGACATGTTTTTCCGTTCGGATATATTATATAAAGTTAATTCATAATACAATATAATGCGGTTTATGATATATGACGTCGTTCTACCATCATAAGCAGCATTATATTATGTTATAAAATATATCTACATATTCGAAGTTAAGATCATACAAGACGTAGCCACGCAATAATATTTGAAACGAAGGCGATAAAAACGTGGTGATTTTCTTTTAATAGTAAAAACACAAGCTTTCAGGCAAGAATGCCCTTCTTCAGGTTACAACTTGGAAATATTTTAAAAACTATGGATATGAAAGATAGCCCAATATAGTAGGTAAATAGTTCAGCTGTAACCGAAAAATCAACCTCCCACCCCAATACTCCGTGTTTTACCTCGCCAATCCCCCCAGCTGAACTATTTACCTACTGTATTGGGCTATCTTTCATATCCATAGTTTTAAAATATTTCCAAGTTGTAACCTGAAGAAGGGCATTCTTACCTGAAAGCTTGTGTTTTTACCATTAAAAGAAAATCACCACGTTTTTATCGCCTTCATTTCAAATATTTACATATGTTGAAGACAGTTCAATTGTACTACAAGATGCCATTGCCTTTTCTTTACTTCTACCTATAATCCCTATAGTTTTATATAAAACTTTTTAAAACACAAATGAAATCTATCGCAATGATAGAAGCTGCCTGGCCGGCATTCATATTTATATAAAAAATAGACACTTCGGCCAGTTGGAGTTTTTTATTTTCTCAACGTTTCGACAAAAATCTATTGTCTTCGTCAGGAGAAGTAAATAAAGCATTTGGCAAGGCGTTAAAAATTGTTCTGAGGTTTACAAGGGCGTTCTCACATGATTTTTCGAATTTAGTATAACATATAAAGCGCGAGTCAAAAACAAATATTAAACTCGTAAATCTAAAATCGTCTAAAAAAAAAACATTATATAATACATATTTTTCATCATCTTTATTTAAAATTTCATCAAAATATCATCGCTATTCTAAAAAAAGTAATAATATTAATAAAAAAAGAAAATGCATTGCGGATATAAGAAAAACAATGATAAAAAAAAAGCGAGTTCCAAAAAAAAAAACAAGGAATATTCAATTTGAACGGTGTCCCAATCACGTCAATCATGTAGCCCTTTCTTCACCAGAGCTCTCTACGGGATAAAAAAAAGTGAAATGAACGATTGGTGCAGCTGGAGAGTTGCATCACCAGAGTCAGTAGCTGCCAGGTGTTGGGCAGGTGCCTAAAGAAGCCGCTCATACTATCTACAAAATATAAATCTCTAGCGGAGGGGACACGACAGCTTTATCATCTCAACGTTTTTTAGCAGTCGCCGCTACGGAATGTTGTGGATGACCGGCCACCCAGCATTCACAATTTGTGTCTTTTTTTTTATGATCGGAATAGAAGAAGGAGTTTAAAATGTCGAGATAGATAGAAAACCAAAAAAAAAAAAATTAAAAAAAGACATTTTTATATTTAAAAAAAAAAAGATATGAAGAAGAAAGGTGGATAGTAAAACAGTTTTGGTCATTAGATGATATTTCTTCCATACGCCAAACTCCTAACAACCTGTACTGTCGGTGGATATATTTTCTTAATTGGGAGCCAACGTTGCCGAGTGGGAGGAGGAAAAAAAAAGAGTATTTTAATAAAGATGCACACAGAGTAAAATCTGCAATTTGAAGAAGCAGGGGCGGCAGTATAACGAGGAGCCTCTAATGAGATTTGGATCGATAACTGGGGAAGTTGGGATAATGAAAGAGACGGCCGTGCTCTTGGGACAGGATCGGTTTTCCTCTGTCGGTCTAGTTAGCGGTGCATACCTTCAATAGACACTGTACATGGTTGGAACTTGTACTTGTTTATTCTCTTGTATCTCTGTTTATTCTCCTGTCTCTCTGTTTATTCTCTTGTATCTCTGTTTATTCTCCTGTCTCTCTGTTTATTCTCTTGTATCTCTGTTTATTCTCCTGTCTCTCTGTTTATTCTCTTGTATCTCTGTTTATTCTCCTGTCTCTCTGTTTATTCTCTTGTATCTCTGTTTATTCTCCTGTCTCTCTGTTTATTCTCTTGTATCTCTGTTTATTCTCCTGTCTCTCTGTTTATTCTCATATCTGTCTGACTTGGACTTGTTTGTCTGTTTATTCTCCTGTCTCTCTGTTTATTCTCTTGTATCTCTGTTTATTCTCCTGTCTCTCTGTTTATTCTCTTGTATCTCTGTTTATTCTCCTGTCTCTCTGTTTATTCTCATATCTGTCTGACTTGGACTTGTTTGTCTGTTTATTCTCCTGTCTCTCTGTTTATTCTCTTGTATCTCTGTTTATTCTCCTGTCTCTCTGTTTATTCTCATATCTGTCTGACTTGGACTTGTTTGTCTGTTTATTCTCCTGTCTCTCTGTTTATTCTCCTGTCTCTCTGTTTATTCTCATATCTGTCTGACGTGGACTTGTTTGTCTGTTTATTCTCCTGTTTGTCTGTTTATTCTCCTGTCTCTCTGTTTATTCTCATATCTGTCTGACTTGGACTTGTTTGTCTGTTTATTCTCCTGTCTCTCTGTTTATTCTCCTGTCTCTCTGTTTATTCTCATATCTGTCTGACTTGGACTTGTTTGTCTGTTTATTCTCCTGTCTCTCTGTTTATTCTCATATCTGTCTGACTTGGACTTGTTTGTCTGTTTATTCTCCTGTCTCTCTGTTTATTCTCATATCTGTCTGACTTGGACTTGTTTGTCTGTTTATTCTCCTGTCTCTCTGTTTATTCTCCTGTATTTCTGTTTATTCTCCTGTCTCTCTGTTTATTCTCCTGTCTCTCTGTTTATTCTCATATCTGTCTGACTTGGACTTGTTTGTCTGTTTATTCTCCTGTCTCTCTGTTTATTCTCCTGTCTCTCTGTTTATTCTCATATCTGTCTGACTTGGACTTGTTTGTCTGTTTATTCTCCTGTCTCTCTGTTTATTCTCATATCTGTCTGACTTGGACTTGTTTGTCTGTTTATTCTCCTGTCTCTCTGTTTATTCTCCTGTCTCTCTGTTTATTCTCATATCTGTCTGACTTGGACTTGTTTGTCTGTTTATTCTCCTGTCTCTCTGTTTATTCTCCTGTCTCTCTGTTTATTCTCATATCTGTCTGACTTGGACTTGTTTGTCTGTTTATTCTCCTGTCTCTCTGTTTATTCTCCTGTCTCTCTGTTTATTCTCATATCTGTCTGACTTGGACTTGTTTGTCTGTTTATTCTCCTGTCTCTCTGTTTATTCTCATATCTGTCTGACTTGGGACTTGTTTGTCTGTTTATTCTCCTGTCTCTCTGTTTATTCTCCTGTCTCTCTGTTTATTCTCATATCTGTCTGACTTGGACTTGTTTGTCTGTTTATTCTCCTGTCTCTCTGTTTATTCTCCTGTCTCTCTGTTTATTCTCATATCTGTCTGACTTGGACTTGTTTGTCTGTTTATTCTCCTGTCCTCTCTGTTTATTCTCCTGTCTCTCTGTTTATTCTCATATCTGTCTGACTTGGACTTGTTTGTCTGTTTATTCTCCTGTCTCTCTGTTTATTCTCCTGTCTCTCTGTTTATTCTCATATCTGTCTGACTTGGACTTGTTTGTCTGTTTATTCTCCTGTCTCTCTGTTTATTCTCATATCTGTCTGACTTGGACTTGTTTGTCTGTTTATTCTCCTGTCTCTCTGTTTATTCTCCTGTCTTTCTGTTTATTCTCCTGTCTCTCTGTTTATTCTCCTGTCTCTCTGTTTATTCTCATATCTGTCTGACTTGGACTTGTTTGTCTGTTTATTCTCCTGTCTCTCTGTTTATTCTCATATCTGTCTGACTTGGACTTGTTTGTCTGTTTATTCTCCTGTCTCTCTGTTTATTCTCATATCTGTCTGACTTGGGACTTGTTTGTCTGTTTATTCTCCTGTCTCTCTGTTTATTCTCCTGTCTCTCTGTTTATTCTCATATCTGTCTGACTTGGACTTGTTTGTCTGTTTATTCTCCTGTCTCTCTGTTTATTCTCCTGTCTCTCTGTTTATTCTCATATCTGTCTGACTTGGACTTGTTTGTCTGTTTATTCTCCTGTCTCTCTGTTTATTCTCCTGTCTCTCTGTTTATTCTCATATCTGTCTGACTTGGACTTGTTTGTCTGTTTATTCTCCTGTCTCTCTGTTTATTCTCCTGTCTCTCTGTTTATTCTCATATCTGTCTGACTTGGACTTGTTTGTCTGTTTATTCTCCTGTCTCTCTGTTTATTCTCATATCTGTCTGACTTGGACTTGTTTGTCTGTTTATTCTCCTGTCTCTCTGTTTATTCTCCTGTCTCTCTGTTTATTCTCATATCTGTCTGACTTGGACTTGTTTGTCTGTTTATTCTCCTGTCTCTCTGTTTATTCTCCTGTCTCTCTGTTTATTCTCCTGTCTCTCTGTTTATTCTCATATCTGTCTGACTTGGACTTGTTTGTCTGTTTATTCTCCTGTCTCTCTGTTTATTCTCCTGTCTCTCTGTTTATTCTCATATCTGTCTGACTTGGACTTGTTTGTCTGTTTATTCTCCTGTCTCTCTGTTTATTCTCATATCTGTCTGACTTGGACTTGTCTGTCTGTTTATTCTCCTGTCTCTCTGTTTATTCTCCTGTCTCTCTGTTTATTCTCCTGTCTCTCTGTTTATTCTCCTGTCTCTCTGTTTATTCTCATATCTGTCTGACTTGGACTTGTCTGTCTGTTTATTCTCCTGTCTCTCTGTTTATTCTCATGTCTGACTTGGACTTGTCTGTTTGTTTATTCTCCTGTCCTCTGTTTATTCTCCTGTCTCTCTGTTTATTCTCATATCTGTCTGACTTGGACTTGTTTGTCTGTTTATTCTCCTGTCTCTCTGTTTATTCTCATATCTGTCTGACTTGGACTTGTCTGTCTGTTTATTCTCCTGTCTCTCTGTTTATTCTCATATCTGTCTGACTTGGACTTGTCTGTCTGTTTATTCTCCTGTCTCTCTGTTTATTCTCCTGTCTCTCTGTTTATTCTCATATCTGTCTGACTTGGACTTGTCTGTCTGTTTATTCTCCTGTCTCTCTGTTTATAATACAATATAATGCGGCTTACGATTGTAGAACGAAGTTTTAAAATTATACCGCAAATGTTTCTTTTGAACGAAAAATCGAAATTTATTTTAAGGAGAAATAACGATTATTTCTAACCTTAGGGATGAAGTATGAAAGGATGAATTGTGAAGAGTAATGATAAACGGAAAAATTACTCTTCATAATTCATCCTTTCATACATCATCCCTAAGGTTAGAAATAATCGTTATTTCTCCGTAAAATAAATTTTGATTTTTCGTTTAAAAGAAACAAATGCGGGATAATTTTTAAATTTCGTTTCACAATCACCAGCCGCATTATATTATATTGTATTATAAATATAATAATATATAAAAATATACATGTTAAAAGGTACACCTTCATTAAGTTCTGTCCATGAGTGTAACTTGAAGGTCCGCGGTATAGACAACAAGGTCCATTGAAACAAAGCCGTTCCAGGTTTATGTTTCCCAATGGGCACTCGGCGAAAGATTCATGTGGCGACTGAGATGGCTCTACTATGCAAATTTGGCACATCAGACGCTGCTCAATAAATTCCCCACGACTGACAACTACCAATGCTAGACCTACTAAGTGGCTCAGCGCCCTACAAAGGGAACCTACAGTAATGTAGATATAATGTAGATATATGTCGTGTTTTATCAGCCGTTTGTTTGTCTGCTGACTTTATATACTGTTTGATACCGTCACTGAAGTAAATACAGTAGACTCTCCTATAACGCGAGTTTTTACAATGCGATTTCGTACAACGCGATAAAAAAAATTGCGACAAATTTATTTATACAACGCAAATTTTCGTATAACGCGTTATAAAATAAAACAATTTACCCTAACAACATTCGCGTTATACAAGTTTTATTTCGTACAACGCGAATTCCTATAACGCGATTTCATACAACACGGAACACATTAATCGCGTTATAGGAGAGTTTACTGTAATGCAATATTGTTTTATCATGTAATCAT
Organism: Cordylochernes scorpioides; assembly: GCA_030710605.1. NCBI lineage: Eukaryota > Metazoa > Arthropoda > Arachnida > Pseudoscorpiones > Chernetidae > Cordylochernes > Cordylochernes scorpioides. Next base: position 99,328,072 of record CP092869.1, on the reverse strand, counting down.
TACCTTTATATTTCTTTCTATTTATATACAGTATATAGGTGGGTATCTATATAATACACATATAAAGCAATAACGCGCCATCTATACATATAAAATGAAAGGATTTAAAAGCGCGAATGTTTCTTTTATACATAATACATACTTCTACTGCCCTTACTGCGATGAAAAAATATATTGGGAGAGCTTGGCTCATCAGTGGTGAAACCTCCCTGCGGTTTCGCCAATTTAATCCACCAGACCGCTTCTCAGAGCTCTAATACTGTATTGGACGTAACAATTATTCCGCCTACTGTATTGGACGATTCTGCTTATAGAAGCAGCACTGAAGGATGGAATCTTAGAAATGGTTTTCAAGAAAACTATGGACATAAGCTTATAGGACAGTAGAATTACATATAAATATTTACATCGAGCAATGCTCTTCCGCAAACAATAAAGACAAGGCCAGTTAGGCATAAATTAGCACAAAGCAATAACGCGCCATCTATACATATAAAATGAAAGGATTTAAAAGCGCTTTTAAATCCTTTCATTTTATAATACACATATATTTACATATATACATATACACACATACATACATACTAAAAAAAGCCTATGTGCTCGTGGTCAGGATATGCCTTTTTTAATTTTAATATCAACACCTGACCTTTTTTATTATTATATATTTTTTCACATGTTAAGCGTATTTACGCAAGTTTGGCCTTAAATACCCATTTCTTGGTTTCTCAAGAAACCTCTGGGACAAAAAAATATTTTTGGTCCACAATGGTACAGCCTGCTTCACACTGACGAGTGCCAACAGCCAGAAACGCGTTCGTGGATGGCTTTTCTTGATTTATCAAGAAAATGGGCTGGCCAAATATCAGGGAACAGGCTAAATCAACGCTTAGTTGATTTCTGTTCCACTAGATGGCGTTCTGCCATCTAAAAAAGCTCATGTGCTCCTGGTCAGGATATACATTTTTTGATTTTAATACCAACACTTGACCTTTTTTATTATTTATTATTTTTTAACACACACACACATATATATACTTTGATTTAACAAAAAAAAAATACACTTTAAATATATCTAAAATAAAAAAAAATCTTTTTGAAAATAGAGCAATCCATAAATAAATATTTAATTAAAAAGGCATATATTGGATCAAAATATCATTTATTTTACCAATATTTCAGTTGGCTGAACGCCAACCTTTATCAAGGTATTAAAACATATGTTAACACCTTGATAAAGGTTGGTGTTCAGCCAACTGAAATATTAGTAAAATAAATGATATTTTGATCCAATATATGCTTTTTTAATTAAAATAAAAAAAAGCTATAATAGTGAATCATTAAAATTATCAATACCTAACTATTTCTTGTTTATCCTTGTTGTGTTTTAACTTTAAAATCACACAAAAAATATAATAAACTTGAATTTGTTTATTCAAGTATCAAAAAAACAAAGCTTTACATATAGAACAAATAATAATGAAAAAGAAGAAAGAAAACATTTTAGGAAAAGCAAAAACAAAACAAAAGTACTGGTCAAAAAGAAACATTTAAAATCACAGATTAATATCTTCAACTGATATATATAGCTAGCAATAAATATGTATATATATATGTTTCTATGAAAATGTTAATCTGCAAGACGCAGGTTATCATCATCCCTTTTTGATTTGTTTTTGTCACTTTTTGGCGTTCCGAAAATAAACAATAAAAGGCTGTATCAGACTTTACTACGACAATAAAGATTTGCTAAAAATAAATGTGTACGAAGATGTTGCATTTGGCGACGAGGATATAAGAGTAAGTACCCTCGAATTTTGAAGTAAATATTTTTAGAAAATATCTTTGATTTTGCATATAATTGAAAGTAAATTTTAAAAGACACAAATTGCAAATGTGTACGAAGATGTTGCATCAACAATCCTTCCTATTGTAGCAGTTATTCACACTTCTCTTTATTCTTCCTGTTATTTCGTTAAATCTGCGATTACTGTAATAAAATAAGATATTGAACAAAGTTTCATCTATTTCTGTTAGCACTCCGATAAAAGTCCCGTGGGAACAGAAGACGATGTGGAAATAAAAAGACAAAAAATGGTCGACGCGTGTATGCAGACGACGCCGTCGCTGACCTTGAGGACACGCAGTACAAGGTCGAGGACAGCACGACACGTGATGACATCTTCCTTACACTCTGACAGTGTCTCACTGATGTCTCAAATTGGAGCAAGAACTCATCAGATTTTAGATTTCATCTTCAGAACTCATAAGAAGTAAACTGCTAATTGCGATATATTTGTACCATTGTTATTACTTAAGAAAAAGGCATCTCCTTATCGTGCAACTGAAAGTTGTTGATGGCTTGCGCCATCTATCGGAATAAATATAAACTATTTTCAACTTTCAGTTGCACGATAAGGAGATGCCTTTTTCTTAATTTATGCATCTTATCCCAGTACAATATCACATTTTTACTATTTTTTTTTCACAATGTTATTACTATTATTTTTTACTGCGATAAAGGATAGTGGGGGGCTTAGCTCATCAGGAGTGAACCCTCACAGCGGTTTCGCCAATTTAATCTACCAGACCGCTTAATACTGTATTGGACGATTCTGCTTATATATGATACATTGAAGGGTGGAATCTTTTGTTATGGTATTTATTCCACCTTTTTTTTTTATGTCTTCTTTTGAATCATAATCCATTTTTCTCATATGTAAATATTCTCTTATTTTTTTCTTTCTCCTGCTTAACCGTAGTTATGTAAATGATCAAATAATGCATACTGCATAAATGAAGAGAGCCAACAACCCTAAACGCGTTCGTGGTTGACTTTTCTTGATTTATCATCTTGATTTATCAATAAAATGGGTTGGCCAAATATCAGAAAACAAGCTAAATCAACGTTTAGTTGATTTCTGTTCCACTAGATGGCGCTCTGCTATCTGAAAAGTTTATATGAACGTGGTTAGGATATGTCTTTTTTGATTTTAATTTATTTCAAAGAGATGGAGTTATAGGTAGTCCGCAATATACTCATATGTAAAACGACATTTGAAATACTATCCCGCATGTGTTTCTTTTCAACGAAAAATCAAAATTTATTTCAAGGAGAAACAACGATCATTTCTAACCTTTTGGATGAGGTATGAATTGTGAAGAGTAATGATAAGAAAAGAAATTGAAAAGAAACACATGCGGGATAGTATTTCAAATGTCGTTTTACAATCACAAGCCGCATTATATTATATTGTATTATAGTACTCATATGTAAATAAATTATTTGTTTCTTGAAAATAAAGATACTTCGGCCAGTAAATCTTTTTATTACCTCGACGTTTCGACAAAAATCTTTAAAGGCGCCTTGCTAAATGTTTCAATTTTTGTTCGCTCCTGACGAGGACAAAATATTTTTGTCGAAACGTCGAGGTAATAAAAAGATTTACTGGCCGAAGTATCTTTATTTTCAAGAATTATGAATGCCGGCCAAGCAGCGTCTATCTTTACGATAAATTATTAATGTTAATTTATTCAATTAACTTATCCAGGATACAATGCCTCCCCTACATGACTATCATTTAGGTACTTCCAATCATACTATGTCATGGAGGTCTAGGAAGTGAAGAGAAGTCTGAGATGAAGAGAATCCTTGGACCCGGCAAACCTTGGACTCAGCGGGTCCTGGAGGCACTCCCAGCCTCGCCGTGACTGAGCCAAGGATATCTCTGGACAATGGATCTATCTTCACTTCCACCTACGTGATCCGAAATCTGTTTTTTTTTTACAATTCACAATGTCATAACTTTCCATAACTATATTTATATATATGAAAAATACGAGGGGTTGTCCTAAAAGTTCGTAAACATTTGCAAAAATATTGAAATACCACTATTAATAGCCATAATATTATTCGCCGTTATGCATAATGTTTCAAGTTGCTTTTGTGGTATTGAGGAACAAACCTCAAGACATCTAGTGACCGATTGCCCAGCATTTCAAGATTATAGAATGAAGAATGAACTAGTTGTTTGTGAACTTAACGATTTGATTTCTGATAAAAAATCATATTTAAAGTTCAATTCATTTTGCAAATACATTCTAAACTTTCTACAAAATCTGGATCTCTAATGTTTCCATGCGTTGAATAATGTAAATAACTTATGTAAATAAACTTTTCTCCTTGTTTGGCGCAAGTATCCCTTGCGGGATATAGCGCATTGGAAATAAAATAATTGATAATGTCTTTGTATTATGTATAAAGTAATTGTATTATAATGTATTCGCCGGAATATTTTGTTGACTTTGCTTAGAATTATTAATGAAACTGATTCCAATAATTATTAATTAAACATTATATTTATTGATTTACAAGAGAGAGAACAAAATATAAAAGGGAAACTAATATTAAACAAAGGAACTTTTTTTTCTGTTTCGGTTAGCGCCTATTTACCTGTGAGCTTACACACACTCTGTGGTAACAATTAATTAATATAATACTATTCGCCAATAAGAAAAACAACATTTTAAGAAAACACGAAATTTTGGGACAATCTTATAGTACAAAAATTAAATTGTACTTGTAACATGTTGTTTACTTTTTTTTAAAAGAAAAAGTCATCCCCTAATTATGTAAATAAAAGTTACTGATAGTTTGCGCCATTAGAAACTTTTACTTATACGATCAGGGGAGATGTTTTTCTTTTAACATTTATATATACACTCATGGACAAAACTTAAGGAAGTTGTACCTTTCAGCATGTATATCAGGATTCAGACAATAACTCTGAAAGATATTACAGTGACCTTTATTGAAGACACACATATATACACTCATGGACAAAACTTAAGGAAGTTGTACCTTTTACCATGTATATCGGGATAATAACTCTGAAAGATATTACAGTGACCTTTATTGAAGACACACATATATACACTCATGGACAAAACTTAAGGAAGTTGTACCTTTCAGCATGTATATCAGGATTCAGACAATAACTCTGAAAGATATTACAGTGACCTTTATTGAAGACACACATATATACACTCATGGACAAAACTTAAGGAAGTTGTACCTTTTACCATGTATATCGGGATAATAACTCTGAAAGATATTACAGTGACCTTTATTGAAGACACACATATAAACACTCATGGACAAAACTTAAGGAAGTTGTACCTTTCAGCATGTATATCAGGATTCAGACAATAACTCTGAAAGATATTACAGTGACCTTTATTGAAGACACACATATATACACTCATGGACAAAACTTAAGGAAGTTGTACCTTTTACCATGTATATCGGGATAATAACTCTGAAAGATATTACAGTGACCTTTATTGAAGACACACATATATACACTCATGGACAAAACTTAAGGAAGTTGTACCTTTCAGCATGTATATCAGGATTCAGACAATAACTCTGAAAGATATTACAGTGACCTTTATTGAAGACACACATATATACACTCATGGACAAAACTTAAGGAAGTTGTACCTTTTACCATGTATATCGGGATAATAACTCTGAAAGATATTACAGTGACCTTTATTGAAGACACACATATATACACTCATGGACAAAACTTAAGGAAGTTGTACCTTTTACCATGTATATCGGGATAATAACTCTGAAAGATATTACAGTGACCTTTATTGAAGACACACATATATACACTCATGGACAAAACTTAAGGAAGTTGTACCTTTTACCATGTATATCGGGCTTCAGACAATAACTCTGAAAGATATTACAGTAACCTTTATTGAAGACACACATATATACACTCATGGACAAAACTTAAGGAAGTTGTACCTTTTACCATGTATATCGGGCTTCAGACAATAACTCTGAAAGATATTACAGTAACCTTTATTGAAGACACACATATATACACTCATGAACAAAACTTAAGGAAGTTGTACCTTTTACCATGTATATCGGGCTTCAGACAATAACTCTGAAAGATATTACAGTAACCTTTATTGAAGACACACATATATACACTCATGGACAAAACTTAAGGAAGTTGTACCTTTTACCATGTATATCGGGCTTCAGACAATAACTCTGAAAGATATTACAGTAACCTTTATTGAAGACACACATACATACACTCATGGACAAAACTTAAGGAAGTTGTACCTTTCAGCATGTATATCAGGATTCAGACAATAACTCTGAAAGATATTACAGTGACCTTTATTGAAGACACACATATATACACTCATGGACAAAACTTAAGGAAGTTGTACCTTTTACCATGTATATCGGGATAATAACTCTGAAAGATATTACAGTGACCTTTATTGAAGACACACATATATACACTCATGGACAAAACTTAAGGAAGTTGTACCTTTTACCATGTATATCGGGCTTCAGACAATAACTCTGAAAGATATTACAGTAACCTTTATTGAAGACACACATATATACACTCATGGACAAAACTTAAGGAAGTTGTACCTTTTAGCATGTATATCGGGCTTCAGACAATAACTCTGAAAGATATTACAGTAACCTTTATTGAAGACACACATATATACACTCATTGACAAAACTTAAGGAAGTTGTACCTTTTAGCATGTATATCGGTATTCAGACAATAACTCTGAAAGATATTACAGTGACCTTTATTGAAGACATACATATATACACTCATGGACAAAACTTAAGGAAGTTGTACCTTTTAGCATGTATATCGGGATTAAGACAATAACTCTGAAAGATATTACAGTGACCTTTATTGAAGACACACATATATACACTCATGGACAAAACTTAAGGTAGTTGTACCTTTTAGCATGTACACTACGTGACATTGAAAATGGAACACCAAGAAATAGTGGCCAGAAAATTATGCAAATTTCAGGGTAGACACGCCTAACCGAGTTATGCAAATGATGTAAAATGCGCAGCTCTCGTGCGCACATGGAGTAAGATATAAGGGAAGGAACTTGCAGAAAGGACAGTATTCGTGTCGTTATTTCTTCAAGGAAAATCATTGTAGAAATTTTGTTCTTGTGTCAAAAGACACGTGTAATAACAGAGAATGCCAGGTCATCGTAAACGGAGGCAGTTCAAGCAGACAGACGCTTTTACGAGGGGCATGGTGATCGGACTGAAAAGGGCAGGTTGGTCCATACGTCAAATCGCAGCTGATACACACCTTGGTGCGTCCACGGTGCACCGACTGTGGAGAAGATGGTTGGAACAAGGAAATGTGGCAATTTATAGGAATGTCGGTGCAACCAGAGTGACGTCAGCACGTGTGGATCGGCGTATCCTTCGACAAGCAGTGGCGGCCCCACAAGCCCTTTGTACCGCCATCCTGCAACATGTGCAAGACACCCTAGATCATTCCATCTCGACCAGAACCATTTCCCGTCGATTGGTTGCTAATGGCTTGCACTCATGCCGTCCGCTAAGAAGACTGCCATTGACCCCACCGAATAGGCGCCAACGTTTGGAATGGTGCCGGGCTAGATCGACGTGGATGACGGAATGGCACAGGGTCGTGTTCTGAGATGAGTCGCGTTTCTGCTTGTCCAGTGATAGTCGCCGTGTACGCTTGTGGCGTCGACGTGGAGAAAGGTCCAATCCGGCAGCAATTGTGGAACGCCCCACCGTGCGACAACGTGGAATCATGGTTTGGGGCGCAATCGCGTATGATTCCAGGTCACCTTTACTTCGTATTCAGGGGACTATAACGGCCAACGATACGTTGATGATGTGCTGCGACCGGTGACACTCCCCTACCTTCAGGGGGTACCCAATGCCCTTTATCAGCAGGATAACGCCCGACCGCACACTGCTCGCATTAGCCAACAAGCTCTGCAAGATGTACAGATGCTTCCCTGGCCACCGTACTCTCCTGATCTCTCACCAAACGAGCACGTCTGGGACATCATTGGACGCCGTTTGCATGCCTTGCCACAGCCGCGTTCAGAAGACGAACTGTGGCAAATGGTTGAGAGGGAATGGAGAGCCATCCCTCAGGACGCCATCCGTACCCTGATTGACTCTCTAGCTAGACGTGTTGCTGCGTGCATCGCCGTCCGCGGTGGTCCTACTTGCTACTAAGCCGACGCCGTTCTCGCTCTGTATTATGACTATCATTTTGAAATAAAGATCACTTATTGTTCGTCCCTGTCTCTCTCTGTCCGCCGAGTTTCATCACTTTCTGGCCACTATTTCTTGGTGTTCGATTTTCAATGTCACGCAGTGTATATCAGGACAATAACTCTAAAGATATTACAGTGACCTTTATTGAAGACACACATATATACACTCATGGACAAAACTTAAGGAAGTTGTTCCTTTTAGCATTTATATCAGGACAATAACTCTGAAAGATATTACAGTGACCTTTATTGAAGATATATGAGATAACCAAGAGTGAACAGCCTCTGTCTCCTACCAAAAAAAAAAAATATATATATATATATGTGAAAAAAAACAATGAAGAATATAAAATAAGTCAGGTGTTGATATTAAAAACAAAAAAGACATATCCTGACCAGGCTCACATGAGCTTTTCTAGATAGCAGAGCGCCATCTAGTGGAACAAAAATAAACTAAACGTTTATTTAACTTGCTCCGTGATATTTGGCCAACCAAATTTCTTGATAAATCAAGAAAAGTCAACCACGAACGCGTTTAGGGCTGTTGGACCTCATCAGCGTGGTGCAGACTGTACCTCTACGACCAAATTTTGGTCCAAGAGGCTTCCTGAGAAATCAAGAAATTGGTATTTAAGGCCAAGTTTACGTAATGATAGAAAAGCTCATGTCGCCGCTGTTAACTTTCATTTTTTCTTACAAATGATATCCTTCGATTTTTCCGCTTGTAACTTCTTAATTTAAAAAAAATATTGTTATATGTACTTCTTTTTCTGTTAAATGGATGCACGTTGTACCTTAATCCTATCGCGCTTATATTAAATTAGTAAAAAATAATTTTAAAAAAGAAAAAAAAAGCAGCTTCAAGTGGACTCGAACTAAGGCCGGAGATAAGTCGCTGACAGGCGCTGCCAGTCTTATCAAGGGATCGACGACAAATCGACAATCCTTCCTCGCTCCACAAAATCCCAAACAAAATTTCCTCTAAACGGGAGCACGTAAAAAACCCCGGGTTCGCGGAAAAGGCCGCCGAATGAGCGTAAACAAATCCTCAAGTTTTTAGGGGCCATGGATACACGGGGAAAAAATCGACGGCGTTGATAAGGGGGAGGTTCTCGGAACACAGCGGGTCGACGAAAGCGGGCCTGGGATCTCTCATAAGTCCTCGGTAAACTGCCACTTAGACCGGTCCTTGATCCTGGGACCACCGGCGTTACACCACCTGGACTCCGCTTTTACTGTATCAGTTTGTTTCTTGGACTTCGTTGTTACTGTATCAGTTTGTTTCTTGGACTTCGTTGTTACTGTATCAGTTTGTTTCTTGGACTTCGTTGTTACTGTATCAGTTTGTTTCTTGGACTTCGTTGTTACTGTATCAGTTTGTTTCTTGGACTTCGTTGTTACTGTATCAGTTTGTTTCTTGGACTTCGTTGTTACTGTATCAGCTTGTTTCCTCCGTTGTTACTGTATCAGTTTGTTTCCTTCGTTGTTACTGTATCAGTTTGTTTCTTGGACTTCGTTGTTACTGTATCAGTTTGTTTTCTCCGTTGTTACTGTATCAGTTTGTTTCCTCCGTTGTTGTTGTATCAGTTTGTTTCTTGGACTTCGTTGTTACTGTATCAGTTTGTTTTCTCCGTTGTTACTGTATCAGTTTGTTTCCTTCGTTGTTACTGTATCAGTTTGTTTCTTGGACTTCGTTGTTACTGTATCAGTTTGTTTTCTCCGTTGTTACTGTATCAGTTTGTTTCCTCCGTTGTTGTTGTATCAGTTTTGTCCATGAGTGTTTATCTCTGGTGAATTCTAAAAATGTCACGAATCCCTTGTGGATATCATGAAATCAAAGCCTGCTCTGAACTGACAATGGTCATTATTCCGAAACCCCGGTATCCAGGTGGAAATCCAAAATTTCTCAAAGCTGATGTTGCGGCTTTGTCACCGACCGGATTTCGTTAGTTTACATATATGGCCGATACATTGCGCATAGTTTTGGCGTCTATTTTGAAAGGAGAGGTTACATTTTATGATCTTATTTCAGAGGTAATGGTAAATTATAGAAAAAGTGTACAAAATCGTGTGGTGAAAAATTTCTTGTAAGTTTTTTTTTAATTTATCCGAGCTTTCGATTATTTCTCACCTTCTACTGAAGTAAAAATTAGAATCTGATATCAATAATCTACCTTTTAAAAAATAATATACTGATCACCAGTCGATTTTCCAACTTAAAAAATGGGCGATTACTTCATTTAAAAAAAAAACATAAACATTTTACGGTTTTAAAATCACGATAAAACCTTTTTACATATGTAACGTTAACAAAACTAATACATCCATAAAACTAGGTTTCAATATAATTACATTTCTCGGTTTTCCACATTAAAATTTATTGTTAAATTGCAAAATATCCTTTTCAGATGTCTATCAACCTCTCCTATACTAAAGGACGCAAGATAAAAACGCGAGGAAAACTTTAAGAATAAATTTGCATAAATTATCAATGTTGGACACAATTTTTTTTTTATCTTGAGGATTTTGTTCTCCGCAAACACAGCCTATTTCGCATCATTAAACAACCTTCAAACATGAATTAATTAGTTTTTTTTTGTCGTGAATTAATTGCTATTTATTCAGATGCTATATTGCTTTCAAAGTTTTTTTTTCTCTATCTCTTTTTGTGCGTGTTTACGTTGTATTATGCAATTTATACCTTGCAAGCCTTTCGCCAAGTTTTTGAAAATAGTTTATTGGGATATATTATTCTGTACTTTTGCCTATATTTTGATGGTATGTTAATAAAACTGTGTTATTTGTCTTTTGTCTTCGATCGTTGAGTTATGTATAGCTTCCCCAGCAAGCCTTTTCTCTCCCCCTTGACACATTGAAATACCATTGCTGATTATTGTAACTATTGTATATACCCTCTTCTACTTGGAGAAGTTGTATAAGACCAAAGGATCATAACAAGGACTTTTGTTGTTGTTATTACTGTTATTCTTGCATGTTCTCTACATTTCCGTGCTTGGAGAATCCGTATAAGACTAAAATGTCTTAATAAAGCTTTTTGTTGTTGTTGTATATACCCTCTTCTACTTGGAGAAGTTGTATAAGACCAAAGGATCATAACAAGGACTTTTGTTGTTGTTATTACTGTTATTCTTGCATGTTCTCTACATTTCCGTGCTTGGAGAATCCGTATAAGACTAAAATGTCTTAATAAAGCTTTTTGTTGTTGTTGTATATACCCTCTTCTACTTGGAGAAGCTGTATAAGACCAAAGGGTCATAACAGGGACTTTTGTTGTTGTTATTACTGTTATTCTTGCATGTTCTCTACATTTCCGTGCTTGGAGAATCCGTATAAGACTAAAATGTCTTAATAAAGCTTTTTGTTGTTGTTGTATATACCCTCTTCTACTTGGAGAAGTTGTATTAGACCAAAGGGTTATAACAGGGACTTTTGTTGTTGTTATTACTGTTATTCTTGTATGTACCCTACATTTCCGTGCTTGGAGAATCCGTATAAGACTAAAATGTCTTAATAAAGATTTTTGTTGTTGATATATTATTCATTTTCCATATTGACTGTTTGAAAAGCTGATACAATGATATTTCATTGTATTCTCCTGGTCAGGATATGCCATTTTTATTTTTGAAATTCAACACCTGATCGTTTTATCTTTTATTTTTTCTCTCATTTTTTCATGTGTTAAGCGTATTTACGCAAGTTTGGCCTTAAATACCCATTTCTTGGTTTTTCAAGAAGCCTCTGGGACCAAAAAATCTTTTTGGTCGTAGTGGTACAGCCTACTCCACGCTGACGAGCGCCAAAAGCGCGAAACGCGTTCGTGGATGGCTTTTCTTGATTTATCAATAAATTGGGTTGGCCAAATATCAGAGAAAAGGTTAAATCAATGTTTAGTTGATTTCTGTTCCAATAGATGGCGTTCTGCCTTCTGTAAAGCACATGTGCTCCTGGTCAGGATATGCATTTTTTATTAATGATATTTCTATGATAGAATACTTACAGTAGACACACAGTGCTGGATCATACTAAGGCGTTTAGCTACATCGTGTCATGTACTTAAATCTTATCCTATACGTATTCTTATAAAATACACACATTTGATACACACATACAGCTTTATTAAGTCCACCGGTCTTATACAGATTCACCACAGGAAGGAATCATAGAAGAGCTCCTATACTCCAGGTAGCACAGAACCCAACAATATCTGATACACACATACAGCTTTATTAAGACCATCCGTCTTATACAGATTCACCACATGAAGAAAGCATAGATAAAGCTTCTATACTCCAGGCAGCACAGAACCCAACAATATTTGATACACACATACAGCTTTATTAAGACCACCAGTCTTATACAGATTCACCGCAGGAAAGAAGCATAGATAGAGCTCCTATACTCCAGGCAGCACAGAACCCAACAATATTTGATACACACATACAGCTTTATTAAGACCACCAGTCTTATACAGATTCACCGCAGGAAAGAAGCATAGATAGAGCTCCTATACTCCAGGTAGCACAGAACCCAACAATATTTAATACACACACATACAGATTTATTAAGACCACCAGTCTTATACAGATTCACCGCAGGAAGGAAGCATAGATAGAGCTCTTATACTCCAGGCAGCACAGAACCCAACAATATTTGATACACACATACAGATTTATTAAGACCATCCGTCTTATACAGATTCACCACATGAAGAAAGCATAGATAGAGCTCCTATACTCCAGGCAGCACAGAACCAAACAATATTTGATACACACATACAGATTTATTAAGTCCACCGGTCTTATACAGATTCACCGCAGGAAAGAAGCATAGATAGAGCACCTATACTCCAGGCAGCACAGAACCAAACAATATTTGATACACACATACAGCTTTATTAAGTCCACCGGTCTTATACAGATTAACCTCAGGAAAGAAGCATAGATAGAACTCCTATACTCCGGGCAGCACAGAACCCAACAATATTTGATACACACATACAGCTTTATTAAGACCACCAGTCTTATACAGATTCACCGCAGGAAAGAAGCATAGATAGAGCTCCTATACTCCAGGCAGCACAGAACCCAACAATATTTGATACAGACATGCAGCTTTATTAAGTCCACCGGTCTTATACAGATTAACCTCAGGAAAGAAGCATAGATAGAGCTCCTATACTCCAGGTAGCACAGAACCCAACAATATTTAATACACACACATACAGATTTATTAAGACCACCAGTCTAATACAGATTCACCGCAGGAAGGAAGCATAGATAGAGCTCTTATACTCCAGGCAGCACAGAACCCAACAATATTTGATACACACATACAGATTTATTAAGACCATCCGTCTTATACAGATTCACCGCATGAAGAAAGCATAGATAGAGCTCCTATACTCCAGGCAGCACAGAACCCAACAATATTTGATACACACATACAGATTTATTAAGACCATCCGTCTTATACAGATTCACCACATGAAGAAAGCATAGATAGAGCTCTTATACTCCAGGCAGTACAGAACCCAACAATATTTGATACACACATACAGATTTATTAAGACCATCCGTCTTATACAGATTCACCACATGAAGAAAGCATAGATAGAGCTCTTATACTCCAGGCAGTACAGAACCCAACAATATTTGATACACACATACAGATTTATTAAGACCATCCGTCTTATACAGATTCACCACATGAAGAAAGCATAGATAGAGCTCTTATACTCCAGGTAGCACAGAACCCAACAATATTTGATACACACATACAGATTTATTAAGACCATCCGTCTTATACAGATTCACCACATGAAGAAAGCATAGATAGAGCTCTTATACTCCAGGCAGTACAGAACCCAACAATATTTGATACACACATACAGATTGATTAAGACCATCCGTCTTATACAGATTCACCACATGAAGAAAGCATAGATAGAGCTCCTATACTCCAGGCAGCACAGAACCAAACAATATTTGATACACACATACAGATTTATTAAGTCCACCGGTCTTATACAGATTCACCGCAGGAAAGAAGCATAGATAGAGCACCTATACTCCAGGCAGCACAGAACCCAACAATATTTGATACACACATACAGATTTATTAAGACCATCCGTCTTATACAGATTCACCACATGAAGAAAGCATAGATAGAGCTCCTATACTCCAGGCAGCACAGAACCAAACACTATTTGATACACACATACAGATTTATTAAGACCACCAGTCTTATACAGATTCACCACATGAAGAAAGCATAGATAGAGCTCCTATACTCCAGGCAGCACAGAACCCAACAATATTTGATACACACATACAGATTTATTAAGTCCACCGGTCTTATACAGATTCACCGCAGGAAGGAAGCATAGATGGAGCTCCTATACTCCAGGCAGCACAGAACCCAACAATATTTGATACACACATACAGCTTTATTAAGACCACCTGTCTTATAAAGATTCACCGCAGGAATCTGTATAAGACTGGTGGTCTTAATAAGGCTGTATGTGTGTATTGCAGTCGAGAAAGCTTTTCCTCACCACCGAAGCGTCCTCCTTCAGATATTCAGGGATTTCTCGCTAACTTCTTCCATCTCACGTCTCAGGAAGAAACAGACGCTGTGTCGATGTGAGAATGGAGTACCTAAGAGATCTCTCCCAGAACCAGGTCTCAAAGCTTTTTTTCTTTTTTTACCAGAGCTTCCTCGGCTTCAGTGCCGTTGTTATCTCAGACGGATGTTGTCCCTGGCTTCAGCGCAGTGCAGCCATTCATCCGTAGCTGCCTTTGTCTCACTTCTTTTTTCTCCAAAACCTTCTTTTTTTTTGGAAAAACCGCTTCTCTTGACTTCCTCTAAAAAGCTTCCCCTTGCCTCGTTCTTTTAGAGCTAGAGTTCCAACAGCATGCTTGCGCTCCTTGGTGATTTTACAAAGAAGGCTATTCAATAACCTCTCCATACAATCCTATGTTTTTACAATCCTAGAATTCCCATCCATGGACACTTTAATTTTTCCGTTTTCATCCATTACTCTTTACAATTCATCCTTTCATACTTCATCCCTAAGTTTGGAAATAGTCGTTATTTCTCCTTAAAATAAATTACGAATTTTCATTCAAAAGAAACATTTGCGGTTAAATTTGTTAAACGTTGTTCTACAATCCTATGTATCAAATTAATGTAAACACATCATGTTTCCTATGGGTGTAAGTTTATTTTTAACGAAAAGTATCATTTTTGCATGTTGATTCTATAATTGAGTTCAAAATACACTCATGGCAGAACACAACTTGTGGAAGTTGTAACTTTTATCATGTATATCGGAATTCAGACAATAACTCTGAAAGATATTACAGTGACCTTTATTGAAGACACACATATATACACTCATGGACAAAACTTAAGGAAGTTGTACCTTTTAGCATGTATATCGGAATTCAGACAATAACTCTGAAAGATATTACAGTGACCTTTATTGAAGACACACATATATACACTCATGGACAAAACTTAAGGAAGTTGTACCTTTTACCATGTATATCGGGATTCAGACAATAACTCTGAAAGATATTACAGTGACCTTTATTGAAGACATACGAGATAACCAAGTTTGAACAAAATTTTCTCTGTCTCCTTCAAAAAGATAGACGACCGACGACCACAAATACTTTACACTTCCACAAGTTTTATACCGCTGTAATATTTAATTTTGCTTGTTTTCCTTTTATACCGATACTGAAATTAGACTCTTGAAAAGGGTATTTCAGACAAAACAATGGGCATAAGCTTAGAGGACAGAAGAAATACATACAATTATAAATATACTAAACCAAACCCTCTTATTTACCATTATTTTACATTGCAGTAAAGGGCAGTATATAAAATTGTTTTAAAATTCGAAACTATTTCAAAGGCGTAAGATTCTTTTTGAAATTAAACAATTTCTACTGCCCTTACTGCAATGGAAAAATTAATGGGTGGGCCTGGCTCATCAGTGGTGAACCCTCCAAATAAAAATTGTTTTAATTCAAAAATAATCATACACGTCTAAAATAGTTGACATTTCTTACAACAGGTGGCGCGGGAATGTATCACATTAATATTGCCACGTGGAAAATTAGGAAAGACAAAATTTCAGGAGGGGACAGCAATTTATTTCAGGGAAGGACAAAACTAAGAATGGTAAACAAAAGATAAGCCACGAGGGAAATTTACAGAGTAGCAAAATATAAACATAAATATGACCACTCTCTTAATAAAAATAATAAAAGGGCTTTTGTTAGATCGTTTTTGAAGATAACTCTCAGATTTATAAAATTAAACTTTAAACATTTTTAGATATAAAGAGAGTTAATTATCTCTTATTTTAAGGTAACAATCATCTAATTTACATACATCGTTCTAACCAGTTTCAACTTATGCAAAAACAGACGACAAGGAAAAAATAAACAAATTAATAATAGAGGGTAAGTTCCAATTTTTTTACCAGCTTTCACACTCAAAGAATAATCATTTTCTTGCTTCAGCTTACTTACCCGAAAGATTGAGAAATTTTTAAATATAAAATATTTTTAAAAGAAACTTTTCCCTGGATGCTTAATGTTCTTGTTTTAACACGGTTATATAGTTGTTCTACATGTTTGTTCCAGAACACGTGGTGTTCTTCATCACAGAGCCACGCAGGTGGATCCATGAGTAGTTCAATGATTGATTGGAGTTTTGTGATCCAGAACCTGCTCTGTAGTCTGACCTACATCTTCTAACTCTGCCTCAATCACACATACAACATCTTCATTGGGAGAATATGGGATAAAATTGACAACAATAATAATATCTGAAAAAATAGTACAAATGTGATATTGTACTGGGATAAGGTGCATAAATTATGAAAAAGGCATCTCCTTATCGTGCAACTGAAAGTTGCTGATGGCTTGCACCATCTATCGGAATAAATATCAACTATTCTCGTTGATTTTTAATTATTCCGTCCGTGGTTAGCTTTTCGTGATTAATCAAGAATGGGTATTTGGCCAATTCTAGAATAAAATAAAAAATCAACGAGAATAGTTGATATTTATTCCGATAGATGGCGCAAGCCATCAGCAACTTTCAGTTGCACGATAAGGAGATGCCTTTTTCTTAATAACAATATCTATTTATATAACCGCTATGTACAAATACGATATTTCAAATCAAATTTCTATATAAAAATTCATGTTTTATTTAACATTTATTTATTTATTTAACAGTTGCAAAGACACGCCATATCCACAATTAGGATAATTACGTGTAAATCTGAATTTATATACAAATCATTGTGAAATTAACATAATTAAACATTGGAAAACACGCAAATTACACAGTGGTTTCAACGTTAATCTCTTTTCTTTTTGAAAACTATATAATTATTTCTACAGCCCATATACTACAATAACTTACTCCTGATGAGCCATGCCCCTCCTTCTTTCAATTTTTAATCATTGCAGAATAAGAGGCTGCAGAAAGAATTTTAATTATATACAGTTAAACCTGTCTATAGCGCCCACCTCTTGGGAATCACCAAAATAGAGTACTATAGAGAGGGGGCGCTATAGACAGGTCACTTTTAATGTAAAATGCTTACATTTTAATGTTTAAAATCGGGCGCTATAGAGAGGAAGGCGCTATTTAGAGAGTAGCTATAGACAGGTCACTTTTAATGTAAAATGTTTACATTTTAATGTTTAAAATCGGGCGCTATAGAGAGGAAGGAGCTATTTAGAGGGGGCGCTATAGACAGGTTACTTTTAATGTAAAACGTTTACATTTTAATGTTTAAAATCGGTCACTATAGAGAGGAAGGCGTTATAGAGAGGGGGTGCAATAGGCAGGTCACTTTTAATGTAAAATTTTTACATTTTAATGTTTAAAACCGGGCGCTATAGAGAGGAAGGAGCTATTTAGAGGGGGTGCTATAGACAGGTCACTTTTAATGTAAAATGTTTACATTTTAATGTTTAAAATCGGGCACTATAGAGAGGAAGGCGCTATTTAGAGTGGGTGCTATAGACAGGTCACTTTTAATGTAAAATGTTTACATTTTAATGTTTAAAATCGGGCGCTATAGAGAGGAAGGCGCTATAGACAGGTTTAACTGTATTTTTTGAAAAGAAAAGTAGTGTTGAAAATATGTTTATAATTTTCATCAATAGATGGCGCATGAAGCTGGATGACAGAAAAGACCAACGATGTCAGAAATATGGACATGTCCTTTCAGAAGAAAATTTCTTCAAAAAAAATTTCGATAATTAGTCAACTAGGTGTGATTGACACTCGAGCAAAAAGTACAGCGATAAAAAGTAGAGCGGTGACAAAATACGTTTCTAAAGAGACCAAGGTCGCCTCTCCCATCAAAATAGACGTCAAAACTAGACGCCATCTATTGACCGTCGCCGCAACTAGCGGCCACAGGTCGGTGACAAAGCCACAACACCAGCTTTGGCAAACTGAGAAGCGTCCACCTAGAGACCATGGTTTCGGGCTAATGGCCCTCGTCAGTCTAGGGCGGACTTTATTCCATGAGATCTACATGGGATCTAATGGAATCTTCACAATCTGCCAAAGAGGTGTTTAGCTGGCAATGTGGATAGGCCAAATCTATGGCTAAAATATAGATGGAAATTTTGACGGGAGGATATTGATCTAAAGAGACAAAGGTCGCCTCTAAAAAACGTTTCGACAAAAAAAAAAAAAAAAAATCCTAGTGGACATGGCATCTGCCCGGTAAGCGGAACACTGTGGGTTCGTTTCCCATCCCTGGACACTCTTCACAATTCATCCTTTAATACCTCATTCCTAAGGTTAGAAATAACCGTTATTTCTCCTTGGAATAAATTTTGATTCTTCGTTGAAAAGAAACACATGCGGGATAGTATTTCAAATGTCGGTTTACAATCACAAGCCGCATTATATTAAATTGTATTAAAAATCAACTTTGCAAACAGAGAGATGGAATGCTGGTAGGTTCAAGCTGTACAGTAGAGAAACTTGGCAGAAGTTTGGTATGAAGAATTAACTGGACAATGTATACTTATTGCTTTCCATTCTGTTAAAAGGATGCTTGCGGAAGAATCATACTGTAATCGCGTGGTCTACCTAGGTCAAATGCTATGAGCTGGGGTATAGCGATGATCCTCTTGAATGAGTTCTGTTAACTTGAATACGGGAACACTACGTAATTGAACAAGGAATTTCTGATTTAATGATTCTAGAATAAAAGCTACTTGAATGAATTTGATTAGCCTAACATGACTTGATGGCTCGATTTAACTAGACTAATGAGTAAACTAAACAAAACACAAAATATATAGACAACACACTGTTGCCGAATCAATGAAAATATATACAGATTAAAATAAAACAATAAAGAATTAATTATGAAAAACAATGAATTATATAAATTAACAATAAAGAATAGAATAACATCAATGAATAATATTTAACAACAATTTCTACAATAATTAACAATTAATAACAAAAATAAGAATAAAACATACATTTTTAACCAAACAGATACATACTGTCGAATTACAACAACTATCATGATCAAATCCCGCATTCAACATTTTTTTTTCTTAAGAAAAAAATTACCTCAATGATCCCCTGATTCTTACAAAAGGTCATACACCATTAGTGAGTGCAACTAATCCAAGTAATTCAGACACATATGTAACTAAGAAAAAAGGCCTTTTCTGATCATGCAACTGAGTGTTGCTGATGGCTTTCGCCATCTATCGGAATAAATATCAACTAATCGTTGATTTTTTAATTATTCCAGAATTGACCAAATACCGTTTCTTGAAGAAAAGCTAACCAAGTACGCGTTTCGGGCTGTTGGCCCTCGTCAGCGTGGTGCAAGCTGTACCTCAACGACCAAAAACGCGTACGTGGTTAGATTTTCTTGATTAATCAAGAAACGGTATTTCTGGCCAATTCTGGAATAATTAAAAAAAATCAACGAGAATAGTTGATATTTATTCCGATAGATGGCGCAAGTCATCAGCAACTTTCAGTTGCACGATAAGGAAATGCCTTTTTTCTTAACTTACATACCTGATCCAAGTACAAATTCACTTTTGTACTGTTTTCACATATGTAATTGTAAAAGTCGAATTGCTTTTTCAACATATGTAAATATTTAATTAAAAAGGAATAAATGGGATCAAAATACCATTTATTTTTATCTCTTACAAGGCGTAGAGGGTCATAACCAAAACTGGATGATATCGCTTTGAAAAAATAGAGTAATCCATAAAGTTTTCCATCCAATTATATTCTAAGCAACATCTAGCTAAAACACACACACACAAAAACCTTTATTAAGACACACTGGTCTTATAGAGGATTCTCCCCGAGATTACAAGAGAGATAGGCCTGTGAAAGTGTGGAATATACAGAAGAAGAAAAAGAAAGATTATGTAAGTATGATATATACATACATATATACAACATAACAACAAAAGCCCCCATTAAGACCCAAAGTCTTACAAAAGACTCGACTGCAGGATCCAAGAAGCAAAGTAAGAAAGAGATAAAGAAGTGAACAACAACAACAAAAATTAAAAATAATATATATATATATACACATATATACATATTCACTCAATTCAAAGTAACAGTAACGATGTCTTTTTATTCACTGCCTTGTAAAACCCACATAGATCCAGTGAAAACTTTCTATCTGTTATAACATCTAGGTAACGCATCCTACAATCTTTCAGCCAATAACAGCTAGAATAAACTTTTAATTTAAATATAAATAAAAGAGTATATATACAAAATACATAAATATATATGCAAATAGAGTGCATACTTTTCAGTAATGTCTTTTAAATCGTTATCAAAAGATAAACGTAACAAGATTTCTTCACTCAAGTATATCAAAGCAACATCTGGTATTGTACACAACCTTTCAATAAATACAATTAGATTGTAAACGACATTTAAAGATTATCCCGCATGAGTTTCTTTTCAACGAAAAATCCAAATCTATTTTAAGGAGAAATAACAATAATTTCTAACCTTAGGGATGAGGTATGAAAGGATGAATTCCCATCCCTGGACACTTTTATTTTTCCGTTTATCATTACTCTTCACAATTCATCCTTTCATACCTCATCTCTAAGGTTAGAAATAATCGTTATTTCTCCTTAAAAATAGATTTGGATTTTTCGTTGAAAAGAAACACATGCGGGATAATTTTTAAATGTCGTTTTACAATAATAAGCCGCCTTATATTGTATTATATAAGATTACATATATACAAAATACATAAATATATATGCAAATAGAGTGCATATTTTTCAGTAATGTCTTTTAAATACTAATCAAGAGAGAGAGAGAGAGAGAGATAGATAGATAAACGCAACAACATTTCTTCACCCAAGTATACTAAAGCAACATCTGTTATATGCATTGTACACAACCTTTCAATAAATACAATTAGATTAAATTGAAGCAAAAATTTGTAGTTTTCGAAAAAAAATACAAATATTTATAAATAATATACAAAACAGCTTACAAAGATGAGAAAAAAAATAGTACAAATGTGATATTGTACTGGGATAAGGTGCATAATTATGAAAAAAGGCATCTTCTTATCATGAAAGTTGTTGATGGCTTGCGCCATCTATCGGAATAAATATCAATTATTCTCGTTGATTAATCAAGAATAGGTATTTTGGCCAATTCTGGAATAATTAAAAAATCAACGAGAATAGCTGATATTTATTCCGATAGATGGCGCAAGCCATCATCAACTTTTAGTTGCACGATAAGGAGATGCCTTTTTTTTTCAGAATTACAAAGATGAATTTCTTGTTTTATTTTATATCCATTTCAAGCTTTCGGGGTATTACAATCCCTTCTACCGGATTGTATGAGAAAGGTTTGTGATAGACGAAAGCTTGAGAAGAATATACAATAAAACAAGAAATTCATCTTTAGAAGCTTTTTTTGTTTATTATTTATATTTGAGTAACAGTTACCTAGAAATTATCCGAAAAAGAAAAAAATAAACAATATTAAGGTAAAGGGTTTCTTTTAATTTTGATTTTCGCAAGTTTTCGAGCAAAGTTTCTGCTCTTCAACGGGCATATACTTATATGTACAATATCAAGATGAACTTTGTACAGTAATAATTGTGTTATTGGTATGTGTGGAGATGCATCAAACTGTTTACAGCTAAAATATTAGATATTATAATGGGATGAAATATATATTAATAATGAAATAATAAAAGCTTGCGAAAATTAAAAAAAAAAAACCTTTACCTTATAATAGTGTTTATTTTTTATTTTTCGAATTATTTATATGTATTACAGAGAATTTTACTTTTCCAAAAATATAAATATTACATTTATCTCCTCTATAAGTGTTTGTTACATAAAAACAAACTTTGTTTAAAAAAATCAGAACTCATAACTCATAAACAAACTCAAATCCCACTTAAATATATCAACTTCTAAATAACACACATTTACAATTCTTTAATATGAATAACAACGAAAATAAACTTAAATTTATAAATTCGATTACCATATATTAATAAAATTTGTAAAAAAATAAAAAAATACTGGTAATGTGTGTTTCTACAGGTAAGGTCTGTAGAGATAGTATTTGATGATATTATTGAGAAGAAACACAAGTAAATTTATTTGTTACAAATTTTAAAATAAACTTAAATTTATAAATTCAATTGCCATCTATCAATAAAATTTGTAAAAAAATATATGAGATACTAAAAATGTGATTTTTATTATTCATTAATATAATTAAAATGTTATAATCATAACCATAATATTTATTAAAGTTGTTTTCATAATATAACTAAAATTATAATTTAAATAATCAAAGTAAAAATAAGAAATAAACGCAGAGTTAAATTTTAAAAATGTAAAGGAATCCTAAACAAAAAGAATATAACCTAATTTGCTTTTTGTTGATAATAATAACGTAGTTAGTTGTCTATGTATGCAAAAAACTGTTTGCTTTTGAAATATAATCAAAAAATAAATATAGTTTTAGGACAAAAGTTATTCTTCATTTTACCATTCACGACTGCATGAATTGGTAACGTAAATAGAATATACGTTTTTTTTATATGACATATATATATATATTTTTTTTTTCACTGGCAATGTGTGTCTCTACAGATAAGGTCAGTAGAGGTAGTATTTGATGATATTATTGAGAAGAAACACAAGTACATTTATTTGTTACAAATTTTAAAATAAACTTAACGAAGGGAATACAACCAACAAATATTAGATGTGTAAATATGTAAGCGTGGTAAAAGTCTGCGGAGAAGTTGCGGTATGGAAGAAAGGCGGCATGTCACCCAGCAGGGTGCTGGCTAAACATCCTTTGTACCCGCTGTCAGCTACAAAGTCGCTTGGTTGAAGGATTAGTAGTGGAGGCGGATTTGGGGCTCCACTCTCGTCTGCTTATTCTTTCCCCTCATCTAAACGAGATGTACAGGGTAGATGCTCTGGAGTTAGTCAGCAAGAATAGAGGAATGTAAAATTTCACATTTTCACAGCAAGCGGAAATGATCTAAAGTCTTTCACTGTTTTCTAGAGTCTTGCCCTGAAGTTTCAGACAATATTTCAACAATGGCAAAAAGAAATCGCCGCTTAGTTATACTGGAAGTAACCGTAGATGTCAAAGTCACAAAACCAGAAAGTGTAGATCATATAAAGTCACGCACCAAACAAGCTTAGAACTTGAAAAGTCACATAGCTACAAACGTAGACGCTTTAAAAGACCCACATCCAAATTTATAGACGTTACAAAGTCCCACAGCCAAAATTGCAGACGCTGCAAAGTCCCACAGCCAAAATTGTAGACACTGCAAAGTCCCACAGCCAAAATTGTAGACGCCACAAAGTCCCACAGCCAAATATATAGACTCTGCAAAGTCCCACAGTCAAATTTATAGACGCTTCAAAGTCCCACAGCCAAAATTGTAGACGCTGCAAAGTCACACAGCCAAAATTGTAGACGCTGCAAAGACTCAAAGCCAAAATTGTAGACGCTGCAAAGTCCCACAGATAAAATTGTAAGTGCTGCAAAGTCCAACAGCCAAAATTGTAGACGCTGCAAAGTCCA
This sequence comes from Cordylochernes scorpioides, assembly GCA_030710605.1. Taxonomy (NCBI): domain Eukaryota; kingdom Metazoa; phylum Arthropoda; class Arachnida; order Pseudoscorpiones; family Chernetidae; genus Cordylochernes; species Cordylochernes scorpioides. The sequence goes on along the minus strand of CP092869.1, from coordinate 99,303,761 downwards.
ACAGCCAAAATTGTAGACGCTGCAAAGTCCCATAGCCAAAATTTTAAGCACTGCAAAGTCCCACAGACAAAATTGTAGACGCTGCAAAGTCCCACAGACAAAATTGTAGACGCTGCAAAGTTTTACAGCCAAAATCGTAGACGCAGCAAAGACCTACAGCCAAAATCGTAGACGCTGCAAATTCCCACGGCCATTAATAAAATTAATTAAAATACTAATAGTTACATAGACATGGTAAATGTGGAAATAGTTTTCAAATACCCCAGAGGCACATTTTCTGACAAAGTCTACAATGAGAATGATGATAAGATCGGTATACCCCTTACTGAACCAATCTTCCGTGTGATCAGACTCTTTCCCCCCCATTTTTAAAAAATAATCTCACAGAGTTGTCCCCTTCTGAGAAAATCATCAGAGAGAATTATAAACTAAGCGGCAACTTTGGACCAATCCCAGGTTGGCTCTTCCTATCTGTGGGAGATATGTAAAAACGGCTTAATTTTTTTTATAAAGAAAAAAAAAAAAGGTATCTTCTGATTGTGAAACTGTTGTGCTGATGGTTTGCTTCATCTATCGGATTAATTTTCAACTAATCATTGATTTTTATTATTCCAGAATATTATTCAAATATTAAAAAAATTTGCATAATCAGAATTTTCTTGTAATTTGATTACCTTATTCAGTATAATTTCTTACTTTTATACTAAGTATTTAATTTCTATTTACATAATTAATTATTTTTTTTGAAAATAGAGCAATCCATAAATAAATCTTTAATTAAAAAGGCATATATTGGATCAAAAAATTATTTATTTTACCAATATTTCAGCTGGCTGAACGCCAGCCTTTATCAAGGTGTTATAACATTTTAAAGTGTCTTTAAAATGTTATAACACCTTGATAAAGTTGGCGTTCAGCCAGCTGAAATATTGGTAAAATAAATAATTTTTTGATCCAATATATGTCTTTTTAATTAATAATTAATTATATAATTATTGTTTTATTCTCTCTTCTATATATATGTCATAATTTGTATATAATTGTATGCACCCCCGACCCACTATGCATGTACAATGTATGATTTTCAAAGATTTAATAAAGAATAAGGTAACTGGAGGAAAGAAAGTATCAACAAGACATAGGAAGCAGGCTAAAAGCGGGCACAAGTATAAATAACTTGTATAGTCAATACTTCCTGACAAGAGGCCGGACGTATCTGGTGACTGCAAAAGTTATAAAAGTAGAGAGACGCCCAATATTTCCGGACAGGACCGGACGTATTTGATAACCGCGGAAGTAAATAGAGTCGAACACACCCGATACTTCCTGACCAGGCCGGGCATATCTTCCACCAAAGAAAGCCGCCGGTCCAATAACTAAGTAGGTCAACCAATAGAAAAACGGGCACGCTCCATCCTTCGACCAATGGGAAGGAAGAAGACTCGTGGTGTTAAATCGAGAAGTAAGAATTGTCAGTAGTGATTTCGCTCTCATAGGAACAACACCTACAGTAGTGCTTTGGCTCCCAAGGAGGTGACATCGGCTCTGGACCTCTCTCCCTCTGCTCATCCCGTAGCTAAGTACAATCACCACCATGTGATCAGATAATTAACAATCAACACCCGCTCCGCCTTCTCAAGCTTTCTTTCCTCCAACCCAGTTGCTTTTTATTTTCAAACCCCATCACGTGTCCTGATTATTCCTAACTGTATGCTTCACTTGCCACTCAACGACTGCGTTTCAACCAATCCTCACCATTCAAATCGAACAACAAGAAATTCCGCAACGATATTGTCACAGAACGGTTAAGTCGACAGGATTCTACAACAGTGTAATACATCAAATATTGCAGTGTAATAACTTTGGATATATTACATATATGTCTTCAATTAATTATTTAAAGATGTCAATTCTATGGATGTTTGTAAACGATCAGAATTGAGTGAAGTGTACAGAAAAACTGCTGGTTTATATGCTTAGTATCCACTTCAGTGTTAAGTGAGCAACACTAAAATGGTTTCTACTCACTTTTCTGGTGTAATTTAAATGTTGGCAGTGATGTTTTATTGGTTAATTAGGTTTTGATAACTAAGGATTAAATTGTACAACTGCCAACAATCAGCAATATGGGGAGATATGTTTTATCACCAAAGCTTTAGTGAAGACATTTTCAAATCATTTCAAATTTGATTTTAGAAAGGTGGGAGATACTTGTATGCTCAGTTAAAAAACTTGCATAATTGCATTCAACAATTCTCCTTTACTGAATTCATATGAAATATTGTATCATATGTAAATATATGCCAGTGTTTTTAGTCTTTTATTTATTTTGCATCTTTTCCTCAGATTTACCCAGACCAATCTGTTTATAAACTTAATTGTCATAAGTGAATTCTCCGGTATATGAATTCCATTATTACCATTATTTGTAAGAAGTTTTTACTTTTTTATTTCCATTTGCAGACTCTACAAAGCTACAGCTACAGGGAAGAGTAACGGGAGCCCGGACAGGTGATCCACGGCGGAAGAAGCGCATCGTCGCAAGGAACCGGAGGGTCACGCGCGACAATATATATATAAGTTTGAATTTTCATTACAGTTGGCGCACTAATGTATCATAATATAATTGTTCCTAGTTGGCTACCAAAAGAAAAATCCTATCCATGGTACATCAGCCAATAGCAAGGCAGTTCCCCTCCACCCATTTATAGTGTCCTGGTTGAAGCACACGTGCCTTGCACGAGATAACATCAGGTCTGGTTGACGAGCGAGTGTGTAAGCTCTATTAATACGACCCCCAACATTTCCGACGTTTTTCTGCCTCTCGGCTTATCTCCCGTGAGACAACCCTCTTTTCTAGGAACTCTTGGAAGTTATCAAGATCAGAGAGGAGAACCATCTTTCCCCCTTTTTTAAAATCATTATTATGTTCTATTTATAGTTGTGTTTTTAATAAGGAATCATAATTTAGCTTGGCATCCTGATTCAGCTTTTTTTTTTTACTAATTCATCTTTCTCTCTCTTTTGATGAGTTTGCTGATTGTGCGCATTGCTTTCTAATTGCTGATGTACCTAAGATGAAGCTGTTAGCTCAGGTTGGGTAAAAAAAAATAATTATTTCTTGTTTTTTTCTTTTTCCTGATCTAATTCAGGCGTGTGATTGGCATGACATGACTGTCAGCTTGGATCTGTGGTTATCTGAATCTCCTATCAGAGATCTGGTTTAAAAGGGAATGTTGTGATGAAAGATCTCTAGTTGGATTATATCTCCATGATAATCATGGAAGATGGAAGGTTGGATTTTGTTACTTTTTTTATGATATAGTGTTGTATTTGAAAATAGAGCAATCCATACTTAATTCATTAGATAATAAAAGGCATATTTTGGATTCAATAAAATATTTATTTTGCAAATATTTCGGCTGGCTGAACGCCAACCTTTATCGAGGCATTACATTTTTGTATAAACAAACTCAGCACCGCATAGTGTTATAATATCACAGTTGAAATCAATTAAAATACAGAGTAGGTGGGAGAAATTTGTGCATGAAAAAAACTATTATAAAAATTGCAATCAAATATGTAAAATATCTTAAAATATTAAAGGAAAAAAAAAAGAGTTCTATCTTATATTAAAAAAAAAAAATGTAATAAGTACATAAAAATAATTCATTAACAACTCATTAATAATTATAATAATAATAATATTTTTTTCATGCACAAATTTCTCCCACCTACTCTGTATTTTAATTGATTTCAACTGTGATATTATAACACTATGCGGCGCTGAGTTTGTGTATACAAAGATGTAATGCCTTGATAAAGGTTGACGTTCAGCCAGCCGAAATATTGACAAAATAAATATTTTATTAAATCCAATATATGCCTTTTTATTATCTAATAGTGTTGTATGTAGGGGGCATTGTTTGCCCGTCTTATATATATATATGGAAAAAATAGTACAAATATGAAATTGTATTGGTATAAGGTGCATAAATTAAGAAAATAAAAAAGGCATCTCCTTATCGTACAACTGAAAGTTGCTGATGGCTTACACCATCTATCGGAATAAATATCAACTATTCGTTAATTTTTAATTATTCCGGAATTGGCCAAATACCAAAATTAATATTTATATTTAATTGTAAAGGCATATATTGGATCAAAATATCATTTATTTTACCAATATTTCAGTTGGCTGAATGCCAATCTTTTTCAAGGTGTTATAACATTTTAATGTGTGTCAACAACAAACTCAGCGCCACATAACATCAACCGTTCAGCCAACTGAAATATTGGTAAAATAAATTATATTTTGATCCAATATATGTCTTTTTAATTAAAGATTTATTTATGGATTGCTCTATTTTCAAATATATATATGTGTTGTGTTAGTGTTGTGGCTTTGTCACCGACCCGAGACCGCTAGTTGAGGCGACGGTCAATAGATGGCGTCTGGTTTTAGACGTCTTTTTTGACGGGAGAGACGACCCTTGTCTCTTTAGATCAATTTCCTCCCGGCAAAATTTCCATCTATATATATGTTGTAATTTTTTTTTAAATTTAATTATTTTATATTATTATTATTTTTTCATATATATATGTTTGTTAGAATTTTAGCAATATCTAAACGAAAAAAACAACACTGTGTTTATTCAACAATATATGTAATAAGTATTGTACATATAGGTAAATAAATGTTTTTTTCAGACAGATTATGTAAATAAAAGTTGAACATACAGCTATGTAAATATAGTGTTGCATAAACAACTGTAGCGCCACATTCATTTATAAAGTTTTATGATGATTATACGTGTGGTACATACAGCTTATGTCTTCTTTCTTTCCTACTTATCTCCACTCAATCATATCAGGGTATCAAACTTTGACAACCATCATGACTGGGTGAAGTAGAATGCGTCTGCCTTTGTCATTAAGACTGGAAGCATTATTCAGTGGCAGGCCGACTTAGCTCCAAAAGAAATGGCCGCCTCTAACATGAGGAACAGACGCCATGTACAGCTGCTCCTAACATGGAGTACAAACGCTGCTCATCCTGTATCCCTGGATTAGGAGTCCTTACAGGTTACTATCAGCCGGGCCAGCTGAGCCCAGGTTTTTTAGTGAGCTTGTTACTGCTCCCCCTCCTCCTTTTTCATCCGGGCTTGGGACCGGCAAAGGTGGAGTTCAGCTTACGTAAATTAATGAAGAAATACAGCCTATGTAAATATGTGTTATACCTACATTCATACAAATAAAAGAAGAAATACAACCTATGTAAATATGTTTTGGTTAGTAGCCCGTCAAACCATATTCTCTCTATGTAAATAAGTATTGTACAACATTCTATGTAAATAAAAGACAACACCTATATGTAAATAAGTATTGTACAACATTCTATGCAAATAAAAGAAAAAAACCTATGTAAATAAGTATTGTACAACATTCTATGCAAATAAAAGAAAGAAAACCTATGTAAATAAGTATTGTACAACATTATATGCAAATAAAAGAAAGAAAACCTAAGTAAATAAGTATTGTACAACATTCTATGCAAATAAAATAAAGAAAACCTATGTAAATAAGTATTGTACAACATTCTATGCAAATAAAAGAAAGAAAGCCTATGTAAATAAGTATTGTACAACATTCTATGCAAATAAAAGAAAGAAACCCTATATAAATAAGTATTGTATAACATTATATGCAAAGAAAAGAAAGAAACCCTATATAAATAAGTATTGCATCACATGCTATGCAAATAAAAGAAAGAAAGACAACACCTATATGTAAATAAGTATTGTATCACATGCTATGTAAATAAAAGACAACACCTATATGTAAATATGTATTGTATCACATTCTATGCAAATAAAAGACAACACCTATATGTAAATAAGGTAATACACATACGACGCAAACAGAAAGTTGGCGGCAGACGACCCTGCTGCGGCGCCAGGGAGTGATTTAAAGCCCCGTGACCCCCAAATATTTAGAGCCCCCCTGTTGACACCCCTTCTAAACATCTTATAAATCCTGTGACAACTCGGGCTGTGACGCAACTGTCTCCAAGAACGACGTTTGTCGTTGAAACAGATCCTCATTCTTTGTTGTCAAAATTCCTGGTCCTTTCCATGATTTGCATAGCTCTCTATAGCGGATATGTCTACCAACCGTTTGTTAAACAAACATATTAACATAAGTACGATAATAAACGCTAAGTAGGAAAAAAGATTTTCTTTTAAAAAAACATTCAAAATCTTTTACAATGTTTCCCTTCGTTATTATTGGCACTTAGAGAAATGAAAGAAGATAAACTTGGAAATACTATATAAACCAATTTATCTTGTGATCCCAACCATAAACAATTTGTAAACAAACTAAAAAGACAATAAGAGAAATAGTCTTAGTAACAAAATAATCAAAATGAATAATCAATTAATTAATTAATCACAATTTTATTACATAGTTCTTTTCCTATGGGATCTGTGAACCATAGATTTCAAAGCTTGTTGCTATTGACATGGATCTGAAATGTTTCTCTCATGGATTGTTTTCTCGAGGTTTTGAAAGTCATTTTTCTTTCGTTGTAGTTTTTACAGAGACATCGTCTTCTTTGAGGGAAGTCCTGAATTTGACAGAGCTGTAAAATCTTGAAGTCAGTGATAGAAAAATGTGTATAAAATATAACATTTTATCTCGAAACTTGTGCGTCCAGAAAAAAAAAAGGTTACACTGACGAGTGCAATAGCCCGAAATCATGGTCACCGGGTTGGCGTTCTGAGTTGAGCTAAGCTGGTGTTCGATCTGTTATCCGAGAGGTGTACTCCATCATCGGGCGTACCTGCAGTCCTGGATCTTTCCTGTTGATCTCGAGGACCATACCATCACCATCTCTTCAGCGGTGAAGCATGATATCTACGTATTCTTCGTAGATGTCGAAATACGTGGTGTCGCTGAAGACCCACTGGTGATTCTCCACCAAACTCTGCAGTGATGGCAGAGGCGCCATATTCATTGTACATAGTATCATATATATATAAATGAAAAACAATAGAAAAAAATAAAAGATAAGTGGGTCAGGTGTTGATATTAAAAATAAAGAAGGCATATCCTGACCATGAGCACATGTGCTTTTTTTAGATGGCAGAGCGCCATCTAGTGGAGCAAAAATAAACTAAACGTCTTTTTAGCTTGCTCCGTGTTATTTGGCCAACCCAAAAATCTAAAAAAGCACATGTGCTCGTGGTCAGGAGATGCCTTCTTTATTTTTAATATATATATATATAATTATCCTTTTGAAATAGTAAAAACTGTGTACTTTTGTATGTATTGACAAAATGTCAATAAAATTATTTTATTTGTCAATTGTCAAAGCCTGTATTGTGACACCGATCCGAGTCCGTTAGTTTGCACAGACGTTCAATAGATGGCTCAAAGTATGAAGGTCAATTTTGAAAGTACTGGTAGCATTTTCTGTTTAAGAACAATTTGGTCCAAACAAAATTTCACTCCAAAATAAGCTACACATAAAAAGACGAACTTATGAATGAAAGCTTATGAAGCTGCCTTCCTATACAGGGTATGCAACAAAATCAATCCAATACAATAGTAGAGAGCGGTCTGGAGTTTAATTTGGCGAAACCACTGAGAGGGTTCACTACTGATGAGCCAAGCTCTCTCATTCAATAACTTATATCATTACAGTAAGGTCTGTAGATATAATATTTGATGCTATTATTAAAAAGATATAAAATTTTTATTACTCTCCTGCTGGATAAAACATTTGTTTATAAATATTTAAAATTTTTCAAGGCGATTGATAAAATGAGGGAAGAAGTGCTCAATTCCACAGACAACGGCTGATTGCTCCCCCTCCCCTCTAAATTGCTTTTCTTCCTCACTCATGTACATATATAATCTTTTAGGGAAATCCCCTTGTAAGACATTAGTGTCTTAATAAAGGTTTTGTTGTTGTTGTTGCTATTATTAAAAAGAAATACATTTCCAGTAAATTTAATTGTTACACATTTTAACGAACTTATGAATACAAAAAAAAAAAAGGTAAAATAGTAAAGGTAAGTTAAAAGAACCTCGACTCATTTGTACGTCCAACAAGATGTATGCTCCAATGGCCCCCGATTCTTGCAAAGGTCCAACCCCACCAGCGAGTGCAAGTAACCAAACGGGGCTCTGGCACATTTGTAAGTGCAAAGTCGAACTGCTTTTCACATGTGTAGACATGTGGTGCGCTTACAGTAAAAAGCAGTCGCTAACTACCCACCATGATTATCATGACCTGTACCACGTGTACTAGGGATAAGCAAAAAAAATAATAATAATAAGATGTGTGTATTAACCTAGGTAAGATACAAGTACCTCTACAAGCAACTTATCGGGTGGTAAACCAAGGTAAGATACAAGTACCTCTACAAGCAACTTATCGGGTGGTAAACCAAGGTAAGATACAAGTATATTGATGAACTTGTACCACCCAACATGGTGTCTAAGAAAAAAAGGCAACTCAAGTGCCTCAATAAACTTGTACCATCCTACAGGATATTTAGGAACATAGGTAAGATACAAGTACCTATCCGAACAAAGTGCCAGGTAAAACAAGGGTAAGATACAAGTACCTATCCGAACAAAGTGCCAGGTAAACCAAGGGTAAGATACAAGTACCTATCCGAACAAAGTGCCAGGTAAAACAAGGGTAAGATACAAGTACCTATCCGAACAAAGTGCCAGGTAAACGAAGGTAAGATACAAGTACCTATCCCACAAAAAGGTACTAGATAATCCAAGATAAGATACAAGTTCATCAACAAACTTTTACTTATCCCAACAAGGTATCAGATAACCCAAGGGTAAGATACAAGTACCTATCCCAACAAGGTACCAGATAATCCAAGGTAAGATACAAGTTCATCAACAAACTTTTACCTATCCCAACAAGGTATCAGATAAACCAAGGTAAGATACAAGTACCTATCCCAACAAGATATCAGATAAACAAGGTAATACAAGTTCATCAACAAACCTTTACCTATCCCAACAAGGTATCAGATAAACTGAGATAAGATACAAGTTCATCAACAAACTTTTACCTATCCCAACAAGGTATCAGATAAACCAAGGTAAGATAAAAGTACCTATCCCAACAAGGTATCAGATAAACCAAGGTAAGATACAAGTACCTATCCCAACAAGGTATCAGATAAACAAGGTAATACAAGTTCATCAACAAACCTTTACCTATCCCAACAAGGTATCAGATAAACTGAGATAAGATACAAGTTCATCAACAAACTTTTAACTATCCCAACAAGGTATCAGACAAACCAAGGTAAGATACAAGTACCTATCCCAACAAGGTATCAGATAAACCAAGGTAAGATACAAGTTAATCTTAGAAAGAGACTTGCTTCTCCCGGGAATTGCTCAGACACGTCCCTCATTATATTATGTAGTATCCACCCTGTCAGATAATAGGTCATTCACATTAAATGTATATAAATTTTACATGAAGGCTTTGGAAATCAAAGACATGTCTACTTAACGGATCTTTCTTGAATTTTTTTTTTACTTATATAATACCCCTTCTCATATAATGGAGAATCTGTATGAGACCAGAGAGTCTCAATAAAGGCTTTGTGTGTGTGATACAAGTTCATCAACAAACTTGTACCTATCCCAACAAGGTATCAGATAAACCGAGCTAAGATACAAGTCCATCAACAAACTTGTACCTATTCCAACAAGGTATCAGATAAACCAAGGTAAGACACAAGTACCTCGATAAACTTGTACCTTCCCACAAGGGATCAGATAAACCAAGGTAAGATACAAGTTAATCAACAAACTTGTACATCCACAGACCACGAAACCAAATTAGAGCAAAGAGTTATGGCAGGAAACAGCCAGATGGGAACACACACCACTTATTTACGGCCGGTAATACGACACCTCGGTGGAAATTGGGGTAGAGAGGGGGATCTTTATTGATATATCTTCGTCTGATGTTACATTCAGTCGTCTGTTACAATATTGAGTGCAGATTTGTTACAAACTTCCTTCAGTCACCATTCCGAGACACTTGCTATAGAGCCTGTTGTTGTTTCTTATCCCCTTGAGTAAAGATTACCCAAATTCCATGAGTTCATCGGAGGCAGTGTGTTGTTGTTTCTTATCCCCTTGTGTAAAGATTACACAAATTCCATGAGTTCATCGGAGGCAGTGTGTTGTTGTTTCTTATCCCCTTGTGTAAAGATTACACGAATTCCATGAGTTCATGCTCCTCAAGATATTTGATAATAAGCAGTTGCCTCTCCCAAAGGTCCTGTTTAGTGCATCTAATGTAAGCCAAAGTGTTCTGGAGCTGCAGGATCTACGAATATCTGAATTTTCGCTTTGAATATGAACACATTAAAAATAAATATCACTTCTTCAATTATCAATTAACGTCTTTGATGTTACATTACCCTTGTAGATATGGTACAGACCATGATAATCATATTGGGTAGTTAACCTCTGACTTTTACTGTAAGTGCACCGCATGTCTATACATGGTGCAGGCCATGATAATCATAGTGGGTAGTTAGCCACTTTCTTCTACTGTAAGTACGCCACATGTCTACAAATGGTACAAGCCATGATAATCATGGTGGGTAGTTAGCGACTGTCTTTTTCTGTATTTTGATGAAACCGATTGTTTATTTATTTATTTTTAAAGGAGAAAGGCAATTTTGTTCACACCTGTTTATATGTGTGTCTTCAATAAAGGTCACTGTAATATATTTCAGAGTTATTGTCTGAATCCCGATATACATGCTGAAAGGTACAACTTCCTTAAGTTTTGTCCATGAGTGTATATATGTATGTCTTCAATAAAGGTCACTGTAATATATTTCAGAGTTATTGTCTGAATCCCGATATACATGGTAAAAGGTACAACTTCCTTAAGTTTTGTCCATGAGTGTATATATGTGTGTCTTCAATAAAGGTCACTGTAATATCTTTCAGAGTTATTGTCTGAATTACGATACACATGCTAAAAGGTACAACTTCCTTAAGTTTTGTCCATGAGTGTATATATGTATGTCTTCAATAAAGGTGACTGTAATATCTTTCAGAGTTATTGTCTGAATCCCGATATACATGCTAAAAGGTACAACTTCCTTAAGTTTTGTCCATAAGTGTATCTTTGCATTTTTTTCTTCTCTTTCTCCTCTTCTTTCATGCATTCTACCCTCTAATACTCCATTTTCTTCTAGTAATGAAAGTATAAAATGATTCTGTGGCAACACAAGAGAAAAAGAAGAAGAGTGTGTTAATAGATTAAGTATTATCAGGAGATGGAGCATCCTGCCAAAAGAAGAACAAAAAAGAAAAGAAAAAAGAACGGCCTAAACCTCTTGTTTCTATCATCATCACCCAATAACATCAACAAGCCATTCTCCGATTTCATAACAAACTCTTCCGGGGGAACTACTTCCTGGCCAGACTTCCCTCTATCTCCTACATAGCATGGTCAATCCTACGTACTCTATCAAGTGGTTGGTGGTCAAGTTATCAAATAGTTTCAATACCATCTTGTTCTTTAATATTTCTTATCTAAAATATTTCTTGATACTGTGTCTTGATTTATTGTTGATACCCAGACTGTGGTCTAAAGCCTGGTGTATTCTATAAATTCAAGTTTTCTTTGAAGTACTTTCAACAATTGGATTTTCTATTAAGCGGTTGAATATTATAATATCAAAGAATTCAACATCGTCTTTTGTTACTTAATCTTTCTCAACTAGAATATCACTTGATACTTTTTCTTGATTGATTACTAACATACAGGCTGTGGTCTAAAAGCCTGGTGTATCCTATAAATTCAAGTTTTCTTAGAATTCCATTCAAAAATGTATTTTCTATCAAGCGGTTGAAGATTAGAATATCAAAGAATTCAACATCGTCTTTTGTTACTTAATCTTTCTCAACTAGAATATCTCTTGTGATACTGTGTTTTGATTGATTGTTGATACCCAGACTGTGGTCTAAAGCCTGGGGTATTCTAGAAATTGAAGTTTTCTTAGAATTCCTTTCAACAATTAGGTTTTCTATCAAGCGGTTGAAGATTAGAATATCAAAGAATTCAACATCGTCTTTTGTTACTTAATCTTTCTCAACTAGAATATCTCTTGTGATACTGTGTTTTGATTGATTGTTGATACCCAGACTGTGGTCTAAAAGCCTGGGGTATTCTATAAATTGAAGTTTTCTTAGAAATTGGGTTTTCTATCAAGCGGTTGAAGATCAGAACAACAAAGATTCAATACCATCTTGTTCTTTAATCTTTCTTACCTAGAATATCTCTTGAGACTGTGTCTTAATTAATTGTTGATACCCAGGCTGTGGTCTAAACGCCTGGTGTATTCTATAAATTAAAGTTTACTTAGAATTTCCTTCAACAATTGGGCTTTCTCTCAGGTATTTGAAGTTCAGATAATCAACCATTTTCCCCATTTCTACCATCTTTTGAAATTTAATCTTTCTCAACTGTAAGATCTCTTGATACTTTTCAATTGATTGCTGATATTCAGGTTATAGTAATGTATAGCTATAGAATCAAGAAGTCTTCTTAGAATTCCTTTCAACAAATGTGTTTCTATTAAGCGGTTGAAGATTAGAATATCAAAGAATTCAATAGCATCTATTGATATTTAATATTTATCACTTAGAATATCTCTTGATACTGTGTCTTAATTGATTTCTGACATCCAGGATGTGGTCTAAAAGCCTGGAATATCTATAAATTGAAAAGTGTTATTTTATAATTCCTTTCAACAAATGTTTTTCCTATCAAGCGGTTGAAGATCAGAATATATCAATTATCCAATACCATCTTTTGATCTTTAATATTTTTCAACTGGAAGATCTCTTGATCTTAATACTGTCTACATTGAATGCTGACACAAAAGCTGTCGTATGGTATCTATAGAATCAACAAGTCTTCCTAGAATTTCTTTAAACAAAGTAGTTTTCTATCGAGTTATTGAAGTTCAGAATATCAACTATTCACTATACCATCTTTTGATGTACCAAAAACTCTTGGATTCACCCGACCTCGAAATTCATTTTGTCTCCTCTCTAATTGTAAATACGCTGCTGTATCACCTCATAAGCATAAATAAATAAATAATAAATCTTTTGATATTTAATCCTTCTTATCTAGAATATCTCTTGATACTGTTTTGATTGATTGTTAACACACAGGCTGTGGTCTAAAGACTTTATATATTCTATAAATTTAAGTTTATAATTCCTTTTAACAATTATCTTTTCCTATCAAGAGGTTTAAAATCAGAAGCTATCAACTATTCACTACCATTGTTTGAATCTTTAATATTTTAAAACTGAAATATCTCTTGATACCGTCATTATTGATTGCTGACACCAAGGATATCGTAGGGTACCTATAGATTGAAAAAGTCTTTTTTATATTTCCTTTCAACAAATGTGTTTCCTATCAAGCGGTTGAAAATCAGAATATCAACTATTCACTACCATCTTCTGATCTCAATATTTCTCAATTGGAAGATCTCTTGATACTGTGGTTGTTGATTGCTGATACTATAGTTATAGTAGGGTATCTATAGAGAATCAAGATGTATTTTCCTAGAATTCCTTTCAACAATTGCGTTTTCTATCAAGCGGTTAAAGATCAGAAGATCAACCATCTTTACCATCTTTTGATCTTTAATATTTCTCAACTGAAAGATATTTTTTCTTGATACTGTGTTAAATGATTGCTAATAGTTAGGCTGTCGTAGGATATCTATAGAATTGATAAGTATTCCTAGAATTTCTTTCAACAAATGTAATGATCAACCATCTTTATCAACTCTACCATCTTTTGATCTTTATATTTCTCAACTGAAAGATCTCTTGATACTGTCTTGAGTGATTACTGACACCAAGGATGTCGTAGGTTATCTATGGAATCAACACGCATTCCTAGAATTCCTCTCAACAAATGTTTTTCCTATCAAACGGTTAAATATCAGAAGATCAACTATTCACTTACCATCTTTTGATATTTAATATTTCTTATCTATCTGAAGACGCCTAGCAAAATTTCGATCTCTAAAACAAATTCTCTCTGTAGACAAAATTTGCTTAAAACTACACGTGAAAGGTATATAGAATATTAAATTGTTTTTAAAATAGAGAAATCCATATTTAGATTTCTTTTCATGATAAAATTGTGAAAAAAGTTTTAAAATTTAAGGTAAATATTTCTTGGAAGATATAGTCGATGTTTTATTAAGCCCGTTGAAGAGCGATTATTACTTGAAAGCTAGCGTTTTGTAATAAAAAGAAATTCATTGTGAGAAAATATTTGTAATTTTAAAATATTTATATAATAAAAATACATATATTGTATTGAATAAAATTATATTCAATCCACAATGTATGCCTTTTTATTATCTAAAGAATACTAAATATGATTAAAAATCTTATAGGAGGTTTGATTGCTAATAACTTATCGTTATAATAAAAGAAACAAAAACTTCATTGTTCTTGGAAATTTTGTTATTTAGCGCTTTGGTGATCATTATTTAGAAAAATATGTTAAAAATTGAAGATACTTTATCTGAGTTATGGCCAAAGTTCTCTGTAATCAAAGAAGATGGTATATCAGAGGAGAACAGAATGTTCTTGGAATCTTTGCTATTTAGCGCTATGGTGATCATTTATAAAAAAAAAATATGTTTAAAATTGAAGATACTTTACCTGAGTATGGCCAAAGTTCTCTGTAATCAAAGAAGATGGTATATCAGAAGAGAACAGATTGTTCTTGGAATCTTTGCTATTTAGCGCTATGGTGATCATTATTTAGAAAAATATGTTAAAAATTGAAGATACTCTACCTGAGTTGTGACCAAAGTTCTCTGTAATCAAAGAAGATGGCATATCAGAGGAGAACAGAATGTTTCTCAGAGCCCTAGGCAAGCGTTTCGAATCCAACATCACATGCTTCAAGAATTGCTTTTTTTTTCTGCCAAGAATTCTACGATCATTTATATCTTCAGAACAATCGGGCAGCGATTAAACAATTAAGGAAGAAAATGAGGCGGGAGGCGGCTTCGTGACTGGAGCGATGGAATCAATTTGGTGATGTCAATAGAGGTGTGGGCCATTCATCAATTTTCAATTACATATCACTTTCTAAATGGAGGGGTTGGAGTAATTAATTTTGCCGAGGACTTTCTGGAGCTGCTACCTATCTTACCATCGTGAAGAAAGAGGTTTGCTTGGCCGGCTTTCATATTTCTATAAAAATAGATACTTCAACGTTACTTCTCCTAACGAAGAAATGCTTTATATTTATTTATTTCTCCTGACGAAGACAAAAGATTTTTGTCGAAAGGTTGAGAAAAATAAAAAACTCTAACTGGCCGAAGGGTTCTCGTAAAATCTCCGTTTTATTTTTCTATTTTAACTCGAAGAGTTTATTTTAGTCGATTTTTCTTCATAGTTAGGTAATCGGCAACACTGTACACATTTTCTTTTGGTAATTTTGCATATGTTTGTTTTTTATAATACAATATAATGCGGCTTTTGATTGTAGAACGACATTTGAAAACCATCCCGCATGTGTTTCTTTTCAACGAAAAATCAAAATTTATTTTGAGAAGAAATAACGATTATTTCTAACCTTAGGGATGAAGTATGAAAGGATGAATTGTGAAGAGCATAGTCGTTATTTCTCCTTATAATAATTTTTGATTTTTCGTTGAAAATAAACACATGCGGGATGGTTTTCAAATGTCGTTTTACAATAAGTTTGTTTTGTTTAATATATTATGGTTCACACCTTGTTGTAATTGAGTTAAATATTAAAACACAAATAATTGTGACTATCCCTTATTTATAAATAGGAAACGTTACATAGTTGAAAACGTTAGTTCATATTGTCAAGAAGCTCCATCCAGATGGGACACCTGTCAATCATCCCTGGACCCCGGGGGGGACCACAGGTGTGAGGGGTTCTCGGAAGCTGATCTGTAAATAAGGAAAACGGGACGGTGGCTGACGTCGCTCATTAGGATTATCTTTTAACTTGGGGGTAAGTTGTACACTCTCTCTCCCTATCATATATCTATCATTATTAATCTTATTTATTCATTTTATGTATTTAACCTTATATAATCTTATATGGACGTTATAATAAATCAATTTCGATCTCAATCTCTCTCCCTATAAATACCCACCTTTATAATAAATTAATTTATTCCCAAATTTGCCCTTGCTTTATTTATCTCCGCGACAATATATTCTAACTTATACATTGGGCGGCCCCCTGACCTGCAGGGCTGGGTACATGGCCTAGACGATGACAACATCCTGGTGTCTACCAAGACACACATCTATAAGTACTTCCTCGGTGTGGAACTGAGGAGTGAAGACCTTGTCTGGAGGAGAACTCTCTCAAGGTGGGGAAGTCTTCCTTGCTGAAGAAATTTGTACATATACACAACTATATATATTCTCCTACATTTTATCTACCCTTTATTTACTATCTTATTATATTTATTCCACCTTTGTAACAATTGGTTATAAGAATCAATACAAATGTTTAAATTATCTACCTATTACTGTAGATGTAGAATAGACGCTGCAGGGGGACCAGTCGAAGGCGCCCAATGTTGCCAGGCAGTTTGTTTGTTTGGTTAGCGCGCCAATATTTCTGGCTGACGGAGTACACAGATTTATTGGGTAAATAAATACACAGGACGGAAATACAACAATATGGCGCCGACCTGGTACGTCTTTGTATCAAGCCAACACTTTCTAAGTTCCATTCTCTTTCATTGATTCATTTTTTACATAAATGCTAAAACTTTTAATTTATATGTTTATAAAAAGAAAATCTATTTAATTAGTTTCATTCCATCAGTTGCTGAATCATTCCCGCTTTATCTAATATTCTTATCTAATCAACACCTATCTTTATTTTATCTTCCCTGGCCTGGGGAATCTAAACTCTTTTGAACAACCTTGGTGGCGTGCAGCACCTTGGTACTTTGATATAGTGTATTGTCTGCTTGCTACATTATTTGGGCTTAAAAATCACACTTTGATTAGTAGCCCGTAAAACCATTTCTTTACACAATGCACCTATACCGTCTTTGTTTTAAACATGTTCTTAATTTATGTCTATTCATATATAACATGTAGTTTTAAATTAAGTCTTGAAGAAACTCCTCCTTTGCCGGTCCCAAGCCCGGATGAAAAAGGAGGAGGGGAAGCAGTAACAAGCTCACTAAAAAACCTGGGTTCAGCTGGCCCGGCTGATAGTACCCTGTAAGGGTTCCTAATCCAGGGATACAGGCTGAGCAGCGTTTATACTCCATGTTAGGAGCGGCTGCACATGGTGTCTGTTCCTCATGTCAGAGGCGGCCATTTTTTTTTTAGCTAAGTCGGCCTGCCACTGAGTAGTGCTCCCAGTCTTAATGACAAAGGCAAACGCATTGTACTTCACCCAGTCATGATGGTTGTCAAACAGATACCATCAAGGGGCACAACTTGATACCCTAATATGATTGAGTGGAGATATGAAAGAAGAAGAGTCTGGAAGATATTGGTTAGATCTTCATTTTCTCAGCTTTTATTTTTTTGTTGATATCTTCATCTTTTCATTAGACTTACATCTATACTGTCTTGGTGATACAGTGTTGGTTCTTCTTCCTCTTATAACACCTGGTTTTCTGTTTCAGGTTTGGTCAATATTTTCTTCTTATCATTGATAGAGAGTCTCATCTTTTGAGCTATTCACCTATAATACCTTTGTTTAAAACACACTCTTGATCCTTTAACGTATATTCATTAGATATACACGCATAGAAAAAACATAGGGAAGTGGAAAATCTGATGTCGCCGGTTATCTATTTTTTTGAAGGAGACAGAGGCAATTTTATGCACACTTGGTTATCTTGTGTGTCTTCAATAAAGGTCACTGTAATATCTTTCAGAGTTATTGTCTGAATCCCGGTATACATTATCTTAACTATACACACTCATGGACAAAACTTAAGGAAGTTATACCTTTTACCATGTATATCGGGATTCAGACAATAACTCTGAATGATATTGACTAATGATAATGACAGTGACCTTTATTGAAGACATACATAATGATAATGACAGTGACCTTTATTGAAGACATACATATATACACTCATGGACAAAACTTAAAGAAGTTGTACCTTTTACCATGTATATCGGGATTCAGAACAATAACTCTGAAAGATATTACAGTGACCTTTATTGAAGACACACAAAATAACCAAGTGTGAACAGCCTCTGTCTTCTTTAAAAAAACTAGACAACGGGTGTTATCAAAACTTTCCACTTCCTTAAGTTTTGTCCATGAGTGTATATGAGATTTATCACACACACACACACACATTGACGGAGATCAATATGATTTTTTTAAATTATAAAAAAGCTACACCAGATACTGTACTCGTGTGGCCTGACAGTGTAATTGGAAGCTGAAATCCATGGTAGTAAACATGGCGGCCCTTGTTAGCTACCCTCACCATGGGTTTTATGGCTTGTTGATTTACTGGGCACTATTGTCATGTTGGAGGTATCAATTACAGCGGGAGGATCAAAGGCTACCATCGATCGTCTGACAGAATACTGATTTTATCGTCTGATTGGATATAGAATATAACTTTGTATTCGACTCTTGTCGTTTGTTATGTTAAATACAGTAGTACTTCAATGGGAAACACCGCCATGATCGCAACTAGAACTGGTAATAAATAAGATGATATGTAAATTATTACCACGACATCTATCGATACAAATTGAAACTATTTGGTGCGTTTTTTTTTTTTTAATAAAATAAAGGTAACCTTCCTACAAACAAATATTTCTCAAAATAGTTTTTTTTTGTTATTTTTTATTTTAAAATGATTTCCTATTTAAATTTTGAATTTCTAGCTTATATTTCAGTTGTAAATATCCACGCTGTGCGCGTATATATGTAAACACTTCTTGTAAGAAACAATCCATGTTTTTAATTAAGTTTGTCAAAGAGCGATTATCACTTGAAAAGCTAGCGTTTCATAGTATAAAGAAATTCATAGGACATGCAACAACTGTCCTGGTGTAGAACCTACACACATATTCTCATGTCCAGCAATGGTCGCAACCTTGCAGAAAATTGACATGAACCCAGAGCAGCAGCTTTACACACCCAAGATAGTGGACATTACTGCTGCTGTGATAGAGATGCATGGAGATATCTGAGGTTCTTCATTGGACAGGACAACAAAAACAATACAGTATACACACCCAAGATAGAGAACGACTGCTGTGATAGAGATGTATGGAGACATTTGAGGCTCTTCATTGGGCACAACAACAACAACAATACAGTATACACACCCAAGATAGAGAACGACTGCTGTGATAGAGATGTATGGAGACATCTGAGGCTCTTCATTGGACACGACAACAACAACAATACAGTATACACACCCAAGATAGAGAACGACTGCTGTGATAGAGATGTATGGAGACATCTGAGGCTCTTCATTGGACACGACAAGAACAACAATACAGTATACACACCCATGATAGTGTACATTACTGCTGCTGTGATGAAGATGTATGGAGACATCTGAGGCTCTTTATTGGACACGACAACAACAACAACAACTCATTGTGTGTGAAATATTTGTAATTTTTAAAAGACTTTTTACAATTTTATCTTGAATCATACCCTTCCTATGTTACATAGTTTTGGATGCAAAACTGTCTAAAATAGCTTAATTTCTTATCTTTCACTTATTTTGGTCTATCTAATTGTAGATGCATTAATTCCAGGGTTTATAATATTAACGAGTATCCTGTGGGCGTGTGATTTCTATTTTAACTTTTATATATTCAATTAATTATTGTCTGAATCCCGATATACATGCTAAAAGGTACAACTTCCTTAAGTTTTGTCCATGAGTGTATATATGTGTGTCTTCAATAAAGGTCACTGTAATATCTTTCAGAATTATTTTCTGAATCCTGATATACATGGTAAAAGGTACAACTTCCTTAAGTTTTGTCCATGAGTGTATATATGTGTGTCTTCAATAAAGGTCACTGTAATATCTTTCAGAGTTATTGTCTGAATCCCGATATACATGGTAAAGGGTACAACTTCCTTAGGTTTTCTCCATGAGTGTATATATGTGTGTCTTCAATAAAGGTCACTGTAATATCTTTCAGAGTTATTGTCTCAATCCCGATATACATGCTAAAAGATACAACTTCCTTAAGTTTTGTCCATTAGTGTATATATGTGTGTCTTCAATAAAGGTCACTGTAATATCTTTCAGAGTTATTGTCTGAATCCCGATATACATGGTAAAAGGTACAACTTCCTTAAGTTTTGTCCATGAGTGTATATATGTGTGTCTTCAATAAAGATCACTGTAATATCTTTCAGAGTTATTGTCAGAATCCCGATATACATGCTAAAAGATACAACTTCCTTAGGTTTTCTCCATGAGTGTATATATGTGTGTCTTCAATAAAGGTCACTGTAATATCTTTCAGAGTTATTGTGTGAATCCCGATATATATGCTAAAAGGTACAAATTCCTTAAGTTTTGTCCATGAGTGTATTTTGTGCAGTGTTTTATTGGCCTCTTATAAACTACTTGTGTGTGTCAAATAAAGAATACAAGTTGTAGACGAACAAGTATTTAATATTTTCCTAAGTGGAATGGAGAAGTATAATATAATGCTAACTAAGATATAGATATATGGGTTTGTGTGAATTAATCATAACAATAACTTAAAAATAGTGTTTGTGGTTTGCCGAATCTAAAAATATCTATGGTAATGCTAATATTGAATTTGCAGCATGAATTGATTGTCTACCTCACCATTAGGATTGTAGAAGGGGGCTGATAATGTTTAAAACGTTTGGAGTGCAATTACGCTATTGGCCAGTCCAGGAAGACCAATGGCAGCTGGTTCGGATGAATGGAGGACACGTTTGACGACGATAAGATAGGTGGTATTTATGATCCTTAGTTTTATGGCCTCATCCTACTGGATTGGTTGTGCCTCTTCTTCTCCCTCTTCCTACCCTACGATACCATCAAAAGACGAGCCATAGAAAGGAAGCTCTGAGAGGACAGGAATACTGCCAGCTATGGCTGGTTGAGGAGAAATAGATAGACCCTACGATACCATCAACAGAATAGCCATAGGAAGGAAGCTCTGAGAGGACAGGAATACTGCCAGCTATGGCTGGTTGAGGAGAAATAGATAGACCCTACGATACCATCAAAAGACTAGCCATAGAAAGGAAGCTCTGAGAGGACAGGAATACTGCCAGCTATGGCTGGTTGAGGAGAAATAGATAGAACCTACGATACCATCAAAAGACTAGCCATAGAAAGGAAGCTCTGAGAGGACAGGAATACTGCCAGCTATGGCTGGTTGAGGAGAAATAGATTGACCCTACGATACCATCAACAGACTAGCCATAGAAAGGAAGCTCTGAGAGGACAGGAATACTGCCAGCTATGGCTGGTTGAGGAGAAATAGATAGACCCTACGATACCATCAAAAGACTAGCCATAGAAAGAAAGCTCTGAGAGGACAGGAATACTGCCAGCTATGGCTGGTTGAGGAGAAATAGATAGACCCTACGATACCATCAAAAGAGTAGACACAGAAAGGAAGCCCAAATGTCGAGATTTGTCCAAGTTACCGACATTCCCTGACGGTTGAAGGAAGTTTGCTGTGACCTACATCAGAGGTTTGATTAAGCCGTCACCTTCACAGGCAGGTGGCTCCCCTAGGGTGGGGCTCTATGCAAATTGACGGTTCAGCTCCTGGAGGACTCCCAACTTGTCATTAGGAACATACATCAATCATCTGTACGTACAATCCATACTATTGATGAATTATTCAATTCGAAAGTGAAAAATCATAGGTCTACTTCCATTGAATATCAATTTCCAGATTCTGATATTATTCTATTCACTTTAAAATCCAAACACGAAACTTAAACTTGTATCAAAAGTGACACCTCTCCTTTTAAAGATACATTAAAACAATGCATTTTGTGTTTATCATTCAATTACAAAACGTAAAGGAAACAGCTATAAAACCATGTTTTGGAAAATTCGGACAAAATCGTACCTATTCTTTTAAAAATACAGTGGACCCTCGGTTTGCGAGCATAATCCGTTCCAGAGCCATGCTCGTACTCCAAAACGCTCGTAGTGCGAAACTAATTTCTTATTTTTAATAATTGAAACTCGAGCAATTCTTCTTGCTACGAACAATTGCACAGTTTCCCACATTTTACATATTTCCCGAATCTGATCTGAAGGGAGGGATCCCAGTGAATTTTCATCCATCACGATTACGGGCAACCATCACGAGTTGCTCGTAATGCGAAATTTCACTCGTAATCCGAGGTAAAATTTTTCAAAAAATTTTGCTCGTACTGCGAAAAGCTCGTACTTCAAGTTGCTCGTAAACCGAGGGTCCACTGTATTCTAAAATAATGGTTTTTGTTTATCATTCCAGTACAAAACGTAAAGGTGGCTATAAAGAATGAGCTACAACACCAGTTCTGGCAAATTCAGACAACCTGTTTACCATAGCTTCGGGGCTATGACCCTCATCAGTACAGGGACGACTTCGACTCACAGAATTCTGTCCTTTTGATATCTTTATCTTCTTCTTCTTTCTTATCTCCACTCAATCACACTAAGGTATCAAGCTTGTAAAGCTTGAGATTTTTGATGGTGTCTGCCAGGGAAGAGTAGAGCTCATCAATGGATGAGTCAATACAGTCAATAATGTGTCTTGGGGTTGCAGGTTGACACTTAGTACATAGTGGGAAAACCTTGCAACCATTCTGGAAAGTCATTGTCCGTAGATGACCAGACTTAAGTCTGGAAATCGAAGACTGTTGTTCTCTTGGGAGGACAGAACCGGTGCTTGTCCCTCCTGCTCTGTACCAGTCATGTGCAGCATCAGATTTCCATTCCTGCAGGCATTGGGTTTTGATGGTACGGAGGAGGTCTCTTTCGTCTAGTTGGGTGGTGGATTCTCTTGCTTCAGGTAGGCCAAGAGCTCCAGCCTTTGCCAGAGAGTCTGCCAGCTCATTACCAGGAATTCCAACGTGAGCTGGAAGCCATTGCACTGTGACTGAGCTGTTGGCTGGGAGTCGGTTTACAGACTTAGCAATGCTCTTGAGGAGAGGTTCTTGACTGATATCTTTATTATTATCTATAATATCGTACACGTGGTACAGGCCATGATAATCATGGTGAATGCTTTTATTCAAAGTACACCACATGTCTACACATGTAAAAAGCAGTTCGACCTTTGCACATACAAATATGCCAAATCCCCATTTGGTTACTTGCACTCGCTGGTGAGGTTAGATTTTTGCAAGAATCGGGAGCCATTGGCACATTTTATTTTAATTTAGAAAAAAGTGCCTAATTCGGGATTCGATCCCGGCTCATAGCAGTCGAAAACCAACGGTTTAGACTATTCCTCCACCGACCCCCTATGCCCTTGGTTATATTACAGCGTTATATAAATGTTTTTAAAAAGGGTAGCCTAGTGGACTTTGGGATCTGCCCGGTAAGCGGAACATTGTGGGTTCGTTTCCCATCCCTGGACACTTTTATTTTTCCGTTCATCATTACTCTTCATAATTCACCCTTCCATACCTCATCCAAAA
The DNA here is from genome assembly GCA_030710605.1 of Cordylochernes scorpioides. Lineage (NCBI taxonomy): Eukaryota > Metazoa > Arthropoda > Arachnida > Pseudoscorpiones > Chernetidae > Cordylochernes > Cordylochernes scorpioides. The sequence continues at coordinate 99,279,976 of CP092869.1, read as the reverse complement.
AGGTTAGAAATAGTCAATATTTCACCTTGAAATAAATTTTGATTTTTCATTGAAAAGAAACTCATGCGGTGTAACTTCAAATGTTGTTTTACAATCACAAGCCGCAGTGTATTATATTGTATTTCTTGTCTCAAACACTGAATGGAATTTGACCGTTGGTTTATTGCAACAAACTTTATTGCAATAAACTTTAAGGAAGTTGTACCTTTTAGCATTCGATACAGTCTGTTTCTCAGAATATTTTCCTGATGATCAACTTGTATTTCTTGTCTCCAACACTGAATGGAATTTGACCGTTGGTTTATTGCAACAAACTTTATTGCAATAAACTTTAAGGAAGTTGTACCTTTTAGCATTCGATACAGTCTGTTTCTCAGAATATTTTCCTGATGATCAACTTGTATTTCTTGTCGCCAACACTGAATGGAATTTGACCGTTGGTTTATTGCAACAAACGTTTTATTATAATTATATTTTGTGGAACACAACCCATATGAGAGCTCTAAGGTATATTTTAGCAGAGATTATGGTGACAATTTGACAATTCAAACATATATAAACATCAAATCAATTCTAAAAGAAGAAAGACAAGTTAGGGAGAAGAGATTCTTTATAAGAGGATGATTGTACAAGTTTTCTGGTAAGACTTCCTTCTAACGGTACAGAATGACACTCATGTTATCTGTACCCGTATAAGTACATCTTGACTGAAAACTTGTTCGATCACCCTTTTATAAAGAATCTCATCTCCCTGATTGGTGTTCTTTATTCTATAGAAAATAGCGAGATTATCGTTATCATGGAAGAACTGTCGACCAATTGGTTATGTGAGCTATTGAGGGGGTTCTCAATATAGATTACTGTCTCTCTTTACCCTGAAAGACAACCTAGTGTCCAGCTACTTGACCAGCTCGGTAACTCCAAGGAAGAGGCTCTAAGGACGACTATCAACCATCCAAAACTTATCCAGAACTCTTTTTTATTGAAAAACACGCTCAATTTATACATTAAAGAAATTTACACTATAATTAGTATCCTTATGTGAAGATATACAACCATCTTGGGTATCTCTAGAAAAGGAACAAAGGATCGTCCTTTGATAAAAGAAGCTCTTTCTCCCGAAATGTGCTTATTATTCTATATTGAATAGGAATATTATCGTTTTATTGAAAAAGAACTGTTGACCAATTGGGTTATGTGAACATTAACCAATAATTAGTATCATTGTGTGAAGAGACCATCTTGGGTATCTCCAGAAAAGGAACAAAGGATCGTCCTTTGATAAAAGAAGCTCTTTCTCCGGAAATGTGCTTATTATTCTATATTGAATAGGAATATTATCGTTTTATTGAAAAAGAACTGTTGACCAATTGGGTTATGTGAACATTAACCAATAATTAGTATCATTGTGTGAAGAGACCATCTTGGGTATCTCCAGAAAAGGAACAAAACTTGTACCATCATCCTCTTATTAAAGAATCTCTTCTCCCCTTACTTGTCTTTTTTATTCTATAGTAAATAGAAATATTATCGTTGTCTTTATCAAGTCAATTAGTAAAAGATATGATTCGCATATTAAGTAATAGTTAAGAAAAAGGCATCTCTTGATTGTGCAACTTAAAATTTTCTGATGGCTTACGCCATCTATCGGAATAAATATCAACTATTCGTGAATTTTATAATTATTTCATAATTGTCCAAATATCCATTCTTGATTAATCAAGAAAAGCTAACCACGGACGCGTTTCGGGCTGTTGACCCTCATCAGCGTGGTGCAAGCTGTACCTCGACGGCCAAAAAAAATGGTCATTCAGGCATATTGAGAAATCATGAGAAGGGTATTTAAGGTCAGAATTGAGATAAACAATGTGAAAAAGAGTTATGATTAAATTATTACAATAATTCTGAAGATATAGGTAATTAAAAAAAAAAGATTGTTATATGGAATAGATAAGTGTACTTGTAAGTTCTGTTACCTTTGTCAGCATGAAGGTCACCGGTGGGACTCCAGCAGCGACACCACAGATGTTGGGAGAGTGTTAGCATTCTAAATGGAACAAGTCGAACATGTGTTCCAGTCGGAACACGTGTTCCCACGAGATAACTGGATTCCGGTAGAACATTTGAATAATTATCGAGTGAACGTGAGGGTGGTGTTAACCTCTCGGGATACCTCCAGCTCGTCTTGTCGTGTTCTCATTGCCAACTTTACATATTGGCACAAAACTTAAGAAAATGGATAGTCTTTCATGTCACCGGTCGTCTATATATACATAATATATTTTTGAAGGAGACAGAGGCAATTTTGTTCACACTCGGTTATTTCGTATGTCTTCAATTAAGGTCACTGTGTATCAAATATTGTTGGGTTCTGTGCTGCCTGGAGTATAGGAGCTCTATCTATGCTTCCTTCCTGTGGTGAATCTGTATAAGACTGGTGGTCTTAATAAAGCTGTATGTGTGTGTATCAAATATTGTTAGGTTCTATGCTGCCTGGAGTATAGGAGCTCTATCTATACTTCCTTCCTGTGGTGAATCTGTATAAGACCGGTGGTCTTAATAAGGCTGTGTGTGTATCAAATATTGTTGGGTTCTGTGCTGCCTGGAGTATAGGAGCTCTATCTATGCTTCCTTCCTGCGGTGAATCTGTATAAAACTGGTGGTCTTAATAAAGCTGTATGTATGTGTATCAAATATTGTTGGGTTCTGTGTTACCTGGAGTATAGGAGCTTTATCTATGCGTCCTTCCTGTGGTTAATCTGTATAATACTGGTGGACTTAATAAAGCTGTATGTGTGTATCAAGTATTGTTGGGTTCTGTGTTGCCTGGAGTATAGGAGCTCTATCTATGCTTCCTTCCTGCGGTGAATCTGTATAAGACTGGTGGTCTTAATAAAGCTGCATGTGTGTATCAAACATTGTTGGTTTCCGTGCTGCCTGAAATTTAGGAGTTCCATCTATGCTTCCTTCCTGCGGTGAATCTGTACAAGACCAGTGTTCTTAATAAAGCTGTATATGTATGTATCAAATATCTTTCAGAATTATTGTCCCGATATACATGCTAAAAGTCACAACTTCCTTAAGTTTTGTCTATGAATGTAATTCTATTGTACTAAAAGTTTATTTCTCAATAGTTCACTTCAATACCATAGCCAAGATTCCACCCTACATTGTAGCATATATTGTCAGGAGAGAGTCGCGTGGCGTGGGGCGGTTGCTCACGTCCCACTGTTCTAAAACCTACTTGTTTTGGCTACATCTTTTCTCGCGGACTTAACGGTAACTTTTTACAACTCATTTATTCCTTTTAACTTTCATGTATAATTATTTACCATATTTTCCTATCATTGAATTTTCATACTTTTTGTTCTTGAAGATTATTTAAGACAGTCAGTTAGAAGTTCTTCTTTCTAAAACCATTAGTTTGTGAATAAACGTTTTAAAGGCTTCTCGGATGTCTCAGATACCGTGAACATCTTTCTTCCCAGCTCCTTGGTTCTTTCATAAGATACCTTGAACATATTTCCAGTTCTTTGGTTCTCTAGGAACATCCTTCTTTTAGCTCTTTGTTTCTCTCAGCAGATGCATTTAACATATTTCCAGATCTTCGGCTCTACATGCTCAGATACCTTGAACATCTTTCCAGTTTTCCAGGGAAAGCTACCTTGGGCATAATTTCAGTTATTCGGTTCTCTCAGCAGATGCATTGAACATGGATTGGACAAATTTCCAGCTCTCTGATTTTATCAGCACAGATACCTTTGACTTCCTTCTTTACAGCTCTTTGATTCTCCAAGCCCTAGTATTTTTGATATCTTTCCAGCTCTTTGTTTCCTTTAGCACAGATATCTTGAATATATTTCCAGTTTTTTTGGTTCTCTCTCTCTAAGCACAAATACATTAGACATTTCATGATCAGGAGGTGCTTTTTTCTTAACATCGTTTCCAATACAATATCAAAGCTATTAAAGTTGTCTATTGGATTCAATAGGTGAAATCGATTGGCGAGTTTACCACTGATGAGCCGGGCCTTTACAATATTTTTTTAAACACAGTAAGGGCAACATAAATTTTGTTTTATTGGAAAAAAATCCGTGCTTAATATTTTTTATTTCTTACATTGCAAACTCTACTTGCCTACATCTTTACCACGTGTAGCAATATATAATAATTAGACCACATTTTATAACTCTTAGATCATTTAGACATGGAATATTAAAACAGAAAGAGAAAATGTGCTGGATTCAGGTGGTTAATCAAAAAAAGCACCTCCTGATCTTGAAATTATTAATGTATTTGTGCTTAGAGAACCAAAAAACTGGAAAGATATTCAAGATATCTGTGCTAAAGAAAACAAAGAGCTGGAAAGATATCAAAAATATTAGGGCTTGGAGAATAAAAGAGCTGTAAAGAAGGAAGTCAAAGGTATCTGTGCTGATAAAACCAGAGAGCTGGAAATTTGTCCAATGCGTCTGATGAAAGAACCAAAGAACTGAAAAGTTACCAAAGGTATCTTTACCGGGGAAACTGGAAGGATTATCAAAGCATCTGTGTTGGGCGAACCAAATAACTGGAAAGAAGATGTCCAAAATATGTGTGCTAAGGGAAACAAAGAGCTTGAAAGAAGGATGTCAAAGATATCCGTGTTAACAGAACCAAAAATCTAGGAATATGTTCAATGCATCTGCCGAGAGAACCAACTACTTAAAAAAGATGCCAAGGTATCTTTGCCGGGAAAACTGGAAAGATGTTGAAGGTATATGAGCATGGAGAAACAAATAACTGTGGAAATATGTTCAAAGTATTTTATGAAAGAACTGAAAAGAAAGATGTTTAAGGTATCTGCTGAAAGAACCGAATAACTGGAGAGAAATATGTTTATGGTATCTGTACTGAGAGAACCAGAAGGCTAGAAATGTGTCCAATGCATCTGCTGAGAGAACTAAATAATCAAAAGATATCAAAGGAATCTTAGCCGGGAGAACTGGAAATATGTTAAATGCATCTTCTGAGAGAACCAAAGAACTGTAAAGAAGGATGTTCAAGGTATCCCCTGAAAGAACCAAAGAGCTCGAAAGATGGCTAAGGTATCTGGGCTGGGAGAACCAAATAGCTGGAAAAAAATTCAAGGTATTTGTGCATGAAGAACCAGAATTACTGGGAAAATTTTCAAGGTATCTGTTCTGAGATAAACAAAGATTTAAAAGAAGTTAAAGCTATCTGTATTGGGAGAACCAAAGAACTGGAAAGATGTTCAAGGTATCTGAGCATGGAGAACCAAAGAACTGAAGAGAAAGATGTTCACGGTATCTGCGCTGGGAGAACCAATGAACTGAAGAAAAAGATGTTCAAGGTATCTGAGCATGGAGAACTAAAGAAATGAAATAATAAATATTCAAAGTATTTTCTGAAAGAACTGAAAAGAAAGATGTTTAAGGTATCTGCTGAAAGAACCAAAGAACTGAAGAGAATTATGTTTAAGGTATCTGTACTGAGAGAACCAGAAGGCTAGAAATGTGTCCAATGCAACTGCTGAGAGAACCGAATAACTGAAAAGTTGTCCAAAGTATCTTTGTTGGGAAAACTGGAAATATTTTCAATGCATCTGATGAGAGAACCAAAGAGCTGGAAAGAAGAATGTTCAAGGTATCTTCTGAGAGAAGCAAAGAGCTTAAAATATGTTCAAGGTATCTGTTCCGAGAGAAACAAAGCGCTAGGAGAATCAAAGAGCTGGAAAGAAAGATGTTCAAGGTGTCTGAGCATGGAGATTCAAAGAACTAAGTTCAAGCTATCTGCACTGGAAGAATCAAAGAACTGAAAAGATGTCAAAGGTGTTTGCGCTGGAAGAACCAAAAATCTAGAAATATGCCCAATGCATCTGCTGAGAGAATCAAATAACTGAAAAGTTGTCAAAGGTATCTTTGCCGGGAAAACTAGAAAGATGTTCAATGCATCTGCTGAGAGAACCGAATAACTGAAATGAAGTCCAAGGTATCTTTTCCGGGGAAAATGGATATATGTTTAAGGTATCTGAGCATGTAGAGCCAAAGAACTGGAAATATGTTAAATGCATCTGCTGAGAGAACCAAAGAGCTGGAAATATGTTCAATTCATCTGCGCTACCAGAACCAAAGAGCTAAAAGAAGGATGTTCCGAGAGAACCAAAGAGCTAAAAGAAGGATGTTCCTAGAGAACCAAAGAACTGGAAATATGTTCAAGGTATCTTATGAAAGAACCAAGGAGCTGGAAAGAAAGATGTTCCCGGTATCTGTTCCGAGAGAACCAAAAAGCTAAAAGAAGGATGTTTCTAGAGAACCAAAGAACGGAAGGCTGGCCGGCCGTCAAGAGGTGCGGACAAAGGCAGCCAATTAACTCGGAAAGCTTAGCGCCCACCAATTGAATCCACCGATCCGTGTAATTGCAGATGCAACGATATCGCTTTGTCTCCTCGCCACCCTTTCACTCGCTCGTTAGCTCGGTAACGAAGCTGGCTTTGTCTCCTTCCTTCCGTTTTTAATTGGCAGCAACGGTCACAGCGACGCCACAAACCGCATCGTTCCAATCGCCCTTGTGATTTCAGACTTTCTAAAAGAAAATTCACCTTTTTATTCTCATAAAATATGCAAAAAGGTTACGTTATATTCATTGAGAGTATTTACAATCTTATCTTGCTCAGAACTGACAATAGAGGAACTATTTTCCAGGCCTATAACTACCATTGCAATATTGGAGAGGAGTGGACTTCAGGAATTGGTTTAACCATGGAGATAAGCACCACCACCACAATCTCGCAGAATGGTGTCAGCGAAAATACTACACACAACACATCACTTTAAAGAAAAAGACTGTAGGAAATATCTGATTTGAAATGAAAATAGCACTGAATAATTACCTTTTTTTGCATATAGATGACGCGCTGAAGCCTCATGTTTGAAATGCAGCAAGGTTTCGAATGTCAATTCTTTCAGGACTTTGCCATATTTTAATGAAAAAAAAAAAAAAACAAATTGCATATCGACGTATTACTTTTATAACATATTTGATAGTAAAAATCTTGATTAAAAATTTTCAGAAAATAAAAATATAGCAATAGAACTCTATAATTTCTACAGATCAATTGTAAATAGATTCATACACAAAAGAGGTAGTGAGGAAAGTTTTAGAACAGATGGGTAAATAAATCCCTTTTCAAACAAAGGCTCACGTACACATGGGAAAAGGGAGAAAAAAATACTGTATTATTTTGTTGTTGTATGGCGAATTCATACAGGGTAATGGGCCCTAATAAAAGCCTTTTTGTTGTTGTTGTTGATTAAGAAATTATAAAGGTAAATTTATGGTTCCTATTTAAATGCATATACTCTTTTGATTCGAATGATCCTATTTGCATATGGGAGAACTACGTGACGAAGAAATCATCCACCAAGCATGGATCCCGTGGAAAGAGACCATATGGCAGCTAGAGAGATTTACGATTCCTCCCACCAACTTGAGATGACTTGGTTTGTTGCCATGGAGTTTACATTATTATTCTCCAGTGCGCTGCCGACTTTATGGTATTGGGCGCCATAAATCTGACCATAAATTGGCGATGAAATATGGCCATGTTCTTGGAGCTGTGATGTCCTACAGGGTAGGTGTGGTGGCTGCTACAGTACTGGCTTGTACATACTCGGGTGTACTTGTGGGGTTTGTGAAAGTTGGGATTTGTGCAAATTGGGATTGTGTAAATTGGTGTTTTTCAATTTGTAAATACACAGGTAATATTGCACATATTCAGAGGTTTATGCAAATTGGATTGTGCATATTCAGGTAAGACATCTGTGGGATTGTGAAATTTGCCCATACGCAGGTAAGACATGTTTGATTTATGCAAATTGGGATTGTGCAATTTGTACATATTCAGGTAAGACTTGTGGGTTGTATGCAAATTGAGATTGTGCAATTTGTACATACGCAGGTAAGACTTGTGGGATTTGTGCAAATTGGGATTGTGCAATTTGTACATACGCAGGTAAGACTTGAGGGATTTGTGCAAATTGAGATTGTTCAATTTGTACATACGCAGGTAAGACTTGTGGATTTTTTTGAGGATTAGAATTTATCAATTCCTACACATGCATGAAATATTCACTCAAAAAATTTCCTACGTAGATAGAATCTGTTTTTTATTAGCCTCGTATTATAGCGATTAAAAACAATACAAATAGCCATTTATTCGCTCGAAAGCTCGCTGTTTTTTCAGCTTTTAATAAAAAACGCATTGATAGTTCTAATAGATGTTAATCCCCTGTACTTAATTAAACAAATCAAGGATCCCTCGGGAGATAAATTTCTTTTATCAGTGTTTATTAACTCAAGTTTTCGTCCTTTGACGAGAGTAAACACAATAACTAAATAAACACCGGATTTTTTATTTGATTTCTGTTCCACTAGATGGTTCTCTGCCATCTAAAAATGCACTCGTGTGGTCAGGATATGCCTTTTTGGTTTTAATATACTCGTATATATATATATATAAACTAAAAAAAAATAATATTTCTGGTTGGATCAAGTCGATATTATAGTAAGCCCGTTGAAAAGCGATTAACGCTTGAAAGTTAGCGTTTTTTCAATAAAAAATATACCCATTGTGAGAATATATTTGTAATTTTAATACTTTTTCACAATTTTATCATGAATAGAGATATATTTATAAAAATAGATACATGAAAAATTAATTTTCTACGTTATTATTGTACTTTATTGTTTTTGAATGAAGAATATCTGGTTTGTTACCCCAGTTGTTTTTTGTGAACAAGTGTATGACGTGTAAAAGCCGATTTATAATCTTGGTTCCGTTGTTATATCTTACTGTTAAACATTCTAAATATTTATAAAATTAAAGGATTTAAAAGCACGAATGTTTCTTTTATACATAATACAAACTTCTACTGTCCTTACTGCGATGAAAAAATATATTGGGAGGGCTTGGTTCATCAGTGATGAACCCTCCCAGCGGTTTCGCCAATTTAATCCACCAGACCGCTTCTCAGAGCTCTAATACTGTATTGGACGATTCTGCTTATATACGCAGCACTGAAGGGTGGAATCTCAGAAATGGTTTTCAAGAAAACTATGGTCATAAGCTTATAGGACAGTAGAATTACATTAGTACTTATTGGTATATTATTGGTACTTACAGATTTTTCATCTCGATTTATTACAAAAAATAACAATGCATTTTGATTATAATTGAAAAAAATCATACAATTTCTTATTTTTACAAGTTTACAATTTATCTTTCTAGTATATATCTCTCTGCTACAAAGATGAGTAGTTTGTGTACATTTCCATAAGCTTTCAGAATTCCCAGTTCTTTCACAAATGTAAATATGTAATGATTTGCATATGTTGAAGAACTTAAAGGTTTGTGGCAATTATTTTCTAATAAAGAAATTTTCACATCTTTTGGCATTTAGAGTAAAGTTCCAGGTCAATATAAAAAGGAAGACATATTTAAATATTCTATTACTACTGGAGGAAGTCTAGACTATGCAAATTTGACAGCAGAAGGTAAATGCACAGAAGATCATTATCAAAAGTATCAACCAGTCAAGAGCCTGGACTTCTCATTGAAGAAAAGATTGAAATCCGTTTTAACAATTCATTGTTGCGCAAATCCATTGTTGGGACAAATCTTTCACCATCGGCTATGAATGGCTAGATACGCCTCTGATTGGCTAATTGTTTGAGGAAGGGAATTTCCCGAAGGTTTTCTAGAAATAGATGCAAATATGGTTAATATGATTCATATATATGTTATTATTATTTTATTTTCAGCAGGTTCTCAGTTTTCTAGGGAGGCTATACTTCTCTATCTTGAACATTTCACTTTAGGTATTCATAGCTTCCTCTCCAGTCCTTCTGTACAATTCTCCAGTTTATCTATTCTTGAGCAGGCTCTGGTATTCAATGCGTATATTTTTCTAAAAAATAAGAACAAATGGTTGTGTGTGTGTTTGTTAAACCGTTTCTTTTTATAAAATGGCATTTGATACTTCTCTATTTTGAGTTCTTCTTTTTATTTCTTCATAGTTTCCTTTATAGTTCATTAGCCTACATCTCATTTGTCCAATACACTCATGGACAAAACTTAAGGAAATGGAACGTCTTTGATGTCGCTGGTCGTCTGCTATTTTTAAGGAGACAGAGATTGTTCAGACTTGGTTTTCCCATGTGTCTTCAATAAAGGTCACTGTAATATCTTTCAGAGTTATTGTATGAATCCCGATATACATGCTAAAAGGTACAACTTCCTTAAGTTTTGTCAATGAGTGTATATATGTGTGTCTTCAATAAAGGTCACTGTAATATCTTTCAGAGTTATTGTCTGAATCACGATATACATGGTAAAAGGTACAACTTCCTTAAGTTTTGTCCATGAGTGTATATATGTGTGTCTTCAATAAAGGTCACTGTAATATCTTTCAGAGTTATTGTCTGAATCACGATATACATGCTAAAAGGTACAACTTCCTTAAGTTTTGTCCATGAGTGTATATATGTGTGTCTTCAATAAAGGTCACTGTAATATCTTTCAGAGTTATTGTCTGAATCACGATATACATGGTAAAAGGTACAACTTCCTTTAGTTTTGTCCATGAGTGTATATATGTGTGTCTTCAATAAAGGTCACTGTAATATCTTTCAGAGTTATTGTCTGAATCCTGATATACATGCTGAAAGGTACAACTTTCTTGAGTTTTGTCCCTCGTATACCAAAATACCCACAACACAGGCCATCCATACAATATCAGTGAACCCTCAACCTATTATCATGAAGGACAAGCAACAGCGTCTGGTACTCGAAGCTTTAATCACCAAGAAACTCAAAGGAATCAATAGATCCATAGATTTTCCCGACATATATTTACGCAAACTTGGCCTTAAATACCTATTTCTTGATTTCTTAGGAAGCCTCTAGGACAAAATTTGGTCGTAGAGGTACAATCTACACCACGCTGATGAGGGCCAACAGCCTGAAACGCGTTCGTGGTTGACTTTTCTTGATTTATCAAGAAATTGGGTTGGCCAAATATCACGAAACAAGTTAAATAAACGTTTAGTTTATTTTTATTCCACCAGATGGCGCTATGCCATATAGAAATGCTCATGTGAGCCTGGTCAGGATATGCCTTTTTTGTTTTTAATATTGCCACGTGGAAAAATTAGGGAAGACAAAAACTTCAGGAGGAGACAACAATTTATTTCAGGGAAGGACAAAACTATGAAATGTAAACAAAAGATAAGCCACGATGGAAATTTACAGAGTCGCAAGATATAAACATAAAAAAATGACCACTCTGTTAATAAAAAATAATAAAATTAATAAATACTTTGTTACAATATCAACACCTGACCATTTATTATTATTTTTTTCATATATAAGATAGTATAATTCTGGAACCTCTCCTACCTAAATAATACTCGTCTTCCCAACTTGTATCTTTCCTTCAATCCCATATAGCCTCAATAGGACATTAACACTAATCAAATAAAAGTCGGTGGACGAGTGGGTAACACCCTCGATTCCCGACAGCCATGAACCGGGATTGAATCCCACGTTAACATATTGTTTATTATGTGAATAACCTTCATATATTATTCATTGTTGCAATTATCATAAACTAGGTTGCTCTTGTTGAGCGGTACCTATTAATGTGATTTTGAACCGGACACTTAACCAATATTCTACAACAACAACAAAAAAAACCTTTATTTAGGGTCACTGACCCTATACAGGATTCACCAGAGGTATGCATAAGAACAAAGCAGTGAGACAAAGGAAATTTAACCAATATTCTATAGTTTTTATTTAATGATTTAACTGTACACCTATCTCCCGATTTACACGGTAGATACGTTCCTGAGAAAAACGTGTAAATTGGGGGATAGGTGTACACAGAAATAAAAATAAAATGCATTGACAGGTTAAAATATGTAGTCAGCATATAAGCACGGGATTCCTCGTGAGATGTGTACACAGCGCATGTGTTCAATCACAGTAGCATTTAGTATAGTGCGATAAAAAAAAACTTATTTGGAAAACCGTGTAAAAGCGAAAACGTGTAAAAAAGTACCGTGTAAATCGGGGGATAGGTGTATTATGTTCATGATAAAATTGTGAAAAACATTTATAATTACAAAATATTTTCGCACAATGAGTTTATTTTTATTTTAAAATTTCACTTGTAAATATCCACGCTGTATGTTTTGTAAATATTTCTTGTAAGATATAGTCTATGTTTTATTAAGCCCGTTGAAGAGCGATTATCACTTGAAAGCTAGCGTTTTGTAATAAAAAGAAACTCATTGTGAGAAAATAATTTGTAATTTTAAACTGTATTATGTGTTAATCAGTATTTGGATATCCATCTCATATTTCCTACTCCTTTGTGTATGTATTGTAACAAAGTATTTATTGGCAAAATAAATATTTTATTAAATCCAATATATGCCTTTTTATTATCTAATATATATATATATGTTTATAATTTGCTACTCTTTAAATTTCCCTTGTGGCTTATATTTTGTTTACCATTCATAGTTTGCCCTTGCCTGAAATAAATTGTTGTCTCCTCCTGAAGTTTTTGTCTTCCCTAATTTTCCACGTGGCAATATAATATATAAATATAAGAAATTAGATGTATAAATTAACTTATGCAAATTAACAATAAAGAACCTTTCTGAAAGCATTAACTGATAAAAAAAATTCAATCTGTTACAATGCGTTATTTGGTAATGAACAGTAAAAAGTGAATATTTTGGAAGGTTCTCGTTCTTTTAAATAAAATTCAAAATTAAAGTATTAACAATACAACACTTGTTGCAGACCCGAGAGAACAATGTAAAATGAACAATGTTAAAATGATTGTCTCTAAGTAGGATGTGGAATCAAACATGATTGTCCTTTCTTTTCTTTTCTTCTTTAAACTTCTACTCAAACCTTGGAATTATTCAATTGTTGTTGTTGTCGTGTCCAATGAAAAGCCTCAGATGTCTCCATGCATCTCTATCACAGCAGCAGCAATGTCCTCTATCTTGGGTGTGTAAAGCTGCTGCTCTGGGGACATGTCAATTTTCTACTGTTGTTGTCGTGTCCAATGAAGAGCCTCAGATGTCTCCATACATCTCTATCACAGCAGTCGTTCTCTATCTTGGGTGTGTAAAACTGCTGTTCTGGGTCCATGTCAATTTTCTGCAAGGCTGCGGCCATTGCTGGACATGAGAATATGTGGGTAGGTGTTAGTTCCGCACCAGGACAGTTTTTACTTATCCTATAGGTTCTTGTGCCATCTGGATGTATTGTCATTCCTTTATAGTGTTTTGTTCTAAATCTTAGAATATAGGGGGGGGGGGGGGGAGGGGAGAAGTCCGACCACACCAGTCCCCTCTGGACCCTTAGAATATTTGACCAAATTCTGGTCCAAGATGACTGACGTGGCAACGGCACCCATTTTCTAATGAAGAGCAAATTCACCAATTGTTTATGTAAAATAGTATCTAAATTTAGTGTTGTTGTTTGAAGCAAGCATCCCTTGTGGAGATATCGATTTGATGATAAATAATGACAAATGTTCCAGTTTAAACCAAAGGATTTCCAGTAAAGAAGAATTTGTAACAGGTTCTGCAGACTCAACACTACCGTAGAAATAAAGTACACTAATTAATTTAAAGTTTTATAATGTAGCTGTTGTAAATTATTTATATTTTCATCATTCAAATTTGTAGTTAATTATAGCTATGTTGTTGTTGTTGTCGTGTCCAATGAAGAGTCTCAGATGTCCCCATACATCTCTATCACAGCAGTCGTTCTCTATCTTGGGTGTGTATACTGTATTGTTGTTGTTGTCGTGTCCAATGAAGAGCCTCAGATGACTCCATACATCTCTATCACAGCAGTCGTTCTCTATTTTGGGTGTGTATACTGTATTGTTGTTGTTGTCGTGTCCAATGAAGATCCTCAGATGTCTCCATACATCTCTATCACAGCAGTCGTTCTCTATCTTGGGTGTGTATACTGTATTGTTGTTGTTATCATGTCCAATGAAGAGCCTCAGATGTCTCCATGCATCTCCATCACAGCAGTCGTTCTCTATCTTGGGTGTGTATACTGTATTGTTGTTGTTATCATGTCCAATGAAGAGCCTCAGATGTCTCCATGTATCTCTATCACAGCAGTCGTTCTCTATCTTGGGTGTGTATACTGTTTTGTTGTCATGTCCAATGAAGAGCCTCAGATGACTCCATGCATCTCTATCACAGCAGTCGTTCTCTATCTTGGGTGTGTATACTGTATTGTTGTTGTTGTCGTGTCCAATGAAGAGCCTCAGATGTCTCCATGTATCTCTATCACAGCAGTCGTTCTCTATCTTGGGTGTGTATACTGTATTGTTGTTGTTGTCGTGTCCAATGAAGAGCCTCAGATGTCTCCATGTATCTCTATCACAGCAGTCGTTCTCTATCTTGGATGTGTATACTGTATTGTTGTTGTTGTCGTGTCCAATGAAGAGCCTCAGATGTCTCCATGTATCTTTATCACAGCAGTCGTTCTCCATCTTGGGTGTGTATACTGTATTGTTGTTGTTGTCGTGTCCAATGAAGAGCCTCAGATGTCTCCATGTATCTCTATCACAGCAGTCGTTCTCTATCTTGGGTGTGTATACTGTATTGTTGTTGTTGTTGTCGTGTCCAATGAAGAGCCTCAGATATCTCCATACATCTCTATCACAGCAGTCGTTCTATATCTTGGGTGTGTATACTGTATTGTTGTTGTTGTCGTGTCCAATGAAGAGCCTCAGATGTCTCCATACATCTATATCACAGCAGTCGTTCTCTATCTTGGGTGTGTATACTGTATTGTTGTCATGTCCAATGAAGAGTCTCAGATGTCTCCATACATCTCTATCACAGCAGTCGTTCTCTATCTTGGGTGTGTGTACTGTATTGTTGTCGTGTCCAATGAAGAGCCTCAGATGTCTCAATACATCTCTATCACAGCAGTCGTTCTCTATCTTGGGTGTGTATACTGTATTGTTGTTGTTGTCGTGTCCAATGAAGAGCCTCAGATGTCTCCATACATCTCTATCACAGCAGTCGTTCTCTATCTTGGGTGTGTATACTGTATTGTTGTTGTTGTCGTGTCCAATGAAGAACCTCAGATGTCTCCATACATCTCTATCACAGCAGTCGTTCGCTATCTTGGGTGTGTATACTGTAGTGTTGTTGTTGTCGTGTCCAATGAAGAGCCTCAGATGTCTCCATACATCTCTATCACAGCAGTCGTTCTCTATCTTGGATGTGTAAAAGTGCTGCTCTGGGTCCATGTCAATTTTCTGTAAGGCTGCGGCCATTGCTGGGCATGAGAATATGAGAATTATAGCTATATATACAGTATATGTGGTTGTTTCTTATCCCCTTGTGTAAAGATTACACCAATTCCATGAGTTCATGTACCTCGAACAATATACAGTATATAACCTCCATAAGTGGACACTCCTGCAAAATGACCTTTTTTTCTATTTAGAAATTCTCCAGTATGAAGACACCTCTCCCTAAAGGACACTTTGTCTCTGCAACTATGTGTTGTCCTTTACAGGGAGGTATTTCTACTGTAATTATATTATTGATTTTTAAAAAACACACAATATTAAATATATAAATACTATCCGAATGACCCGGGCAACGCCCAGGGTTTACCCGATTGAATGTTTCTATTCAAATACTATTCGTTACAATTATAAATTGGCGCCGTGGATATCATTCTTGTATAATATATAAATGAGTTTTAAAAATTGTAAAAAAAAAAAAATGCATCGGACGGGAATCAAACGCGGGCCGCCCGCGTGGCAGGCGAGCATTCTACCACTGAACCACCGATGGTTATGAAAAATGGCCATATTTGGGTATTTATTCCATTCACAAAAGCAAAATGTGACAGAATTGATTAAGAAAGAATTGATTATGACGCTGATAACTGTATAGATTAATTTTGTGTAAATATATTACATATAAATATTTTGTGTAAATATATTACTGTAAAAAATATATATTTAAATAATATATACTTTATCTTTCTCTCTCTAATCATCAATACACCGTTTCTTTCTGAGCCTTGAGATGAGAGGAGAACATGACTTACTGTCTGGAGGAGGACTCTTCCACCTTTGCCGGTCCCAAGCCCTGGATGAAAAAGGAGGAGGGGGAGCAGTAGCAAGCTCGCTAAAAAAACTGGGCTCAGCTGGCCTGGCTGATAGTACCCTGTAAGGGCTCCTAATACAGGGATACAGGATGAGCAGTGTTTGTACTCCATGTTAGGAGCAGCTGTGTACATGGTGTCTGTTCCTCATGTCAGAGGCGACCATTTCTTTTGGAGCTAAGTTGGCCTGCCACTGAGTAGTACTCCCAGTCTTAATGACAAAGGAAGATGCATTCTACTTCACCCAGTCATGAATTTTGTCAAACAAGCTTGATACCGTAATATGATTGAGTGGAGATAAGAAAGAAGAAGAAGAAGAAGGAGGACTATTTGTAGTTGTCTCCTGGACTTTACATAACTGTATATAATTCACCCTTTTATTTTATATCTTTCATATATCCCTCTTTTTATGATTATTTTATAATACCACCATGTGTATGATGTCCATAAAATATGTTTAAATATCTCAAATCTCTCTAATACGAGAAATGATTTAGATATATTTTGAAAACACGTATATGAAAGTAGTTTGAACATATCCACCTGAAAATTACTACACAGGATATAGCGTGTGTTTTGTAATAAATAACATTTTACATATATTAATTAAAAGGAAATATCGCGCTATCTCTATCTACAAGAAATGAAACAAATTGGCACGAAAGTTTCTTTTACAAATACACCTATCCCCCGATTTACACGGTACACGGGTCCTGAGAAAAACGTGTAAATCGAAAATTTTTTTTTTTTTAATTAGAAATACAGACACAGTGTGCAGCAAGTCAGCACATAAGCTCGGGATTCTTCGTGAGATGTGTACACAGCGCATGTGTTCAATCACAGTAGCATTTAGTATAGTGCCATAAAAACAAAAACAAAAAAAACTTATTTGGAAAACCGTGTAAAAGCGAAAACGTGTAAAACAAGTACCGTGTAAATCGGGGGATAGGTGTAATACAAACTTCTATGGCCTTAAAAGCTCATGTTCATAGTTTGCCTCAATACCATACCCAAGATTACATCCTTCATTGTCGCATATATAAGCAGAATGATCCAATACAGTATTAGAGCTCTAAGAAGCGGTCTGGTGGATTAAATTGACCAAACCGCTGGGAGGGTTCACCACTGATGAGTCAAGCCCTCTCCCTATTTTTCATCGCAGTAAGGACAGTAGAAGTTTATAGATGGAAATTTTGCCGGGAGGATATTCATCTAAAGAGACTAAGGTCTCCTCTCCCGTCAAAATAGACGTCAAAACTAGATGCCACTATTTCCCGAAACCATGGTCTCTAGGTGGACGCTTTTCAGTTTGACAAAGCTGGTGTTGTGGCTTTGTCACCGACCCGATGCCACTAGTTGCGGCGACGGTCAATAGATGGTGTCTAGTTTTGACGTCTATTTTGACGGGAGAGGCGACCTTAGTCTCTTTAGTAGAAGTTTGTTTTATTTGTAAAATAAACTTTGGTGCTTAGTGTGGTTTTTATTTCTTGTTTACCTTGCATAGATATCGTTCAAATGCCAATTGTTTCCCCCAATTAGTTTACCAATTTGTACATGTGTGTAGATACCAGAAAGTAGAAGAGACAGAAAGACAATTTCTCAAATATAGTCTATCTATTTATTGTTTGTCCATCAAGAGAGGAAAGCTATATACAAGTTTTTAAATAAAATGGTGATATGATGAATTTGTGTTATGTACATACGCTCCATTATATACAGTTGAAATGTCTCATCATCTTGGTTTGTCAGACAGAATGGGTATACCTTGAGCAATTAATGTAGAGGTATTTATGTCAAGTTATTTGTACATATATAATATGATCAAATAAGTACATTGTGCTGTGATCATATAAGTTCGTCATTTTGAGAATCTTGGCGCTTTTTTTTTTTTACATCTTTAGAGGAGATTACTAAAGAAGTCGGCGATAATTGTAAACATAAATGCTATTGGAATGTATAAGTGAAATGCCATTATGGGGGAGAAAGGTGAAATTTGTACATATGTTTGTGATAGTGGGCGACATGTGGTGAAGAGGAGGGGACGTCGCTGCCATCTGGGGTCGTTTGAAGGCTCTACGCCTGGTTTCATCTTCCCCATTGCTCATCATTTCTCGTGGCTAGACTGTGTGATGAACTGCCTCGTTCTACTATTCTCAGAATCTTTGCGTTCTATCATCCGTGTTCTCTCTCGCTTCCATACGAAGAAACTTTATAGAAAAGTGGAGCTAACAAGGGTGTTATCCCCAGAGAGGAACACAATTCTACCCTCAGCTCTGGAAGACGCTACGGTGTATATACAGATGGCTGGAGTGACGTCGTCAGAAGAGTTCCTGGAAGGATGTGGCCTCGGGAGGTGAAAGATGGCGCACCATGAGAGTCCGTGAGAAGTCCGAGAAAGTATCCATGGCGCCAGGGTGGTGAGGACTGGACTCGGAGAAGCTCGATGATCCGCATGGACTGCCGACGCTGGATAGGGCGTGAACTGGACCGGGTTCTACTTGGGGTGGTTCTGATTTCTGGTTACCACGCCTCCATTTGGCGCGGGCGTTCTGGAACCACACCTGCACCACACGGCATTGTTGTTAGGTTGTGTCTGGAAACACATTGTTGTAATGTTGTGTCTGGATCCACATTATTGTTAAGTTGTGTCTGTAACCACATTATTGTAATGTTGTGCCTGTAACCACATTGTTGTAATGTTGTGCCTGGAATCGCACCTGTACTACAAGGCATTGTTGTTAGGTTGTGTCTGAAACCAAATTGTTGTAATGTTGTGTGTGGAACCAAATTGTTGTATTATTGTGTCTGAAATCGCACCTGCACCACACGGCATTGTTGTTATGTTGTGTCTGGAACCACATTATTGTAAAACTGTCTCTGGAGCCACACCTGTTACAAGGCAATGTTGCCATGTTTTGTCTGTAAACACATTATTGTAACACTGTCTTTAGAGCCACACCTGTACCACTCGGAACTTTTGTCATGTGTCTCTATAACCATATTGATGTAATGTTATGTATGGAACCACACCTGTACCACATGACAGTGTTGTTAGGTTGTATCTGAAACCCCATTATTGTAACGATGTATCTGTCATTACACCTCTATACCACGCCCTTGTACTATTTCAAACAACACAACACTTGCTGCAGCATTACTTTAAAATGGAGACCTGAGTGCCCTAACCTCAGCACATCAATACAAAGACAAAGAGACAAAAGAATCTACAAAAGATGAAACATCTCATCCATGAATTCTACAACTCAAAGTTCAATCAGAACTTACCTGGAGAACCCTTTTGGAAAGCTGAGTCTTCTGAGCAAGTTGCTTGAGGTCTTTAGCATCAGGATTCTGGTTGATGGCGAAATAATTCTTCATGGTGCGTAGTTGGTGATGCTTGAAGGAGGTGCGCATTCTCTTCGTGCGTTGGCCCCCTGTAGCCCCCTCGCCTTGTCCCCCCAAGTGACCCCCGAGGGAGGGGCATGTCTCCAGACCACCAGACAGCGCTGCACACAATCCTCCGACGTAAGACTATCCGCTGTGTTGCCGAATCCAATAAAAAAGAACTCACAGAGTAAGCCGACTTGATGTAAAAAATGGAGATGCGATCCTAAGTTTTTCTCACTCACTCTCTCGCCATTCTTTTTTAAAACTGTCTTCAAATTCTTTCTGAAATGTCTTTCGTTTTTTTCTCTTCTCTATTCTTTCTTTGAAACTTCTCCTCTTCAAAGTAGATCCTATAATCTATTATGATACACTCAATGTGAAAGATGGTGCAAAGAAAATATAGTTTTTCTAATAACTTGAAAAAAAAGTGTGTGAAATCAAAGTAATCGTTAAAAAAAGAGTTCCTAGATCAAATAACAAATGGCAATATCTACGATCATGTTGTTTGCTTTTTTTTTTACTAGAATAAATTCGTAACATTTATAATTTTACCTTTTTTATTATACACTCATGGACAAAACTTAATCATGTTGTACCTTTTTATCATGTATATCGGGATTCAGACAATAACTCTGAAAGATATTACAGTGACCTTTATTGAAGACACACATATATACACTCATGGACAAAACTTAAGGAAGTTGTACCTTTTATAATGCATATCGGGATTCAGACAATAACTCTGAAAGATATTACAGTGACCTTTATTGAAGACACACATATATACACTCATGGACAAAACTTAAGGAAGTTGTACCTTTTATAATGCATATCGGGATTCAGACAATAACTCTGAAAGATATTACAGTGACCTTTATTGAAGACACACATATATACACTCATGGACAAAACTTAAGGAAGTTGTACCTTTTAGCATGTATATCGGGATTCAGACAATAACTCTGAAAGATATTACAGTGACCTTTATTGAAGACACATATATATACACTCATGGACAAAACTTAAGGAAGTTGTACCTTTCAGCATGTATATCGGGATTCAGACAATAAATCTGAAAGATATTACAGTGACCTTTATTTAAGACACACGAGATAACCAAAGTGTGAACAAAATTGCCTGTCTTTTTCTTCTTAAAAAAAAAAATAATAATATATGTCCGGCGATATCAAAGACTTTCCACTTCCTTAAGTATCTTAAGATTTCAGTGAAATTCTCTTTAATATATTTTTGTATTAGTTAAATTATTTGATTTTTTAACGTGAAAAAAAAAACGAAATTACTAAACTTTTAAGTAAAAGTGTTCAAAATTCTAACGCAGGGTTTCCCAAATCTCCAAATCACTATACACCCTTTATAGAGAGTATTATTATAGGGCAATAGTTATAATAATTAAGTCTAACACTAACTATAGAGTGGAGCATAAGATTGTTAAAGATGTAAGACAATATGGCGGAAGAGAACAAGAAAGGTGAACGTTCTCTGATGTTACAAACATGTTTCCAAATTACACAATGGCCGGCAGATATTCTCGATAAAATTGATTTGCATAACTTAGAGGACCATCAGAAGCCGAGAATTCCTCAATTTATGCAAATAAGGTCCAGTAATCGGACGACAAATCGGCTCTTAAATCAAACAGGTTCTATTGAAGTCGCTCGGCAACGTCTTTGAAACATAGGTTGTTGTGGGAGATTTTATTCTTATCTTTACTTGTAAGGACGGGTAATAGCTGTAGCATTTAATTGATTCTTTCTTCACAGCGCTTTTCTCTTTACATGTGGATATGTAAATAAACTACTGAGTAATCAATGGAATTCTTTTATGTTTTAGAAACAAAGGATGGCTTGTTGTACAATACTTTCTTTAAACTGGGACTACTGTGTCAGTTCTCTAGATAGATATAATACTTTGTCTGTTTTAGTATCCTTTGTTTCTTATCGTGGTCTCAGTGCAGTATTGTGTGCGAATATAGATATTATAAACTTTACATAGGATGGATACTTGTACAATACTTTCTGTAAACTGGGACCTGAGACTGTAAATAGTGTGGTGGGAGTTCTCTAGATAGATATAATACTTTGTCTGTTTTACAATACTTTGTTTCTTATCGTGGTCTCAGTGCAGTATTGTGTGCGAATATAGATATTATAAACTTTACATAGGATGGCTGGTTGTACAATACTTTCTGTAAACTGGTACCTGAGACTGTGAATACTGTGGTGGGAGTTCTCTAGATAGATATAATAATTTGTCTGTTTTACAATACTTTGAATGTTTCTTATCGCGGTCTCAGTACAGTATTGTGTGAATGTAGATATTATAAACTTTACATAGGATGAGTGGTTGTACAATACTTTCTGTAAACTGGGACCTGAGACTGAAAATACTGTGGTGGGAGTTCTCTAGACAGATATGATAATTTGTATGTTTTACAATAATTTAAATGTTTCTTATCGTGGTCTAGGTACAGTATTGTGTGCGAATGTAGATATTATAAACTTTACATAGGATGGATGTTTGTACAATACTTTCTGTAAACTGGGACATGATACTGTAAATATTGTGGTGGGAGTTCTCTAGATAGATATAATACTTTGTCTGTTTTAATATCCTTTGAATGTTTCTTATTGTGGTCTTGGTACAGTATTGTGTGCGAATGTAGATACACTGCGTGACATTGAAAATGGAACACCAAGAAATAGTGGCCAGAAAATTATGCAAATTTCAGGGTAGACGCGCCTAACCGAGTTATGCAAATGATGTAAAATGCGCAGCTCTCGTGCGCACATGGAGTAAGATATAAGGGAAGAAATTGCAGAAAGGACAGTATTCGTGTCGTTATTTCTTCAAGGAAAATCATTGTAGAAATTTTGTTCTTGTGTCAAAAGACACGTGTAATAACAGAGAATGCCAGGTCATCGTAAACGGAGGCAGTTCAAGCAGACAGACGCTTTTACGAGGGACATGGTGATCGAACTGAAAAAGGCAGGTTGGTCCATACGTCAAATCGCAGCTGATACACACCTTGGTGCGTCCACGGTGCACCGACTGTGGAGAAGATGGTTGGAACAAGGAAATGTGCCAATTTATAGGAATGTCGGTGCAACCAGAGTGACGTCAGCACGTGTGGATCGGCGTATCCTTCGACAAGCAGTGGCGGCCCCACAAGCCACTTGTACCGCCATCCTGCAACATGTGCAAGACACCCTAGATCATTCCATCTCGACCAGAACCATTTCCCGTCGATTGGTTGCTAATGGCTTGCACTCATGCCGTCCGCTAAGAAGACTGCCATTGACCCCACCGAATAGGCGCCAACGTTTGGAATGGTGCCGGGCTAGATCGACGTGGATGACGGAATGGCACAGGGTCGTGTTCTCAGATGAGTCGCGTTTCTGCTTGTCCAGTGATAGTCGCCGTGTACGCGTGTGGCGTCGACGTGGAGAAAGGTCCAATCCGGCAGCAATTGTGGAACGCCCCACCGTGCGACAACGTGGAATCATGGTTTGGGGCGCAATCGCGTATGATTCCAGGTCAACTTTACTTCGTATTCAGGGCACTATGACGGCCCAACGATACGTTGATGATGTGCTGCGACCGGTGACACTCCCCTACCTTCAGGGGGTACCCAATGCCCTTTATCAGCAGGATAACGCCCTACCGCACACTGCTCGCATTAGCCAACAAGCTCTGCAAGATGTACAGATGCTTCCCTGGCCACCGTACTCTCCTGATCTCTCACCAATCGAGCACGTCTGGGACATCATTGGACGCCGTTTGCATGCCTTGCCACAGCCGCGTTCAGAAGACGAACTGTGGCAAATGGTTGAGAGGGAATGGAGAGCCATCCCTCAGGACGCCATCCGTACTCTGATTGACTCTCTACCTAGACGTGTTGCTGCGTGCATCGCCGTCCGCGGTGGTCCTACTTGCTACTAAGCCGACGCCGTTCTCGCTCTGTATTATGACTATCATTTTGAAATAAAGATCACTTATTGTTCGTCCCTGTCTCTCTCTGTCTGCCGAGTTTCATCACTTTCTGGCCACTATTTCTTGGTGTTCCATTTTCAATGTCACGCAGTGTATTATAAACCTCACATAGGATGGATGGTTGTACAATACTTTCTGTAAACTGGGACATTAGACCGTAAATATTGTGGTGGGTTTTCTCTAGATAGATATACCTCTTTATTCAGCAAATGAAAACATTAAGGAACAGTCTGGTAGATTAAATTTACGAAACCGCTTGGAGGTTTCACCACTGATGAGCCAAGCCATCCCAATATTTTTTCATCGTAGCAGGGATAGTAGAAGTTTGATTTATGTGTGAAAGAAGCGTCTTAATGTTTTCATTTGCTGAATATAGATGGCGCGTTATTGATTTATATGAATTTATACCAATTTAGTATCAAAAGTGAAAAAATCGTGAAAGGAAGAGAGTTCCTTGTAGGGTTTTTATTTAGCTGAGCTTTTAAGAATTTCTGCCCTTCATATTAAACAGGTATGTATATTACAATATAATATAATGCGGCTTGTGATTGTAAAACGACATTTAAAAATTATCACGCATGAGTTTCTTTTCAATGAAAAATCAAAATTTATTTAAAGGAGAAATAACGATTATTTCTAACCTTAAAGATGAGGTATGAAAGGATGAATTGTGAAGAGTAATGATAAACGGAAAAATGAAAGTGTAAATGTTAAAAATAAAATGTAAAAGTTTAGGATGTTTTGATTTATCATTATCACTGGATACTGCTTTTCACATATGTAGACATGTGGTGTACTTACAGTAAAAGCTGTCGCTAACTACCCACTATGATTATCTGGCCTGTACCACATGTACTAGGGATAATAATAAATTGAGAAAAACTGGATACTGCTATGGATAATAAATGTTTACCAAAGATTTTAGGTTTGTATGCCATAGTGAATTCTCAAATTGGCATTACCTGGAACAAGTATCTGTGTGTTTGTGTGAATAATTGCAAAGAATACACTCAATACTCATGGTAAACGGATTGCGGGTTTCGACAATTTAGAAAGAGGGAATCATATATCGCTGCAACTCTTTTTATTAACGCGATTAAGGAAGCTTTCGGGCAAGCCCTTCTTCAGATAACTATAGTGTACCTATGTACACTATAGTTAGCTGAAGAAGGGCTTGCCCGAAAGCTTCCTTTAATCGCGTTAATAAAAAGAGTTGCGGCGATATATGATCTCCTCTTTCTACACTCAATACTATTAGGATTTTCCTTAATTATTATTATCCCTAGTGTGTGATGTGTACGTGTGTGGTATATCAGTTAAAAATTAACATTTCAACATGTTTATTTGTGTAATTCTTATTGAAACAAATATATTGAACTTGTTATAGAAAGATATATTTGAATTTGTAAATGGCAAATACCAAACTCTTCATTGGAAACATCAAGGGTAAATTTGATTGAGTTTGATAATGAGGTATCAGGACACCTGTTTTTAACCGATATTCATTACTGGGACTGCTGAATTTAAAATTGTATTTATCATTGTGGGGTATAGGCTATGATGGTCATCATGAGTAGTTAGCGACTTCTTTTTACCATACTGGCACATTTGTAAGTGTAAATATAGAGAGATGTTTGACTTTTACCTTTACAAATATGTCAGAACTTTGTTTTATTACTTGTATTCACTTGTGGGGTTGGACTTTTGTTAGAATCGGTGATCTTTCCAGCAATATTTTGCTTCAGAATAAGTGTACAATGAGGGATTCCAATCCGGATTATAGCTGTCTAAAATATACGGTATATATAATGATTGTCAACGACAACTGTCAGATTTAGCGAGTTGACACTCTAGTTCATGTCCATGTGTGTGTATCAATGGACATTCCACGAGGGTCCGTGGTAAATCCATGCATGGTAACTTTCTTTGCCTCCAATTTGCCCGGATTAATCTCTTAGCTTGATTGTCTTTGTGTAATTATCCCTGTATATATATATATCATGTTGCCATTAAGTTCTGCCACTGTTTTTCCTGCATGTATTCTATATTTCTGCTTGGAGAATCTGTATAAGACTAAAAGGTCTTAATAAAGCTTTTGTTGTTGTTGTTGTATCAACGGACATTGTAGAAATCGCTCTCCAAAACAATCTGTCAAGGAACCGCCTCTACATCTCAGGATACACTACCTAAAAGATCTATCAATCTACAAGAGACTTACCGAGTGTCTGCCCAGGAGCCAGTCCATCTACATCCTGAGGTTTGCGTTTACGAGGCCGGCCTTTACGTCCCGCTGTAGGAGCGAAGACAGGAGGCGGTGGTGGAGTCTCGGATCCAGAGCTGGGGGACTCCAGTGAGAAGTGGGCGCGACAGTACACGAGGTCATCTCTCAGCCCGAAGTAATCGCCTTGCGTCAACGCGCACTGGCATAGCACGCACGTGAAGCAGTGCACGTGGAAGACGAGGTCGCGTGCCCGCATCACCAGCTCGTTGGCGTAGATCCCCTTCTGACAGCGTCGACACCTCTGCATCGCGAAGAGCCTGTACAAGGCCGCTGGGTCAGTCACGGGTGTACCATCATTCAAAGTAGTTCTCAGAATAAAGACAAGCAGTTGTTGGGATAAGTCTAGCTTTCATTGTTGGAAAAATATAAGATCACAAGCTCTTCTAACACATACAGGTCTAAAGAGATATACCTCTCAATAGAAGAAAGCTCTCTCGACAGTATGCAATTTTTCCATTTAAAGATACACTTCGTCCAACGGCCGCTTGTCTTTAATTTACATATATATTTATACATATATGACACATATATACATATTATATATATACACCTATCCCCCGATTTACACGGTAGATACGTTCCTGAGAAAAACGTGTAAATCGGGGGATAGGTGTACACAAAAATAAAAATAAAATGCATTAACAGGTTAAAATATGTAGTCAGCACATAAGCTCGGGATTCCTCGTGAGATGTGTACACAGCGCATGTGTTCAATCACAGTAGCATTTAGTATAGTGCGATAAAAACAAAAAAAAAACTTATTTGGAAAACCGTGTAAAAGCGAAAACGTGTAAAAAAAGTACCGTGTAAATCGGGGGATAGGTGTATTATTAAAGAGAAATATATGCCTCTCTAGATACATAAACACATTGTAAATAACATTGCTGATTTTTGTTACCATTGCTGTTATTTATATTGATATATATACCCTCTTTTACTCGGAGAATCTGTATAAGACCATAAGGTCTTAATAAAGCTTTTATTATATATATAAATATATATGACATATATAGAGATTGATACGACATATATATTATATAAAAATGAGATTTCTGTTGTATTTTGGAATTAGATTGATATATTGAATTATTATTATTTGTTGCTTGATTTTTGTATGCATGAGTATGTTACGATATTGTTTTGCAATAGTAGCAAAATTTAAATTAAAATACTTATCAAAAATAGCTTTAATTGAGCTAGAGGAATATATGAAAAACATAAGTTGATAAAAGTACTGCCTGGCTTAAGGCGTAAGAATAAAAAAATGAAAAACTTATTTACATAATGTACAAAAGTTTGAGCCGGCCATCGAGAAAAAACAACAATGAGTTTTTATAGGGGAAACGTAACCTCTGGCGGTCGATTTAAAAGAGTATTTGAATTTATGAAATATAATTTTAAATAAAATAATATTTTAATATAACATATACATATATATATATATTCAAATCAAACATCCACATATATATAAATAAAGAAGATATATCCATAGAAGAATAATAAACGAAAGGTGGTGATGTACTTCTTTATTTACATATAGCGCGAAGATTCGGATGTTTCCCAACAGGGGACAAATTTGCATATACAACAGCACACAGACCAGCACCAACTAGAGAATTCAGTCAGTCAGTCGAGACTGGGAACTCCGGACTTAGAAGGCCGCAAAATGACAGACCGACACGCTTTGGTTGACAAGTCCCACCCTAATCTTACTTCCTCTGAAGATGAGTCCATTCTTCTCCTTCCTCGCTACAGTTGGTGAAAGTCCAGCGCTCCCAGGACTCCCACATCTATGGGAATGAACATCTTAATGATATTTGTTATTAATTTATTTGATATTTTAATTGTTTTTGTGTTCTCTATAAAGTATTGTGCAGTTAATCTTCAAGCATTTTGTCTCGAAATTCTGAATTCTTTTCTTCTTTCTCTCTCGCGGTCCATCGGTGGCGAAGTCTTTCCCGCGGAGGGCACCACCAATGACGACATTGTATATATTCATCAAATTATCAATTATTTTACATATTTACATATATACATATATAATTACATATATATTTATTCATATTTGTTACAAACCACGGAAATTTCAAAAGTTTTTTAAATAGAATAAAGGCAGTGGAGGATTCAAGTTGCTTTTGTGGTATTGAGGAACAAACCTCAAGACATCTACTGATCGTTTGCCCAGCATTTCAAGATTAGAGAATGAAGAATAAACTAGTTGTTTGTGAACTTAACGATTTGATTTCCGATAAAAAAAATCATATTTAAAGTTCAATTCATTTTGTAAATGCATTCTAAACTTTCTACAAAATCTGGATCTCTAATGTTTTCATGCGTTGAATAATGTAAATAACTTATGTAAATAAACTTTTCTTCTTGTTTGGCGCAAGTATCCCTTGCGGGATATAGCGCTTTGGAAATAAAATAATTGATAATTGATATTTAAATATTTATTCTGTATTTAACCATATATAATCTTATATGAACAATGTAAAAAAGTAGTTTCAATCTCTCTCTTTCTTGAATTATCCAAGAATTTCATGGGTAAGTAAGTTACAGTTGGTTATAGGCTCTTGTAAGATCTTAATTTCTATCTGGAAAGTGGTAAATAACTACACAGTAAACATTTGATTAATCCTCATGAAGGACTTATACATTTTAATGGCTTATATTACTTTTTTTCGGCTACATGAACTCGGTAGAATTTAGTTTAAATATATACGGATAAAAGTTTACATGAGGAGCTTCTTTTTAGATTTATTGCGAGCTTTCGAACCTTTCGGTTCTTCTACAGACATGGATAGCATGAATATACTAACTAAGCTCGCAATAAATCTAAAAAGAAGCTCCTCATGTAAACTTTTATCCGTATATATATATTACTTTTTATTGTTAATATTTCGAGATGTAGATGGTCTATCTTCTACAGAGGGATTTGTTTATTTGTGAAAAAACTTTTTCTTTGATCGTTTATTTTTGATGTTATGTGACTTTAAACTATTTTTGTGATGCATTTTTGTTATGTAAATTTCTCTATGGGATTATATGTGATTTAGTTGTGAACTGTGAATACGTGTTTGGGGGATATAAATTGTTAATAGAATCCTTCCCATATATACAGTTGTCCTCCGGCCATCCTTGCAGCCTTCTATATGGCAGACATCAATCCAGATGAGGATATCCATACGGCACCTCAGTTGGCCGGTATTGTGATCAGGGTGCACGGACCGATCTGATCTGCTCCATGGACAAGACAACATCACAATAGAATCTCTCTTTCCATACTTGAAACTGAATGGTGACGAGTGTGAACGAATGTAGAATACCAAATGAATTCTAAAGACGCCGGTGTTTGGGGGGGGGGGACAGTTTGCTGGGCCCCATTAACCGCAGTTCCATGTATTTATTTGGCACGGGGGGAGGGGGGATGAAGCTGTCAGAGCGATATATCAAACATCTAAAAAGGGCAATAAAACGCAACAAGACAAATAAAAAACGTCACGAGGGCTGTTCAAGGGCGTCTAAGCCGTAAAATGCCACTGGTTGCTAATCCCGCGATCTGGCAGGAATCCTGTAGAGACGTGTCATCCGGATTGGTTGGTTGGTTCCTTCAATTCACGCCGCCCCAACGTGGGGCTACCTTATTTACATATCTACCTTCGTTTTTCTGTACTATTTTGAAGATTTGACAATCCATATATGCATATTATTGATTTCGTAGAAAATTTGTTTTCCAAATATTTCGGGATTAAATTTCTTGATTTTATGGCGCCTCAACGTGGGGCTACCTTATTTACACATCTCCTTCATTTACTGTACTATTTTGAAGATTTGGAACTCAACATATTCATAATTTTTATTCTGTTAATATATCAAGAAGAGAGAGGGCCATATCCCTTTATTATATAATAAATCCAAACTGAAATCTCAGGGGCCATGATAATCTTCTATTGTAGTAGCTGTACCTCCGAACTGGCATCACAGGGGCCATGCTAATCTTCTCTGTATCCTTCCTTTTGAAGTAGTTGTATCGCCGAACTGGTATCACAGGGGCCATGCTAATCTTCTCTGTATCCTTCCTATTGTAGTAGTTGTACCGCCGAACTGGTATCACAGGGGCCATGTTAATCTTCTCTGTATCCTTCCTATTGTAGTAGTTGTACCGCCGAACTGGTATCACAGGGGCCATGCTAATCTTCTCTGTATCCTTCCTATTGTAGTAGTTGTACCGCCGAACTGGTATCACAGGGACCATGCTAATCTTCTCTGTATCCTTCCTATTGTAGTAGCTGTACCGCCGAACTGGTATCACAGGGGCCATGCCAATCTTCTCTGTATCCTTCCTATTGTAGTAGTTGTACTGCCGAACTGGTATCACAGGGGCCATGCTAATCTTCTCTGTATCCTTCCTATTGTAATACTTGTAACGCCGAACAAGCAAACGTCCGTTGGTATAAGCTGTTCTTCCGGCAAAAACGAAGCGTCACTAGACGTCATATTTGCATATGACACGCTACTCTCATCCATATTCACACGGGAAGTTGAGGTTTATGCAACTTGATCCCAAACATCCCAGAGAGTTAGATGCATAGTCCTACATGTTTATTTACATTTTTAAAAATTTTTCAAATTTTAACTTTCATTAGATATTCACATTCAACAATGCGGAAGAACATTGCTCGATGTAAATATTTGAATGTAAATTCTACTGTCCTATAAGCTTATGTCCATAGTTTTCTTGAAAACCATTTCTGAGATTCCATCCTTCAGTGCTACGTATATAAGCAGAATGATCCAATACTGTATTAGAGCTCTGAGAAGCGGTCTGGTGGATTAAATTGGCGAAACCGCTGGGAGGGTTCACTACTGATGAGCCAAGCCTTCCCAATATATTTTTTCATCGCAGTAAGGGCAGTAGA
Organism: Cordylochernes scorpioides; assembly: GCA_030710605.1. Classification (NCBI taxonomy): domain Eukaryota; kingdom Metazoa; phylum Arthropoda; class Arachnida; order Pseudoscorpiones; family Chernetidae; genus Cordylochernes; species Cordylochernes scorpioides. Next base: position 99,249,138 of record CP092869.1, on the reverse strand, counting down.
AGTTTGTATTATGTATAAAAGAAACATTCGTGCTTTTAAATCCTTTCATTTTATATGTATAGATGGCGCGTTATTGCTTTGTGTTAAATATATTTTACTTGATCCAAATTACCTTCTATTGAACAGATCTCATACATAGATGTTCCTCCCCTAAAAATAATATTGTACTATTTCTTCATTCACCCTCTGATACACTTTAATGGAGATTTTTTTTTAATGGCATTTCGTAATGTATAAACTTATGTTTGTAAACAAATAAACCACATCAACCAAATTATATATTTAATTCTCGAAGATTAAATGACTCGCTGTCACTTCTCTTTTTTTAGGATTGTTCTATTTTCAGAATATTTCTTGGTTTCTCAAGAAGTCACTGGGACCAAAACTCATTTTGTTAGCAGTGGTACAGCTTACTCCACTCTGATGAGCGTCAACAGCGCGAAACGCGTTCGTGGATGGCTTTTCTTGATTTATCAAGAAATTGGGTTGGCCAAATATCAGGGAACAGGTTAAATCAATGTTTAGTTGGTTTCTGTTCCACCAGTTGGCATTCTGCCTTCTGAAAAGCACATATGCTCCTGGTCAGAAAATGCCTTTTTATTTTTAATATATATAGATCCGTTCTTATTATGTTATACTTAAAGTTCTGTGGCTATGAATAATCTTGTATAAATAAAAAGATCATTAGAATATATATTTCATCTTCAATTTTAACATTTAAATTTTTATATAAACGTTTTCTTAACACATATTTATATTTTTCTTCTCTGTATCCTTCCTATTATAGTAGTTGTACCGCCGAACTGGTATCACAGGGACCATGCTAATATTCTCTGTATCCTTCCTATTGTAGTAGTTGTACCGCCGAACTGGTATCACAGTGGCTATGCTAATCTTCTTTGTATCCTTCATATTGTAGTAGTTGTACCGCCGAACTGGTATCACAGGGGCCATGCTAATCTTCTCTGTATCCTTCCTATTGTAGTAGTTGTACCGCCGAACTGGTATCACAGTGGCCATGCTAATATTCTCTGTATCCTTCCTATTGTAGTAGCTGTACCGCCGAACTGGTATCACAGTGGCTATGCTAATCTTCTTTGTATCCTTCATATTGTAGTAGCTGTACCGCCGAACTGGTATCACAGGGGCCATGCTAATCTTCTCTGTATCCTTCCTATTGTAGTAGTTGTACCGCCGAACTGGTATCACAGTGGCCATGCTAATATTCTCTGTATCCTTCCTATTGTAGTAGCTGTACCGCCGAACTGGTATCACAGGGGCCATGCTAATCTTCTCTGTATCCTTCCTATTGTAGTAGTTGTACCGCCGAACTGGTATCACAGTGGCCATGCTAATATTCTCTGTATCCTTCCTATTGTAGTAGTTGTACCGCCGAACTGGTATCACAGTGGCTATGCTAATCTTCTTTGTATCCTTCATATTGTAGTAGTTGTACCGCCGAACTGGTATCACAGGGGCCATGCTAATCTTCTCTGTATCCTTCCTATTGTAGTAGTTGTACCGCCGAACTGGTATCACAGTGGCCATGCTAATATTCTCTGTATCCTTCCTATTGTAGTAGTTGTACCGCCGAACTGGTATCACAGTGGCCATGCTAATCTTCTCTGTATCCTTCCTATTGTAGTAGTTATACCGCCGAACTGGTATCACAGGGGCCATGCTAATCTTCTCTGTATCCTTCCTATTGTAGTAGTTGTACCGCCGAACTGGTATCACAGTGGCCATGCTAATCTTCTCTGTATCCTTCCTATTGTAGTAGTTGTACCGCCGAACTGGTATCACAGGGACCATGCTAATCTTCTCTGTATCCTTCCTATTGTAGTAGTTGTACCGCCGAACTGGTATCACAGGGGCCATGCTAATCTTCTCTGTATCCTTCCTATTGTAGTAGTTGTACCGCCGAACTGGTATCACAGGGGCCATGCTAATCTTCTCTGTATCCTTCCTATTGTAGTAGTTGTACCGCCGAACTGGTATCACGGGGCCATGCTAATATTCTCTGTATCCTTCCTATTGTAGTAGTTGTACCGCCGAACTGGTATCACGGGGCCATGCTAATCTTCTCTGTATCCTTCCTATTGTAGTAGTTGTACCGCCGAACTGGTATCACAGGGACCATGCTAATCTTCTCTGTATCCTTCCTATTGTAGTAGTTGTACCGCCGGGGCGCTGAGTTTGTTGTTGGCACACTTTAAAATGTTATAACACCTTGATAAAGGTTGGCGTTCAGCTAACTGAAATATTGGTAAAATAAATGATATTTTGATCCAATATATGCCTTTTTAATTAAAGATTTATTTATGGATTGCTCTATTTTCAAAACATATTTATATAGAAACATAAATATCAAAATATTTTCCTAATATATATATTAAAAATATAAATATATGGTCAAAAATAAAATATTTTATTTCATTGAAAATTCTAAGCAAATTTAAGGAAGCGGGTCGGCAAGATGGCGGTGGGTTCTAACTAAAGATCGTCTGAGGGTATCTAATGAGGAGGGGGTCACGCCATAATTGCATCTAAACACTGGATTTGCATAGACAAGCTGACTTACTTATGATACAAGTTTATTTATTTCGTAACACCCGAAATATATGCAAAGCTGTCGTTTGGGAGCCATTTCTTGATTTATTCCCCTCCCCCCTCTTTAAAGACTGGCACCACTGGTTTGTGTTCGTTTGCTATGCATTTATAGTGTGATTCTTTTGCTACTGTTCTCGTCTGCCTTCGTTATTTTTAAAAATTTTCGTTTGGTTATTTGAAAAATATGTATATTTTATATTATTTTTATCTTTCTTTATACATTTTAATATAATATATACATGTATTATATATTATATTATGCATATTATGTATTATATGCGGCGCTGAGTTTGTTTATACAAAAATGTAATGCCTCGATAAAGGTTGGCGTTCAGCTAATCGAAATATTGGCAAATAAATATTTTATTCTCTCAATATATGTCTTTTTAATATCTAATATAAATGTTTATACAGTTGAACATGGATAATTCGAAAATTTTAATTCGAATATTTATATTGATCCCTAGACTTCTAAGTCTTTTATTCCAAACGTTTTTAATTCGATCTTTTGGATAATTCGATTTTTGTTTTGTCCTTTTGGCTTCGAAATTTTCAAGCTTGGCTTAATATATTAGAGTACATATAGTAGGTATATTACTTAAGTTTTATCTATGAGTGTACTTTACATCTCTAAATCTAAAATATTTCTTATTTATTTGCCCCTCACCTGGGGCACGCGACCTGCTACATGCTTCATAACAAAATACCTCGTAAAAGATGGACGATTGGTCCATCGAAATATCGGATTAATAAATAATCTTATTACAATACAAAATAAGCCTTATTTAAATATATATATATATTATGGATTGCTCTATATTCAAAATTATTCTTCTCTCTCATCGATTATTTCTTTTTTTTTTAATTCAGAAAAAGTGTCCACATAATCGTCATTTCTTTATAACCAGGTTACGTTATAATTATCTTTTATATTATTAAAATTGATAACATTAAAAATTTTGGCAATGAGTGTTTCTTTTTTTAATAACATCATCAAATATGATCTTACCTTATTCTTTGATGTTGTTGTTATGTTCATTTGGAAAATGGATGCCATTGCCACATTAGTCACTTTAGAAACGGACTAGAATTTTTAGTCAAATATTATTATTTGATGATATTCCTGGTTCAAAATCACATTAATAGGTACCGCTCAGCAAGAGTAACCTAGTTCATGATAATTGAGACAGTGAATAATATGTGAAGGTTATTCACATATTAAACAAAATTTTAACGTGGGATTCAATCCCGGTTCATGACTGTCGGGAATCGAAGGTGTTACCCTCTCATCCACCGACATATAACCTTTTTTTTTATGATATTACTAAAAAAGAAACTCATTGCCAAAAATGTAAATTATTAAAAAAGGCATCTCCTTATCGTGCAGCTGAAAGTTGCGCCATCTGTCGGAATAAATCTAAACTATTCTCGTTGATTTCTAATTATTTCAGAATTGGCCAAATACCCATTCTTGATTAAACAAGAAAAGCTAACCACGGACGCGTTTCGGGCTGTTGGCCTTCATCAATATCACATTTGTGCTATTTTTTCATAAAAATATAAATGTTATACATTTTATCGATAGATGGCAGTATACTAAATTCATCTTTTGTTATTCTCCGTCAATTTTACAAGCAGACGAAGAGACCCCAGCAACCAACTGTCACACAAACAGGAAGTCCTTCTCTATCTGAGGTTAAGGTCGCCCAGTCAACACTAGACAGTTTCTATATATCCATCTTTTGTTATAACAACCACAGCTTTCGTATTTACTGCTCTTTATTGATATACAAATAAACAAATACACCTATCCCCCGATTTACACGGTACTTGTTTTACACGTTTTCGCTTTTACACGGTTTTCCAAATAAGTTTTTTTTTTTTTAATCGCACTATACTAAATGCTACTGTGATTGAACACATGCGCTGTGTACACATCTCACGAGGAATCCCGAGCTTATGTGGTGAGTACATATTTTAACCTGTCAATGCATTTTATTTTTATTTCTGTGTACACCTATACCCCGATTTACACGTTTTTCTCAGGAACGTATCTACCGTGTAAATCGGGGGATAGGTGTATTGAGATTATAAACAGATTTATCCATATTTTGTAGGATAACATTCTAAAAAATTAAGTTACATAGTAGAAAAATACCTAAATACATTCTGGAAACATACAAGTCGGTGGACGAGTAGGTAACACCCTCGATTCCCGACAGTCATGAACCGGGATTGAATCCCGCGTTAACCTTTTGTTTAATATATGAATAACCTTCATATATTATTCGTTGTTTCAATTATCATAAACTAGGTTGTTCTTGTTGAGCGGTACCTAATAAAGTGATTTTGGAACCGGAATTCTGGAAACACGTTTATCAAAAAAGCAACAACAACAAAAAAGCCTTTATTTAGGGTCACTGACCCTATACAGGATTCACCAGAGGTATGCATAAGAACAAAGCAGTGAGACAAAGGAAATAACGATATATACAGAGTAAGAAGAAAAAGAAAAAAAAAACAAGAAAAGAAAAAAAAAAGAAAGAGGGAAGCAAGAAATCAACACAAAAAGAGTAGCAGTAAGAAAGTGAGGAGTGAGTATCAGTTTATCAAAAAAGCTTGCACCACGCTAACGAGGACCAACAGCCCGAAACGCGTACGTGGTTAGCTTTTCCTGATTTCTCAAAAAAATCAGTGGGTGAAATATTATGGAACAAGTTTAAATCAACGTTTAGTTGAATTTTATTCCACCAGATGGTGCTATGCCATATAAAAAATGCACATGTGAGCGATCAGAATTTGTCCTTTTTTATTTATTAAAATAAATCGCGATCAGAGTTTAGCAATCGGTTGAAGGATGTCAAGGAATCAATACATTTTTAAATTGACGAATTTCTTTATTTGAATTAGGTTTGTCAAGCTTTCGGGACAAGTTCTTGTCTTCATCAGTTGCGGTATAAAACCGAACAATTTTTTAAAAAATTCGAAACTATTTTTGAAGGCGTATGATTCTTTTTGATATTAAACAATTTCTACTGCCCTTACTGCAATGGAAAAATTAATAGGAGGGCCTGGCTCATTAGTGGTGAACCCTCCCAGCGGTTTCGCCAGTTTAATCTACCATACCGCTGTTATATTGCATTTTTCGATCTTCCTTTTATAGTGATATTGATGATAGACTCTTGGAATGGGTATTTAAGATGAACTATGGACATAAGCTTTGAGGACAGCAGAATTACATAAAAGACTGATAATTCTTTTAGCAGTATTTTATGGAATCATTCGTTATGCGAATTGCTGCTTTTTTTCATGTGTAGACATGTGATGTACTTACAGTAAAAGTTGTCGCCAACTACTACCCACCATGATTATCATGGCCTGTACCATGTTTATTAGGGATAATAATAATAAAATGGGTATTATACGGTTTTTAGAAAGGTATCTGTCTGAAAGCTAGCTAAACATAATTCAATATACTTGTTTCTTTAATATCTATTGATTCCTTGAGGGGAGTGTACAAGAAGATCTTGTGTCTAGACAACAGGCTGGATCTTGATTCTAAAGATGGTCGAGGCGTCTAGACAACAGGCTGGATCTTGATTATAAAGATGGTCGAGGTGTCTCAGGCTGGATCTTGATTCTAAAGATGGTCGAGGCGTCTAGACGACAGGGTAGATCTTGATTCTAAAGATGGTCGAGGCGTCTCAGGCCGGATCTTGATTCTAAAGATGGTCGAGGCGTCTAGACGACAGGGTAGATCTTGATTCTAAAGATGGTCGAGGCGTCTAGACGACAGGGTAGATCTTGATTCTAAAGATGGTCGAGGCGTCTAGACGACAGGGTAGATCTTGATTCTAAAGATGGTCAAGGCGTCTAGACGACAGGGTAGATCTTGATTCTAAAGATGGTCGAGGCGTCTAGACGACAGGGTAGATCTTGATTCTAAAGATGTGTGATCAAGGCAGGGTAGATTGGAGTAATCAATCAAGACCCAGTATCAAGAGATCTGAGAAAGATGGGGTGAAATAACGGATTGGTCTCGGATGCTAACTTCCCGACATTAATCTACGTAAGATCTGTAGGACGGAAATCCTCTGCCTGTCACTTTGCGCATGAGCAGACGTTGTCACCATCTTGGAAAGATATAGCCCATTCCGTGGAAGGGGAGTCGTCGTGAAAAAAAACTCTACCCTCATATCTGATTGAAGGTTTTTTTTTCTGTATTTCTTAGTAGTGCTGGTTTCTCTTTAATGATGATTGTGAACATATTTAGGTTGTGTTGAATGAATGGCTGTTGTTGGGTTGTGAATGTAAAGTTATCATGGTTATTAGGGATTCCCATTCCTGGACACTTTATTTTTCCGTTTATCATTACTCTTCACAATTCATCCTTTCATACTTCATCCCTAAAGGTTAGAAATAATCGTTATTTCTCCTTAAAATAAATATTTCGTTCAAAAGAAACAAATGCGGGATAATTTTCAAATGTCGTTCCATAAAAGATATTTGCTTGCTTTATATATACATTCATATATTTTAAAGAAGTATTGTATGAAGAAACATCTATGAAAGACAATGCTAGTTGACATTTTGAAGATGTCTTAGATTGCCCACGTATTCATTTACAGAAAGAGATATTTGACAACTTAAACGTCATTAAGATTATCATGTTTTGACAAATAAATTGGTTCCTATCCTTAAGGTTAGAAATAATCGTTATTTCTCCTTAAAATAAATTTTGATTTTTCGTTCAAAAGAAACACATGCGGAATAATTTTCAAATGTCGTTTTACAATCACAAGCCGCATTATATTGTATTATCATATATATTTATATAAAAAATAGACACTTTGGCCAGTTAGAGTTTTTTATTTTCTCAACGTTTCGACAAAAATCTTTTGTCTATTTTTCATAGAAATATGAATGCTGGCCAGGCAACCTTTATCATTACAATACATTATATGGGGTTTTAAGATAAAAACTTTATGGAAATTCATAGAAAAAATCGGATTCATTGACAATTGACTATTTAAACAATTCAATAATCCTTATAAATAATTGTTACAGAAGAAAAAATAAATGAGTAAATAAAGGGTAGATAAAATGTATAGAAATTATAGTTGTATATTTAAATAAAAAGGTATATATGTTATATTAAAATATTATTTTATTTAAATTTATATTTCATAGATTCAAATACTCTGTTAAATCGACCGCCAGAGGTCACGCTTCCCCTATAAAAAAAAACTCATTGTTGTTGTTTCTCGATTTTTAAGTGATGTGAACTGCAGGACATTTTGAGCACTAAAGCTTTCCCTATGGCCGGCTCAAACCTTTTGTACATTATGTAAATAAGTTTTTCATTTTTTGATTCTTACACCTTAAGCCAGGCAGTACTTTTATCAAATTATGTTTTTTTTTATATATATTCCTTTAGTTCAATTAAAGAAATTTCTGATCAAAACTATTTTATTATTCCAACGACTGCAAAACAATATCGTAACATACTCATGAAAACTAAAATCAAGCAACAGCTAATAATTCTATAAAAAATAATTAAAATCAACAGAAATCTCATTTTTTATATTATATATATTGGATCAAAATATCATTTATTTTATCAATATTTCAGTTGGCTGAACGCCAACCTTTAACATATATAAATTTGTTATATTAAATTATAATAAATTTGTTTAATATCAAAAGAATCTTACGTCTTTAAATATTTACATAGTTTATAAACTTTCCTTTTCTATATATATATATATAAATATATATATATTACTTCCTACCATTTGTACCATAGTTCTTATAAGTCGCGCTCCTATCACTCGCCTGTTGAAGGGTTTTTACCCGAAAGCTTGCACCTATCATCAATAAAAGAAACCCGTCTTCCTTCACCATGATTTTCGTCTAATATTAAAGTGTGTTAACAACAAACTCAGCCTTTGTTGACACACAATAATATGTTATAACACCTTGATAAAGGTTGGCGTTCAGCCAACTGAAATATTGGTAAAATAAATTATATTTTGATTCAATATATGCCTTTTTATTTAAAGATTTATTTATGGATTGCTCTATTTTAAAAAAATAGTTGTATATGTTTTGAAAATAGAGCAATCCATATTTAATTCATTATATAATAAAAAGGCATATATTGGATTTAATAAAAGATTTATTTGCCAATATTTCGGTTGGCTGAACGCCATTGGCATATAAATCTTTTATTAAATCCAATATATGCCTTTTTATTATCTAATATATATGTGTAAAAATTTCTTCAGTAAGGAAGGTTTCCCCACCTTGAGAGAGTTCTCCTCCAGACAAGGTCTTCACTCCACAGTTCCACATAGAGGAAGTACTTATAGATGTGTGTCTTGGTAGACGTCAGGATAGTGAATTGAATTCATAGATAGTTTAGGTCTTAAAGGTTAAAAGAGCAGTCAATAATCCAAATTGGAGAATCCCAACAGGTTCTATGGATGTGTAAGTCAAGCTACTGGATGTACTGGATATTGAAGCTGGTGATCCAGAAAGGGTTGAGCCGTTAGCTACCTACCGGCTGGCATTTCCACCTACACGCACCTGGGTGGAACCTAACCGCGACGTTTAGCCATCTGGGGTGTCGATGGTGCACGCGACCTCTGAACGACAGCTGGCTTCATGACCTAATCCACTACCTAATCTACCTCATGGTGGTATCATATAGATTACAGTACCTACAGAGTACGTTAGTCTATTAGATAGAATGCTGTACCTACATATACATACTGAAAGGTACAACTTCCTTAAGTTTTGTCATGAGTGTATCTTACAGAATTATTATCTGAATCCCGATATACATGCTGAAAGGTACAACTTCCTTAAGTTTTTTCCATGAGTGTATCTTTCAGAGTTATTGTCTCAATCCCGATATACATGCTAAAAGGTACAACTTCCTTAAGTTTTGTCCATGAGTGTATATATGTGTGTCTTCAATAAAGGTCACTGTAATATCTTTCAGAGTTATTGTCTCAATCCCGATATACATGCTAAAAGGTACAACTTCCTTAAGTTTTGTCCATGATTGTATATATGTGTGTCTTCAATAAAGGTCACTGTAATATCTTTCAGAGTTATTGTCTCAATCCCGATATACATGGTAAAAGGTACAACTTCCTTAAGTGTTGTCCATGAGTGTATATATGTGTGTCTTCAATAAAGGTCACTGTAATAACTTTCAGAGTTATTGTCTGAATCCCGATATACATGGTAAAAGGTACAACTTCCTTAAGTGTTGTCCATGAGTGTATATATGTGTATCTTCAATAAAGGTCACTGTAATATCTTTCAGAGTTATTGTCTGAATCCCGATATACATGCTAAAAGGTACAACTTCCTTAAGTGTTGTCCATGAGTGTATATATGTATATCTTCAATAAAGGTCACTGTAATATCTTTCAGAGTTATTGTCTAAATCCCGATATACATGGTAAAAGGTACAACTTCCTTAAGTTTTGTCCATGAGTGTATATATGTGTGTCTTCAATAAAGGTCACTGTAATATCTTTCAGAGTTATTGTCTGAATCCCGATATACATGGTAAAAGGTACAACTTCCTCAAGTGTTGTCCACGAATGTATCCTAGTGCTTTTCCTTTTCATCTTTGAGATTATGATTTGTTATCTAATTTATCTCTTAGATATTTGTTGCTTTTATGTCTATATACATCACTATTAAAACTTTGATTCGCATATATATTTATATCCAAAAATTACTACATAATTTCATATATTTATTAATATTTTAACAATTATATATATTTATTTGTATATTTTCTTTGTCTCAAAATATTGACGCGCGCTGCTCGTTTTAAGCTCTTTATATAAATCAAAAACACCTTTTAAAGCATTTGAATAATTACATATCACTTGAAAAAGAGCGATAATGAGTTGTCGAAATGCCATAATAAATAAAAAAGATGGTTGAAATGATATTTTTTTTTTAATTAAAAAGTTATATTTATGTATAAAAATAAATATGGGTATTTAAAATTGTATTCTAACTGTAAAAATCACTAAAATTTGTAACAAATAAATTTACTGGGAATGTATTTTTTTTAAGTATATATAGCATATCAAATAAATTATCAATTAAAAAAGAAACACATTTCCAGTAATATATATTTATAATATAATATAATGTGGCTTATAATTGTAAAACGACATTTGAAAATTATCCCGCATGTGTTTCTTTTGAACGAAAAATCGAAATTTATTTTAAGGGGAAATAACTATTTATTTCTAATCTTAGGGATGAAGTATGAAAGGATGAATTGTGTAAATATATTTGTTACACATTTTTATTGTTAGATGGCAATTTAATTTATAAATATTGTAACGTTTCTTATTTATAAATAAGGGATAGTCACAATACTTTGTGTTTTAATATTTAACTTAATTACAACAAGGTGTGAATCATATTATATAAACAAAACTTATGTAAAATTAGAGAAAGAAAGTACAGTGTTGCCGACTACCTAACTAATGAAGAAAAAATCAAAGAATAATTGAAAAATTTACATAAATAAATTCGGAGGTGGTTATAAATTCCAAGCTAGCAAAGCCATTATTATCGTGGAAATTTGAATATACTATCTTAGAAAAAAAAGCTTTTGAACATGTTCCCCAATAGGATATGTTAAAAAGAAAGTATTAAAAAGTATATTTTATATCTATATATAAAAATCAATGTTTGTATGTTTGTTTGTTTGTATGTCCGATATACAAATTCGCAGTAATTCACTAATTCAAACCAAAATTTCCATACATAGGTAAAAATATACGGGGAAGACGATAGGCTATTTTAAAAAGTATATAAATCAATTATTAAAACTATATATTCAAATTATTCTACTTAGCTCACGAACAGCGCCCTCTATCAAAGATTAGATTAAATTATGCTGATGCAAACAAATAGATAATGCTAATAACAAACAATTATAAAAAAAATCTTATCTAAATATATATCACTCGGGTAGATATGCACACGAGTCAATCCCGAGGCGAAGCCCGGGTCACCCGTCTAGTTCTCAATAAAATTGATTGTGTAAAGAGGTTGAGCTAAATAAATACATAAATAAATATGGACAAATACTACCCCATAGATATCTTCTATATATAACACAATAGTTCACGAATTTATTAAATTTAATTTGAAATCTCGAGATATCATTTAACCAGCATGTATCATCCACCATGCACGTATATTTTCAAAATTTTGTTTTTCAAACAGAAATAATGTAATATATTTTTCTCTCAGTATATAATAAGTATTTAAAATATGTATATAATAACGTATATATGAAAATTATATTTATTATTAAGTTGTTAACATGATAATCCTGTTGAAGGACTAACAAGTCTGAAAGCTTGAAAAATAAAAAGTTGTACAAGAAACTTAACCCTGGAAGCTTTATTTATTTTATAATAAAATACAAAGCATATTACAAATGTGTAAAATCACTTTTAAACTTCAAGAATATAATTAAAAAATCGAATATAGAAGTGTTTCAAAATACCATAGAAAATAAATCAATAAAATACTTCAATAGAGAGGGACAATAGTAGAGAGAAAGTTACTGACTGTTCCCACACTTTCCTGAATAAATCACGTCGCATGCAACAACCAAATACCTCATCCCCCTAAATGTAAACATCGTCAGTCCACGGTCAAAAAATTTAAATGTCTTATTCACAGAAAAGGTGGGGGGGAGAGAAAAGCATTCATTATAAAGGTAAAGCAAATGACAAGAAAAACGAACATGACTTGTAAATAGCATTAAATAAATCACAAACAAAATATTCCTATAGCGTTGTCGGCTTCTTTTTACGACACCCCCTGCCAACATAATATATATCAGAAGACAACTAAGCCTTCTTAAATCTCGGTAATATTTTTTTCTGGGCGCCATAGCGGTTTGACCTCTTCAGATGACAAGATAAACAGCGACCAAGTGAGATGACTGGGATATAAAAAAAAAATGGAGTGTGCTGATTTATTGGGAAGTATCTTCTGCGAACGGAAGCCGTCTGCTCAAATTTACGAGATGGGGATCTCGGTAAAACAAAACTTCTCACTAAAACCGCTGATTAGAATTCTAGGGATGAGCTAGCCACTCCTTCTAGTGATAAGTGTTTAAATCAGCCGTCTTTTTATCTGCGACTTTCCCAGGGCAGCTCTTGGAATCTCTCCTCCGTAAACAATTTATGTATGAAATCTTTGTCTTTTTGGTGATCTGTGGCGTTGCCTGCCATATTATCTATACACATTTCACTTCACGTTGAACCTTTTTATCTTCGAAATGGAAATTTCTGTGTTGTTTTTTATTTTTTACGATGCAGACGAGATTCGAATTTTGTTTTGTTTGTTAGACACTTATTCCAATCACACGAATCTAACAAGATTTAGAACAGGCCATCTCAAGCCATGAAAGATAGAAAATAACAACAAAATCTACCCCACTTGCCCAAAATGTAGCTTGGCACCTGCAGCTCCAGAACACATTTTGGCTTGCATTAGATGCACTAAACAGGACCTTTGGGAGAGGCTGCTGCTTATCATAAAACAGCTCGAGGAGCATGAACTCGTGGAATTTGTGTAATTTTTACACAAGCGGATAAGAAACGACAATATAACGAATCTATTAGGAAAATGATAAAAATTCGTGTAATTCTTGTTTTTTGATATCAATTTCATCACGGCAAAATAGTTTGTATCTTGATATCAATTGAAAAAGCCCTGTACGATTTATAATTGAATAAAACAAAGCATCAAGGGCTGCGTATCTTTATAAAGATACGCAGCCCTTGATGCTTTGTTTTATTCAATTATAAAATAGTTTGTATCGGTATTTGGTCATAGAATTGGTCTAGCCATGTTATTAGGTATATAAACACTTCTTTGACAAATTTTAAATATTTCACGAATTCTTTGTGGATTTAATGAGTTAAATTGTACCAGAGCTATTTGTACCAGGACCTATGCAATCTACCAAAGCCAGCCTTGCAATCTACCAGAGTCAATGCTATCAGTACTGTGACAGTAACCTGGACCAACACAATGTACAGTGATCTACACAAATTCTGACAACAGTACTTGTACCAGAGCTATTTGTACCGGTACCAAATCCTTCTTGTCTGGAGGAGATTGAAACACTTTTTATTGACGAATAATGGGAATATACAATGAATTATGAGTGAGGAAGGCTCCACCATCTTGATAGGGTCCTCCTCCAGACCAGGAGAGGGTCCTCTTGTCTGAAGGAGAACTCTCTCAAGGTGAATAAACCTTCCTTGCTGAAGAAATTTGTACACATACACAACTATATATATTCCCCTACATTTTATCTACCCTTTTTTACTATTTTATTATATATTTTTTCCACCTTTGTAAAAATTGATTAGAAGAATCAATAAAATTGTTTAAATTGTGAAATTGTCTACCAAAGCCAGCCTTGCAATCTACCAGAGTCAATGCTATCAGTATCGGGACAGTAACTACCAGAACCAACACAATCTACAGTATCTACACAAACACACACACTCTGACAGCCAGTGAAAAAAGAGAGGTTTCAGTTACTGGACTGAGCAATATAAAGAAGGCGTTGCTGCCACACCTCCCTCCCCATTTCAAAGTCGTAAAATTTCGCCCCTCACTGTTTTCCTGGAATCTTCCAGCGGCGGCTTCCAGTCTTGAGGCGCCTTCTGTAACGTGAATCATTCAACCTGACAATTGGAAGATGTGGAAATTCTCACTTTGGCGGCTCTCAATTCTCTAATGGCTTTGTCTTGTAACCTATACCAGCCATTGTAACAACGGTTCTAATTGATTCATCTTGTTAATTTGGTATTTCAAGACTCATGCACAAAATTTAAGGAATATTTTGATGTCTCCGGTTATCTATTTTTCTTTTTTAAAGATAAGTAATTGTGTTCACACTTTTTTATTATCTCGTGTGTCTTCAATAAAGGTCACCGTAATATATTTCAGAGTTATTGTCTCAATCCCGATATACATGCTAAAAGGTACAAGAGTATTTTTATATATAATTAAAATATTATTTAAAAAATAATAATAAATAACGGAAGAAACAGTTTTCGTAGATAAATTAAAAAAAAAAAAAGAAAGATTTGCTACGATTAATATTCCTAATGGAAATATATATTTAAATTTTTCAACAACAAGGACCAACAACAAAACAAAGTTTATAAATCGGCTTTAAGGGCGTCATGATACTTGCTTAGAAAACAACAACAATAACAAACTGAGAGAGAAAACGAACCTAATATGAAGTAGTTCATACAAATAGTGAATTGAAGGTGAAAACACACATTTGGGAAGTTAATACAATAGAAAATATTGTAGAAAATATAGAATATGACGTAGAAAACATGAAAATAATTGTTGAAAAATATAAAATATTGTAAAAAAGTTGAATATGTTGTATCAAACAGAGAAAAATATTGTAAAAACGTTTAATAAATTGTAGAAAACATAGAAAATATTGTAAAAAAAAAAAATAGAAAATATTGTAAAAACGTTGAATATATTGAAGTAAACATAAAATATTGTAAAAACCCACAGAAAATATTGTAAAAAAACGTTAAATATATTGTAGAAACTGTTTTACATAAAAAAATAGTACAAACATTCTATTCAATCCGAGATATAAGATGAAGCAGAAGATATTCCATAGATAACTGGCATCTGACCAAAAAAGAAAGAAAGTTTGGAAAGATTCAGTCACAAAGACCATTCCAGAATTAGGGTCCCAATTAACTGAGTTACAAGAGAGGGCTTTCTACCATAACAGATGGACGTCTTGATAAGTCCACAAGGTGTTCTCTCATCCACCGGGGCTAAATTGGCCAGAGAGGCAGTTCGAAAAATAACTTCTTTACGACCTACTTCGACGTCAAACTCCACCGTTTTAGAAGATTACGAGAGGTTTGCGGTACATTGACGAATTCAATTAATTCTACAAAACTTTTTCATATATCCATTTATTCTGTAAGACACCAATCAATGGAAAAAGACCATCTGAGGTAAAACGAGATTTAGATTGGGCATATTAGATCTATATCAATTTGTTATCTTTCTAACCTGAAAGGTTCAGGTTCCTAATATATCATATTGTTTCTCTTTTTATTTTTGATTATTTTTTTCTTGTATAATATGTTTATAATACAATATAATGCAAGCTTTTGATTGTAGAACGACATTTGAAAAATATCCCGCATGTGTTTCTTTTGAACTAAAAATCGAAATTTATTTTAAGAAGAAATAACGATTATTTCTAACCTTAGGGATGAAGTAGGAAAGAAGGAATTGTGAAGAGTAATGATAAACGTAATGTTTATAACTGTTTCTGTTTTAAAATACACCAATACCTCGCTTTGGGTCGTTTCGTTTTGCGTTTTTTTCGAAGTTGCGTCGCTGCTTAATTTTTACTGATTTTCACTGTGCGTCGTTAGATTTTCGAAGTTGCGTTGTTTTGGATTCGAGTCTTTAATTTTTTTTTTTTTTTTGAATTTTTTTCCTTAAATATGGCAACACCTTTGTTTTTGATTGCGCCTTCACATATTTTCACTTTGCGTCGTTTCAATTCGCTTCGTGTTTTTTTTGGAACGTAACCCCGACGCAAAGCGAGGTATGGGTGTATAAATCGACGCAATTATCCCTAGCCGGGATATCGCATTTTGTGTGTTGAAATAAAATAAAGAGTAAAATGATAAATGAAGAAGTTTTGAAGGATAAAATGAATTGAAAGAGATCAGATGGAAGAAGAATTGGATAAGCCATATTGAAAAGGAAAATGAATATATGAAGAAAATTCTGAAGAGTAAAATGAATAAAGATTGGAAAAAGAAAACTGATACTGAGAACATATTGATAGAAAATGGAATCTATTGAGTCTACTTTTCACCGTTTCTTACAGCAGAGTGATAAATGATTAGCACTCGTATTATTAAAAAGTGATATCTGTTGGTGTTTTTTGGGGGTAAAAAAGAGAAAATGTTGCTTAAATATATTTTAATGTTATCTTTATGCATAGAAACTACAAAAGTAAAATTTAAGAATTAAGAAGAAATACAAAAATAAGAATAAAGATAGCACTAACTAAGTCGCCAATTGTTAATGATCATATGCTAGCTAATGTTATCATCATCAATTTATACTTATTCATATATCTATATAATTTATTTACATAGAGAAAAATTCTTTGAATTAATATACCTAACAAATCCCCCCTTTAATTCAATCTCAATTTTTCTTCAGAAATATATCTATATAATTTATGTACATAGAGAAAAATTCTTTGAATTAATATACCTAATAATTTCCTTTCTTCATACAGATCAATGCAGTGAGTTAGTTCTGACTCAAAATTATCCCTGTACAATACATATATGAAATTTTCTGATTTCATAGTTTTTATATGATCTTCAATAGAAAATAAAACGACATTTGAAATACTATCCCGCATGTGTATCTATCTACTCAACGAAAAATCAAAATTTATTTCAAGGAGAAATAACGATTATTTCTAACCTTTTGGATGAGGTATGAAAGGATGAATTATAAAGAGTAATGATAAACGGAAAATGTAAACAAGATTCTTAATTGCACAATGTAAACGAATGTTTAAACTGGCGAAACCGCTGGGAGGGTTCACCACTGATGAGCCAGGTCCTCCCATTAATTTTTCCATTGCAGTAAGGACAGTAGAAATTGTTTTATTTTTAAAAGAATCATACGTGTCTATAATAGTTTCGAATTTTGTAAACGAATGTCAAATCACATTGACAAAAGATTATTTCCATTCTGTTTAGCTATTAACCAATTAACTGTTATCTTTAAGATGAGTTACAAACGGAAGAGACAAATTAGTACTGGAATAAAGAAAGAGAAATGACAAATGGGTAAAATGCTATGTAAGAGGTAAACGCTTGCTACATAATCTTTCTTATTTCCAATCAATCACTATACAAAATCAATCAGGGTAAATGTGACAAGTTTCTTTATGAAAAAAATAGTACAAATATGATATTGTACTGGGATAAGGTGCATAAATTATGAAAAAAGGCATCTCCTTATCGTTCAACTGAAAGTTACTAATGGCTTGCGCCATCTATCGGAATAAATATCAACTATGATTAATTTTTAATCAAGAATGGGTATTTGGCCAATTCTGGAATAATTAAAAATCAACGTTTTTAATCAAAGTTTCTTTCAATTAACCTAAAATGATCATCATGAAAGAGTCAGCTCAATCAAGCTCTGAAGATGAGTGAACGCCTTCATAGAACGTTTTAATCAATTTTAAATAAAGAGAAACATGTTACAATTATCCTGATTCATAAAATATGTCTATACTTTTATAATTATTCTAAGAGAGAGATTGAAACTGATTTATTATATAGTTCATTTAAGGTTAAATACAGAATAAATATGATTATATAATGATAAATATATTAATAAATATATATGGATATATTTTCTTGAAAAAAGCCATGGTTCACCTGTGCTGTGTGAGCAGAAGAGCTTAAATTGACTTGTTCCATTATATGTATGTTCCATATGTAAATACCTGTTTTTTTCCTCTTTTCGCTCTCCACTTCTTCCATCTATATTTCCAAATCCATATTCTTATTTTCCATAGGATTATTCAAATAATAATCTGTATATATTTATCATGTGTATATAATCTTTCTCCATTTTTACCCCTTTGTATATTTCCCACTTTCATAGGCTTCTCCGTCTTGTAACCCCAAGGAGATTCCTCTGTAAGACCTGTGTGTCTTAATAAAGGTTTTTGTGTGTGTGTGATATAGATATATATTCTTATTTTCTTGGTTTCTCAAGAAGCCTCTGGAACCAAAAATCGTTTTGGTCGCAGTGGTACAGCCTACTCCACGCTGACGAGCGCCAACTGCGCGAAACGCGTTCGTGGATGGCTTTTCTTGATTTATCAAGAAATTTGGTTGGTCAAATATCAGGGAACAGGTTAAATCAATGTTTCGATAATAAAGGTCTTTATCTTTCTTGGCATCTCTAACTAAGAATGGTGTTAGAAAATCTAAAAAGTGCGTTACACTCTTACAATCACAAAAAGTATATTTAAAATATAGAGATTAAAGTTTAAAAGAGAACGCAAAGAAAAAAGTACAGAAAAAGCAGAAAGTTTGCTGGAACAAGAGTACAGAAAGTTTGCTGGAACAAGAGTACAGAAAGTTTGCTGGAACAAGAGTACAGAAAGTTTGCTGGAACAAGAGTACAGAAAGTTTGCTGGAACAATAGTATAGAAAGTTTTCTGGAACAAGAGTACAGAAAGTTTGCTGGAACAAGAGTACAGAAAGCTTGCTGGAACAAGAGTACAGAAAGTTTGCTGGAACAAGAGTATAGAAAGTTTGCTGGAACAAGAGTACAGAAAGTTTGATGGAACAAGAGTACAGAAAGTTTGCTGGAACAAGAGTACAGAAAGTTTGCTGGAACAAGAGTACAGAAAGTTTGCTGGAACAAGAGTACAGAAAGTTTGCTGGAACAAGAGTACAGAAAGAACAGAGAGTTTGCTGGAACAAGAGTACAGAAAGATTGATAGAACAAGAGTACAGAAAGTTTGATGGAACAAGAGTACAGAAAGATTGATAGAACAAGAGTACAGAAAGTTTGCTGGAACACAAGAGTACAGAAAGTTTGCTGGAACAAGAGTACAGAAAGTTTGATGGAACAAGAGTACAGAAAGTTTGCTGGAACAAGAGTATAGAAAGATTGATAGAACAAGAGTACAGAAAGTTTGCTGGAACAAGAGTACAGAAAGTTTGCTGGAACAAGAGTACAGAAAGTTTGCTGGAACAAGGAGCCAAATAACACAGACTCTCCTTTCAGAGCGATGTAACACGAGTCTAATGGAGCCTTCCCAACCTCACAAACTGTTTACTCTCTGTCGTGGAAACTTTACAACGCTATACGAGTGTTTTCCTCTGTTAATTTTGATTTATTTTATATGGGGATATCGTGTAACAGTAGTACGAATCAAAATGAACTAGTGAATACGATGTCAGTATAGATGTCCTATGTGTCAGTACTACGAATCAAATTCCAGGGTAGCCTAGTGGACATGGCATCTGCCCGGTAAGCGGAACACTGTGGGTTCGATTCCCATCCCTGGACACTTTATTTTTCCGTTTATCATTACTCTTCACAAATCATCCTTTCATACTTCATCCCTAAGGTTAGAAACAATCGTTATTTATCCTTAAAATAAATAAATACTACGAATCAAAATGAACTAGTGAATACGATGTCAGTATAGATGTCCTATGTGTCAGTACTACGAATCAAATTCCAGGGTAGCCTAGTGGACATGGCATCTGCCCGGTAAGCGGAACATTGTGGGTTCGATTCCCATCCCTGGACACTTTTATTTTCCGTTTATCATTACTCTTCACAATTCATCCTTTCATACTTCATTCCTAAGGTTAGAAATAATCGTTATTTCTCCTTAAAATAAATAAATACTAGGAATCAAAATGAAATAGTGAATACGATTTCAGCAGTATGAACCACCCCTCTACCTACATTCCTGAGTTGTCTTCATTTGATTCGTAGTTCGATTATCTCTATGTTCTGATATATTTTTGTCGAATCTTTCCTGAGAACTAAATTAAGATCTGCATTTCTTGATCGTGCGTCTAAAAATTGCTGATGGCTTGCGCCATCTGTCTTAATAAATGTTAATTATTCGTTCATTTTTAATTATTCCAGAATATTAACCAAAAATTTACGGAACCTCAATAACCAGATTTTTTTTTTTGTAATTTAAGGTGCAGCCTCAGGGGGGAATCAGTGAAAACCAACAGTGAAGAACCAGTGACATCCACAGGGATGAACCAGTAACATCTCACAAGGAAGAAACATACACAGGGAGAAGAATCAGTGACATCCCAGAGTAAAGAGCCAGTGACATCCCACAGGGAAGAAATATCTTACATAGAATAACCAGAAATAGTCTCAGAGAGGAACCAGTGAAAATCAACGGTGAAGAACCAATCACATCTCACAGAGAAGAAACATCCACAGGGATGAACAAGTAAAATCCACAGGGAAGAAACATCCACAGGGAGAAGAACCGGTAACATCCCAGAGTAAAGAGCCAGTGACATCCCACAGAGAAGAACCAGGGATAGTCTCAGGGAAGAACCAGTGAAAACCAACAGTGAAGAACCAGTGACATCCACGGGGAAGAAACATCCCACATAGAAGAGCCAGTGATAGCCACAGAGAAGAACCAGTGACATCCCACAGAGAAGAACCAGGGATAGGCTCAGGGAAGAACCAGTGAAAACCAACAGTGAAGAACCAGTGACATCCACGGGGAAGAAACATCCCACATAGAAGAGTCAGTGACAGCCACAGAGAAGAACCAGTGACATCCCACAGAGAAGAACCGGGGATAGTCTCAGGGAAGAACCAGTGAAAACCAACAGTGAAGAACCAGTGACATCCACGGGGAAGAAACATCCCACATAGAAGAGCCAGTGACATCCCACAGAGAAGAACCGGGGATAGTCTCAGGGAAGAACCAGTGAAAACCAACAGTGAAGAACCAGTGACATCCACGGGGAAGAAACATCCCACATAGAAGAGCCAGTGACAGCCACAAGGAAGAACCAGTGACATCCCATAGAACGAAATCAGTAACATCCCACAGGGAGGAACCAGTAACATCACACAGGGAGGAAACATCACACAGGGAAGAAGCCGAAATCCCTCGTTGTCAGAATTAGCGGTTATCTCGCCATCTCCCGCACAGAGCTCTAATTGTTCTCTCCTTGGCTCAGGTTGCGTCTGTAACCCAAACTTCTCAGTAATGCCACGCTCCCTAGCTTCCACAAATTCCTCGGCATGCCTGCTTGCCACTCTTCTTCATGTCGTGCATCGATCAGACCAGCCGGCATCAGACCGATGGCCGTCCGCACTCAACTCTCACCAGAGCATCCTTCAATATCATCCAACCTGGCTCTTCCAACAAGGCCTGGACCAACTACATTCGTACTCCAACCAAGACCTATATCTACAAATTTCTATCGAGTTTGAGATGAGGGGATCATAAGATTCACCAGGTATTCATGGATTCTCCAGTATTTTCCAAAGAGCTGTCAAGCTGTTAAAGTGGTATAGCCAATTCAATGGCCAAACTATAAAAGAAAATTTGAAACTATTATAGACACGTATGATTCTTTTAAAAATAAAACAATTTATACTGTCCTTACTGCAATGGAAAAATTAATGGGAGGGCTTCCATTGCAGTAAGGACAGTAGAAATTGTTTAATTTTTAAAAGAATCATACACGTCTATAATAGTTTCGAATATTCATAACAGATGGCGAACTAGTGCATCATATTGTAAAAGAATATGCAATGTTACTCCCCAACTTTCTGTAGATAACTGTTATGTTTACTTCTGTATCTGGGAGAATCCTGTATGGGATAAGTGTCCTTAATAAATACTCTTTTGTTATTGTGGTAGAAGAATATATATAAATTAATAAAACACTTATATTAGAATATATATAACTATTTATTATATATTCCAAAAGGGATATAAGTTCATCTATCTAGCTATATCTACGAGAATTTATATTTTAAAAATTAAGTTAATATTTATTCCGACAGATGGCGCTAACCATCAACAACTTTTATTTATATAATCAGGTGATGCCATTCTCGTAATTTATTCATGGATATATATTTAGAAATGATAGGATATAATGTAATATCCCGGAAAGACCATATGCAGCTAAGTCGGAGCTTGCGTGCAGTCACGAGGCGTGCAAATCGCCCGAGGCACCAGGACACGTGGCGGTCCGGAAGTTTCCCCCCCAAACTGAAGAGTACTCGGCACAAGAGGTTTCAGGAAAAAGGCTTAAGAGGATCTTTCGGTAAACTGTTATGGCGTTTATGGAGGAGCGTGGTGATTGGTTCTCTTTAAGAGTGGATTCTCTCTTCTGTGTTCCCTTCGTTACTTCTGGTTCGTCTTTGGTTGATTGCTTCTTATGTGATGTTGATTTAATTTTATTGGCATCTTGTCGATACATGCAAAGTGCACAGTCTGCACTATTTTAAAAAAATATAAATATATTGTAACGAAGTATTTATTAATTTTATATTTTTATTAACAGAGTGGTCATTTTTATGTTTATATTTTGCTACTCTGTAAATTTCCCTTGTGGATTATCTTTTGCTTACCATTCATAGTTTGTTCTTGTTTGAAATAAATTGTTGTCTCATCCTGAAGTTGGTCTTCCCTAATTTTCCACGTGGCAATATATATGCATTATATACACTATGTACAAAGAACATGGCGCCTCTACCAGCGCTGCAGAGTTTGGTGGAGAATCTCCAGCGGGTCTCCTGTTGTAATGTTAAAAGGTACAGAAATTTTATACATTTTATGGAAAGATTTTTTTTAAAGATGAAAAACATTTTGTTTCTTTTATACTAAATAAATTTATTGCACGAACACCCATCTACCGGAGAAAACACGGTATAATCTTATAAATATTATAAACATATTTATTAACAGAGTTTTTGGAATATATATAAGAGACTATTAGAGATTTATCATTGGAAGATTTACCTAAAGTGTTGGTTTTCTCTTGTCCCAGGTCTAGACTTCAAGTCTAGACCAGATCCTGAAGGCTTTTTTTATCACCTTGATGACCACAGCTGGGTCGGTATAGATGTCAGTTCGGCAATGCCCGATGTGATGTGTTCTGGGCTCGCTGGAGAATCTTGACATTTGGTGCAATTCGGTTTTGGATCCACTTGTGAGAATCATTTGACGTAGATTGCCTGTTCTAAGATGGGAAAGCATGGTGAAGTCTGATCTGTTGTGAGTTGGTTTTCAGGAGAGGAGTTTTCCCATCAAACCAGCGGTGTTTGATGTTATTTTGCCAGTTTTGATTGAATTTGATTTTCAGTCTGTGATCAACGTGTGGCCGACAGAAATGTCATAGGACGTAGATTGCCTGTTCTAAGACAGGAAAGCATGGTGAAGTCTGATCTGTTGTGAGTTTGTTTCAGGAGGGGAGTTTTTCCATTGAACCAGCGGTGTTTGATGTTATTTTGCCAATTTTGATTAAATTTGATTTCCAGTCTGTGATCAACATGTGGCCGGGCGACAGCAATGTCAGGAATGTAAATTAAAGTGATCGGTATCTAAATAATTAGAATGACTTATTGACCCAGATTGATTAGAGCTATGACAACTTGGGCGGTCATGTTGACACGGCTTCTCTGTTTACTTTGTTTGTAAGACACCAAATGTTCGAATTTTACATCAATAGGAACTTCTTTAGAATAAGGAACATTTAAACCAGAAAATTTGTTTGTTTGTTTTTTTTTAATTTTATTTCGTTGACGTTTTTATTTTTTCATCAGAACATATATATACACATTGATAAAACTTAAGGAAGTGGAAGATGATGTCATCGATTGTCTGTTTTTTTTTTTTTTTTAAGGAAACAGAGGATTTTCACACTTGGTTATCTCGTGTGTCTACACAATTAAGGTCACTGTAATATCTTTCAGAGTTATTGTCTGAATCCCGATATACATGGTAAAAGGTACAACTTCCTTAGGTTTAGTTCATGAGTGTATATATGTGTGTCTTCAATAAAGGTCACTGTAATATCTTTCAGAGTTATTGTCAGAATCCCGATATACATGGTAAAGGGTACAACTTCCTTAAGTTTTGTCCATGAGTGGATATATGTGTGTCTTCAATAAACGTCACTGTAATATCTTTCAGAGTTATTGTCTGAATCCCGATATACATGCTAAAAGGTACAACTTCCTTAGGTTTAGTTCATGAGTGTATATATGTGTGTCTTCAATAAAGGTCACTGTAATATCTTTCAGAGTTATTGTCAGAATCCCGATATACATGGTAAAGGGTACAACTTCCTTAAGTTTTGTCCATGAGTGGATATATGTGTGTCTTCAATAAACGTCACTGTAATATCTTTCAGAGTTATTGTCTGAATCCCGATATACATGCTAAAAGGTACAGCTTCCTTAAGTTTTGTCCATGAGTGGATATATGTGTGTCTTCAATAAACGTCACTGTAATATCTTTCAGAGTTATTGTCAGAATCCCGATATACATGGTAAAGGGTACAACTTCCTTAAGTTTTGTCCATGAGTGGATATATGTGTGTCTTCAATAAACGTCACTGTAATATCTTTCAGAGTTATTGTCTGAATCCCGATATACATGCTAAAAGGTACAGCTTCCTTAAGTTTTGTCCATGAGTGTATATATGTGTGTCTTCAATAAAGTTCACTGTAATATCTTTCAGAGTTATTGTCTGAATCCCGATATACATGGTAAAGGGTACAACTTCCTTAAGTTTTGTCCATGAGTGTATATTGAAGAGGTAATGGATGGATAAGAAAGTTCTGGAATGTAAAATGGAGGATAATAAACCGGTAAGAAGAAGAATTGGACTAATTGACTGGATGGGAAAATCTATAAAGATAAATAAAGAGAGAAGAATTCAAGATAGAAAACTATGATGCCACAAGACGGTGAACCTCCTTAAATTGTATTGAAACAGAAGAATATATTTGAATACTCAAGTAGCATCAACACTAAATCTTTGACGTGACGTGGTACTAACACCTACCCACATATTCTCATGCCCAGCAATCACCGCAGCCTTACAGAAAATTAGTATAGACCCAGAGTAGCAGTTTTACACACCTAAGATAGAGAACGACTGCTGTGATAGAGATGTACGGATACATCTGAGGCTCTTCTTTGGACACAACAACAACAACCACAGAAAATTGACATGGACCCAGAACTTCACACACCCAAGATAGAGAACGACTGCTGTGATAGAGATGTACGGAGACATCTGAGGCTCTTCATTGCACACGACAACCACAGAAAATTGACATGGACCCAGAACTTTACACACCCAAGATAGAGAACATTGCTGTGATAGAGATGTATGGAGACATCTGAGGCTCTTCATTGCACACGACAACCACAGAAAATTGACATGGACCCAGAACTTTACACACCCAAGATAGAGAACGACTGCTGTGATAGAGATGTACGGAGACATCTGAGGCTCTTCATTGCACACGACAACCACAGAGAATTGACATGGACCCAGAACTTTACACACCCAAGATAGAGAACGACTGCTGTGATAGAGATGTACGGAGACATCTGAGGCTCTTCATTGCACACGACAACCACAGAAAATTGACATAGACCCAGAACTTTACACACCCAAGATAGAGAACGACTGCTGTGATAGAGATGTACGGAGACATCTGAGGCTCTTCATTGCACACGACAACCACAGAAAATTGACATGGACCCAGAACTTTACACACCCAAGATAGAGAACGACTGCTGTGATAGAGATGTACGGAAACATCTGAGGCTCTTCATTGCACACGACAACAACATCAACACTAAAAAGATGATCTTCTGGTATCCTAAACTGTCGGTAGCCAGTACCAAACTAACGTTGAAGCAGTTTAAAAAACAATGATCATTAATTGCCTCAGAGGCCTCTAGTTCTTGCACAAGCTAAACCCCAGCAGCAAATGGAAGTTAACAAAGAATGCTCATTTTCTCTAATACCTTCCCAAAGAATTACTTCAAAGTTTTACAAGATATCCTTTTCGCTACCGATCACACGCCTGCGTGTTTATGAGCTTTCCCTCAGGAACCACTCAAACGCATTGTATCATTATGAGTCTTTCCTCAGTAACTTATAACACAGCAGGTCGCGTGTTTCAGGTGAGCCATGGACGTCTTACAAGCTTATTGGGCGATAAACCATCTAATATATACATTTTAAACAAAGTAAATATAATCAAAAGAAAAGCAGTGTAATATATATAAATAAATAATACAATATAATGCGGCTTATGATTGTAAAACGGCATTTGAAATTTATCCCACATGTGTTTCTTTTGAATGAAAAATCGAAATTCATCTTTGAGGAGAAATAACGATTATTTCTAACCTCAGGGATGAAGTATGAAAAGATGAATTGTGAAGAGTAATGATAAACGAAAAAATAAAGTGTCCAGGGATGGGAATCGAACCCACAGTGTTCCGTTTACCGGGCAGATGCCATGTCCACTAGGCTACTCTGGACCATAATTGATAATTATGAGATTTCGTTTGCTAGAGAAGTCAAAAATTTTATAAATATATCAATTAAAATATTCAAATATGTAAATAAATTTTTATAAATTTGTATTTCTTCTTCCTCTCTACATTCAGTAGCTATCTAAGAAAAAAAAAGGGGGAAAAAGTGAAGGGGATTAATCAAAAAATCTTCCATCAAACTGACCACCTGGCATTATCAGAATCTGGCATTAAGCTGACAGACACTGAAAGAAGCTATTGCTTTGAGATGGGATAGAAAGAAGAAATAATCTTTTATGAAGAAGAGATACCAGAATCTTCCGCGTTTAAAATATTAATAATAATAACAGAAAAAACACAACACACATGAAGCGATTGAAGAGGGGAGGGGGGGGACGGGGGGAAAAGAAAAAAAAAATCAAAAGATTTCATTTACATAATCCGGGGTGGTAGAAGATAAGATAATCCTCTAGCATCATCGGTCGTTCTGGCCATTGTTCTTAGAGATGGAGTCATCTCAGGGGCCCTGCATACAGGGTCCCGCGGTATCGGTGACAGTTTTATGTCCCCTATAAAGTGACCGCTCTCCTGACAAGATTTAAGGCCTATCAACTTCCCCTCATTCCTTTGTGGGCGCCGTTGGGGAGGTCTAGAAATGCCCTAAGGTACAAATGGATTTTTTTTTTATTTCGATGTCGCCAATAGAGAAAAATGGAGGCCAGGAGGGGTATGAATGAAGTATATATCTTAAGTTTCATGGGTATACTGGACATTTGGTGGTTCCTAATTGAGCTTTGATTGAAGACAGGATTTGTCCATCAGTTAGGGAGATTCCAATTAGTTCCACTTTGGGTGGTAGCCTTGGGGATCTGTAGGTCCGACGATCTATTGTATTCTCTATTCCGTTGAACTGCTTTTGTTCGTAATGTGACAGTTAATGATCAACTTGTTCCTTTTCTCTGGAGATACCCAAGATGGTCGTCTCTCTTCACATAATGATACTAATTATTGGTTAATGTTCATATAACGCAATGTCAACAGTTCTTTTTCAATACAACGATAATATTCTTATTTGCTATAGAATAAGGAACACAAATCAGGGAGAAAAACTTCTTTTATCAAAGGACGATCCTTTGTACCTTTTCTGAAGATACCCAAGATGGACGTATCTCTTCACATAAGGATACTAATTATGGTTTAAATTTCTTTAATGTATAAATTGAGCGTGTTTTTCAATAAAAAAGAGTTCTGGATAAGTTTAGGACAATTGATAGTCGTCCTTAGAGCCTCTTCCTTGGAATTACCGAGCTGGTCAAGTAGCTGGGCTAAACACTAGGTCTCAAGGTAAAGAGAGACAGAAATCTATATTGAGAACCCCCTCAATAGCTCACATAACCCAATTGGTCGACAGTTCTTCCAAGATAACGATAATCTCGCTATTTTCTATAGAATAAAAAACACAAATCAGGGAGAAGAGCTTCTTTTATCAAAGGACGATCCGTTGTTCCTTTTCTGGAGATACCCAAGATGGTCGTATCTCTTCACATAAGGATACTAATTATTGTTTAATGTTCACATAACGCAACGTCAACAATTATTTTCAAAGACAATCTCACTATTCACAATACAATAAATACAAATCAGGAAGAAAAGTTTCTATCAAAGGACGATCCTTTGTTCCTTTTCTGGAGTTACCCAAGATGATCGTATCTCTTCACATAAGGATACTAATTATTGGTTAATTCTCACATAACACAACGTCAACAGTTCTTTTCAAAGACAATCTCACTATTCACAATACAAGAAATACAAATCAGGAAGAAAAGCTTCTATCAAAGGACGATCCTTTGTTCCTTTTCTGGAGATACCCAAGATGGTCGTCTTTCTTGACACAATGATACTAATTATTGGTTAATGTTCACATAACGCAACGTCAACAGTTCTTTTCAAAGACAATCTCACTATTCACAATACAAGAAATACAAATCAGGAAGAAAAGTTTCTATCAAAGGACGATCCTTTGTTCCTTTTCTGGAGATAACCAAGATGGACGTATCTCTTCACATAATGATTATTGGTTAATGTTCACATAACCCAATTAGTCAACAGTTCTTTTCAAAGACAATCTCACTATTCACAATACAAGAAAAAAACACAAATCAGGGAGAATAGCTTCTTTTCTAAGTCAACGATGGTACAAGTTTACCCCGTAGACAATTTAACAATTAAAATAATTTTATTGACGTCTTATCAATACATTCAAAGTACACAGTCTTCACTATTTAAAAAAAAGATAATATGGATTATATTAACTCTAAGTGTATAACGAATCAAAAGTTTTGACGAAGGAGTGTCTTTTATTATATTTGTGCAAGCTTTCGAACTTTGCAGTTCTTCCACAGGCATGGATAGTACAAAAATACTACCAAATTACTACCAACTACCAAATTTGGTAGTATTTTTGTACTATCCATGCCTGTGGAAGAACTGCAAAGTTCGAAAGCTTGCACAAATATAATAAAAGATACTCCTTCGTCAAAACTTTTGATTCGTTATACACTTATACCAATTGTACGGAGTTTACCTGTATACACTATGTACAATGAATATGGCGCCTCTGCCACCGCTGCAGAGTTTGGTGGAGAATCACCAGCGGGTCTCCAGCGACACCACGTATTTCGACATCTACGAAGAATACGTAGATCGCGTACTTCGCCGCTGAGGAGATGGTGATGGCGTGGTCCTCGAGACCAACTGGAAAGAAGTTTACCCATAGAAAGACATCTTGCCTGAAAGATTTTACGATCATCGTCCTACAGAAGGAAGCTCTTCTCCCCAACATATGTTTCTTCTTCTATAGTTCATTTCCAAACTCAGCAAGAAATTTTGTCTTACTACCATATCTTTTTATAGAATAGTTTTAACTCCTTTGACGAGAAACCAAGCATTCAGGCCATTAAAAATATCTATTTTGTTGATAGCATAAGATAGGTTTTTTAAAGAATTAGTCTCTGGTGTATATACATATTTATATAGATTATATTCAATCTAAGTTATTGTGGTATAAATAATTAACAAAATGGGTTCCGAGTATGAGTTTCATTTCTTTTTTTCTTTTTTTTTTATATTCTTCTCAAGCTTTTGGGCACCACTAAGGTTTGTGATGACCGAAAGCTTGGACCAGGAAGATCCAAGATCCAGAAGATCCAGACAATAAGAACACCAGGCCAGAGAACAAGCTGCCTCCTGGAAGATCTAAGTTCCAAACAATAAGAACACCAAGACAATAAGAACACCAAGCCAGAGAACAAGCTGCCTCCAGGAAGATCTAAGTTCCAGACAATAAGAACACCGAGACAATAAAAACACCAGGCCAGAGAACAAGCTGCCTCCAGGAAGATCTGAGTTCCAAACAATAAGAACGCCAAGACAATAAGAACACCAATCCAGAGAACAAGCTGCCTCCAGGAAGATCTAAGTTCCAGACAATAAGAACACCAAGACAATAAGAACACCAATCCAGAGAACAAGCTGCCTCCAGGAAGATCTAAGTTCCAGACAATAAGAACACCATACAATAAGAACACCAAGACAATAAGGACACCAAGCCAGAGAACAAGCTGCCTCCAGGAAGATCTAAGTTCCAGACAATAAGAACACCATACAATAAGAACACCAAGACAATAAGAACACCAAGCCAGAGAACAAGCTGCCTCCAGAAGGATTCCGAATCCCCTTCCTCTCCAGATAAGACTACCGGGAGGTGTGGTCAACACCGATTGGCTGGCGGCCGCCATCTTGAACACCAGATAAGAAGTCGTCTGCTCACTATGCCGGCCAGCATGCTCCAGAAGTCTGGGTAACGTCAGACGAGAACATTTGCGATATATGTTTTATAAAATCTATTCCTAGTTATCATCCTACTGACCATGATTTTACTGCCTTTGTTGTTAGCAAGTACCTCTAACATCAGAACCGACTAACCCAGTTGCCGGGAATTTAAATAAAAATCACAGTTTATCCAATAAATATACTGTATTTTCAAAAAGGCCAAAGCCACAGTCATATGCGGTCTATTAAGAAGAAGAAACGGAGCACCTCCTCGGGCTACTCACGCCTGAAGACAAGATTCTCTCGACAAATTCTTTGACATTATCATCAAACATGTTCCGAACATGAACTCCCCAAATGGCAGGGATCTGTTTAGATTCAGGGCGGCTTTAAGCTCCTGATCCGGACGTGCCCTCGGAGAGGGCTACGTCGATTGTATATATCTCTCTTCATTCCTACCATTATTATTACCTTATAACTCCCTTTGAGTGTAAAGATTGACGAGATGTCAATAAAGTTGTTTAATTGTCAATTGTCACAGTCATATGCAACTAGATAACTTTGTTTATTAACCCAGCTACTATCAAATAATGTTAAAATATAATGCAGATTAACTAAACAGTCAAAATATTGGATTTTAGATCACACGCAAGCGTGTTACAAGCTCCTGAGGAAAGGAATATAACGACACGTTGGGTAATTAGCAAACGATTTAATGATAGAATCAAGAAGCTAGTTGTGCAGTAAACACAATACATAGCGCCAGCTGTAAGGCGAGAATGGGATTATTCAACGCGTTCTCTTTCTTAAATAAAAGACTATTCTTTTTCCTACAATTGAAAAAAATGAAGATGAACAAGAATTAAGAAGGCTTATCTCATCGTTGGTTAACCTTATAATCCATCAGATCAACCTATGTGTGTTTATTATACTTATATAGCTTGTATTTGAATTAAAAAATCTCAAACATTTAAACCGTCAAATACAGACTATATTTATTTATTTCAATTCAAAACGCTATGTCCCCCTAGGGACACTTGCGCTAAATGTACATACAAATATAACAAAGAAAATATTCAACATGGAAAGATACACAGAAAGCGACTTAGAAATATTCAAAAATATTATTTACAGTTACATCATTAAATTTAAAAATATATACATATATACACACATATACACGCATACACCTATATATTGTTTACAACCATAAAATATGTCCAATATTTCCTTGAGATCGTTACATCAAAGACCATTTTTCTTAATGAAATCCAAAATATATTTACAAAGGAAATTAATTTTTTTATATATGCCTAATAAACACACATAAGTTGATCTGGTGGATTATAAGGTTCACCAATGATGAGCTAGGCATTCGAAATTCTTCTTCATCTTCAATTTATGAATGTTTCTGTAAATAAGCATCTTTCCATAGTTTCGTTAAATACAATCATACTACGAATCTTCAAGTACATAAGAATACATAGACAGAATGTACAATACAATACACCTACCCCCGATTTACACGGTAGATACGTTCCTGAGAAAAACGTGTAAATCGGGGGATAGGTGTACACAGAAATAAAAATAAAATGCATTGACAGGTTAAAATATGTAGTCAGCACATAGGCTCGGGATTCCTCGTGAGATGTGTACACAGCGCATGTGTTCAATCACAGTAGCATTTAGTATAGTGCGATAAAAACAACAACAAAAAACTTATTTGGAAAACCGTGTAAAAGCGAAAACGTGTAAAACAAGTACCGTGTAAATCGGGGAATAGGTGTAGTTGTATAGCTTATATCTGGTGATTGGATTAGTCAAATTCCTGGGAAGGTTTGCCAATGAAGCATCAAATCATCCTAATTTTGTGTTAATCTTCAATTCACTCATTGTCTAAATTCATCCTTTAATAATAATAAATAAACTTTGGATTATATGTATGAGACATATTAAAAATACTACATATATATATATATATTCATTTGTATGGTGATTGATATCTCAGAAGAAATCAATAGATCAATTTTATAGGTTCTGTTTGCCCTAAAAATGAAATTATACATATTCCATAACATTGTTAAATTACAAACCAATTTAAAAAAATTCAGTTATAAATATCCACGCTGCGCGCGTTTGTTTTTGTAAATATTTCTGGTGGGATAAAGTCGATATTATAGTAAGCCCGTTGAAGAGCGATTAACGTTTGAAAGCTAGCGTTTTTTAAAATAAAAAGATACTCATTGTGAGAAAATATTTGTAATTTTAATACTTTTTTTTCGTGAATAGTGATTTGCATAACTCCGTGGTCGGGTATTTGCATAACTCCATCGTGGGGTTATTTGCATATTGGCCACCACTACCACAACAACGTTCGTCCGGCCGACAGTACTGGAACAAAGAGCCTCCCTCCCACGGTCCACCTGCCACATGTCGTCTCCCTTCCGAATCGTAAATTTCGTCCTGAAATTTGTATCAGGACACCTGGTGTCTCACCGCAGGAACATCCTGTGGGTGCTTCATCTACCCGAGATGTTGTTTTACCAACTTCTAACCCTACTTTCAGGAATACCACACACACACACACAAAAGCCTTTATTAAGACACACAGGTCTTACAGAGGATTCTCCTTGGGGTTACAAAACGGAGAAACCTATGAAAGTGGGAAATAAAAAATGGAGAAAGATTATATACATTTGGTAAATATATACAGATTATAAGAAAGAATAAAAAAATAAGAAGAATAAAAAAAATCAAAAAAAGAAAAAAAAAAATTTTTGGAAATATGGATGGGAGAAGTGGAGAGCGAAAAGAGGAAAGAAAACAGGTATTTACATATGGAACAAGACCATTTAAGCTACTTTCAGGAATACCTAGAAAAAAGGAAACAAATTTATTATTATTATTATTATTATTATGGATCGAGGACAGGGGACTATTTTATCGAAGAGCCACCAGGAGAGGACATAGAAATACTGCTGGAGAACTGCAGGACATCAGGGGACCTTATCAGTGAGGGCCACAGCACTGACCAGGAGTCAAGATAGCAAATGTAAATTTATAAAATGAAAGGATTTAAAAGCACGAATGTTTCTTTTATACATAATACAAACTTCTACTGTCCTTACTGCGATGAAAAAATATATTGTAGAAGTTTGTATTGTGTATAAAAGAAAAATTCGCGCTTTTAAATCCTTTCATTTTATATATATAGATGGCGCGTTATTGCTTTGTGTTAAATGTAAATATCTTTGTTTACTTTTACTGTTGTTACTTATTGAAGTTGTAAATAAAAATATGTAAATAGACTGACCATTCGTTACACTTTTTAGAGAAAAACTTGTGACCTTTTTGAAAAATAAAGTTATTATTATCTCTAGTACACACGCAATCTACTCAACAAACAACTCGAAATCAGAAAAGAAAAGTATTCTTCTTTCTTATCTCCACTTAATCATATTAAGGTGTCAAGCTTGTAAAGCTTGTTGATGGTGTCTGTTGGTGATGAGTAGAGCACATAAATGGATGAGGAGAGATTTGACAACCATCATTTTTTTTTACTTATCCTTTTATTAGTCTAAATTAGACAAGATCTTGGAGGTCGTGCTCATAAAGAAGTTCAAGAACCCTTCTTGGTTCTCTGTACAGGGATCCTTTGTCCTTCCCAATACAATTTAGTATATGTTGGGGAGTGGGGCCTCTTCGGTTTTGCACCTAGTGCACATGGGGAAGCTTTTGGCTCCCTCTTTATAGACTAGAGGGCGCAGGTGACCAGATTTCCATCTGGCTTACTGTGTCGATTCCCTTCTGTTTAGTTGGAGGGTCTGTTTTTTGGGGTTTTCTACCTGGTACCAAGAATGATGTAAACTATCTCTATGGTTCCTTATCAGTTGTAGTTTCAGTTTGTTAATATGGTCCCTTGCTGAAAGGTAGGTCTCGGACATCAGGATGTCCAGCTGCTCCTTCCTTTGCCAATCTGTCGGCCTCCTCAGGCATGACTAGGTGAAGTAGAATGCGTCTGCCTTTGTCATTAAGACTGGTAGCACTACTCAGTGGCAGGTCGGGAAAATGAAAGTGAACTTCAAGACCTGGAAGACAACTTTGAGCCATAAAATTTACTAACAAAATCAGAAGCTTCAATAAAAACAACAGCTCACAGCAAACATTTAAGTCATGGAACAACAGGCTACATCACTCCTCACCACTACAACAAGGCAAAGAGATAAAAGGTCGAATAGGTTTAGAGTTGAACAAGAGACCACCACATCCCTAGTACACGTGTTACAGGCCATGGTAATCATGATGGATAGAAGTAGGGGACTGCTTTTACTGTAAGCGCACCACATGTCTACACATGTGAAAAGCAGTTCGACTTTACAATTACAAATGTGTCAGAACTCCGTTTGGTTACTTGCACTCGTTAGAGGGAATCGACTTTTATAAGAATCGGGGGCCATTGGAGTATTTTTTTTTTTATTGGAAAAAGTGTCCAATGCGGGATTTGATCCCAGGTCGTAGCGGTAGAAAACCAACGGTTTAAACCATCCTTCCACCGACCCCTTCAGAAAGAAATGAACATACTTCGATGTTGTTCTAACCTGTTTCAACGTATTTATACACATTTGTCTCTCAATCTCTCTCTTTCTCTTGGTCATCTTGGTCTTGAGGTAGGTAACACCAGCCAACACCTAGACCTGCCCACTCTGTGGGAAAGAACTCTCGCAGTCCACCGGTGGCGGAGTCTTTCTCGCGGTGGGCGCCACCAATGACGACTTGTATATATATGTATATTTATCAATTATTTTTTATATCTATTTATATATCTATTTATTCATATATTTATCATTATATATATCTTATTTATTCATATATATATTTATTCTGTATTTAACCTTATATAATCTTATATGGACTTTGAAATAAATCAGTTTCAATCTCAATATCTCTCTCTCCTGTGAGTTTTTTTAAAAAGACTGCAATTACACAAAAACAAACTATTTTTAAAAATAAAAACAACTGAAATAATCTGTGTTCAGTAAAAAAAAATAATAATTTCATTAAACAATTAAACTATAATTATGATAAAAAGTTAATTATATACTTTAAATATTAGATTAATTATACAAAAAAAAAGAGACTAAAATGATACAAAACAACAACGAATTAAGTAGAAGTTGAGAAAAAAACAATCAATTGGCGACATCAACTCTGGCGCCATGAGACTAAATATAAAATGTACGGTCTCACCCCATCCTCCCACTAGGCGTTGACGGCTGGAGGGTACGGAGCTGTCTCCCGCCGGCGCCAGGCCTGTGTTTGGGTGTTTATGCTTTTACAAGACTTCCTCGTTGGGCCCTATTTCGGCGACTTTTTCACCCGATTGGTTACGTCAAGGAAGGAAGTTTACACTTCTCTCATATTTGTTACACACATAATCGTTTTTTAAATCTCACTTTGTAACTTCTCTTTGCCCCTTCTTTATCTTTATAAATAGATTATTTGTTGTTGGTGACTTGAAGGACGTTTAAAGTACACCTATCCCCCGATTTACACGGTACTTGTTTTACACGTTTTCGCTTTTACACGGTTTTCCAAATAAGTTTTTTTTTTATCGCACTATACTAAATGCTATTGTGATTGAACACATGCGCTGTGTACATATCTCACAAGGAATCCCGAGCTTATGTGCTGACTACATATTTTAACCTGTCAATGCATTTTATTTTTATTTCTGTATACACCTATCCCCCGATTTACACGTTTTTTCTCAGGAACGTATCTACCGTGTAAATCGGGGGATAGGTGTATACCATGGTTTCGAGCAACGGCCTTCATCAGTACAGGGGCGGTTTTGATTTCATAATATTCTATGACATCGGTCGAATTTACCAAACTGGTGTTTAAACTGTTAAACCATGAGATACAGGTTAGCTTTTTGTCTGAATCTGCCAAAACTGGTGTTGCGGTTTATTCTTTATCATCACTAGTGAAGTTGTTTACTAGGGTGATTAACAAGTGCATCGTTCTGAAGCATATTTAAAGGAAGAGGTGACTAATACGGTACATGAATTGACAAAAGTTACTTTGTGCGGGTTAACACTAAATACAATAGACTAGGGCCTAAAGTAATAGTAACTAAACACACAAAAGCGTACACTCAAAAGTACAAAAAAAAAAAAAAAGACATAAATAAACTTACAATTGGTTAAATAAAATTTAAAAAAACACAGTACTTATATTTATTGCTGCTTAGGTAGGGATCGGACCGGGGTTACACAGGGAATGCGAAGAGATCACCAGACACGGATAAAATACGAAGAGAACACTATAAGCGTCTCTACACAAAACTTTATACCACACTGGCCTCACGCATTCCCTTAAACCCCCTTTATATACAAACATGGCCACATTCGTCCAATTAGAATGCTTGAGAGATCGGTTTACTTATCTGATAAAAACAACGTTCTTCGCACTAAAGAAATAGTATAAGATAAGCGTGCAAATATTTGTCAATATAATCTGACAGAATATCATCCTCTCTCAACTTTATGTTTTATATATGTGCATATATTAAAGCCACGAGTCATACATCACGTCAATACCTGGAAGAGAAGAAAGATGAAACCGGCATTTCAAGCACATCCCTGCAAAATCCCCAGATTCTGGATGGTCACTCGAAAGTCACTATAAACTGTTGGAATGGTCTTGATACAGATATTCAACGACAAATCATTATTTCCTCGAAACATAAATGCAGGACTTTTGTCAAACGCGTGAAGGCTTACATTTAAATAAATATTATACATACTTACATATATACATACATACACTTTTGCGTTGTTCAAATTTTGGAAGACGGCTTAAGAGAATAGGAGGCTATATACATAATCTAACTGATGTAAATAATTATATGTAAATAATCTATGTCAGGATTAGTATGACGAATCCTGTATGGGACTTTGATCCCAGTAAAAGGCTTGTTGTTGCTGTTGTATATAGTCACAGTGTAGAACATACTATACCTACTACTTATATCTCTGTATTCTTAGTTCTCTTCAATTACTCTGTAAACTGGCGAATCCTATATAGGACGAGAGGTCCTCAATAAAGGCTTTAGTTGTTGTTTGTTGTATATACATACTTACATATATTACATCCTACTGAACCAATCTCTATATAAAAGTCAACGTATGTAAATATAATAAATTTAACCTATTGTTGACTCGTATGGTTATTTTCGAATTAAAACAATTTTCTACTATCCTTACTGCAATCATAAACTAATGAGAGGGCCTTGTTCATCAGTAGTGAACACTCCCAGCAGTTTCGCCAGTTTAATCTACCATACCGCTGTAATATTGTATTTGGCTGTTTTCCTTTGATGCCGATACTGAGACTAAACTCTTGAAAAGGGCAAATTGTAATATGTAAAAATATAAACAAATGTAGATATGTATACACCTATCCCCCGATTTACACGGTACTTGTTTTACACGT
This sequence comes from Cordylochernes scorpioides, assembly GCA_030710605.1. NCBI lineage: Eukaryota > Metazoa > Arthropoda > Arachnida > Pseudoscorpiones > Chernetidae > Cordylochernes > Cordylochernes scorpioides. Next base: position 99,210,971 of record CP092869.1, on the reverse strand, counting down.
TTTCGCTTTTACACGGTTTTCCAAATAAGTTTTTTTTTTAATCGCACTATACTAAATGCTACTGTGATTGAACACATGCGCTGTGTACACATCTCACGAGGAATTCCGAGCTTATGTGCTGACTACATATTTTAAACTGTCAATGCATTTTATTTTTATTTCTGTGTACACCTATCCCCCGATTTACACATTTTTCTCAGGAACGTATCTACCGTGTAAATCGGGGGATAGGTGTATAGATATCGTTTTGTTAATTTCCTTCACTAGAATAAATAACACAAACCATAACATAGTATTGCAGTAAGGACAGTAGAAGTTTGATTCAAGTGTAAAAGAAACATGCGTGTTTTAATGTTTCCATTCCACAACATTATATATTAAGACATATGGGAGATCGGTGGAAAGATGGTCTAAACCATTGGTTTTCGATCGTAGGACCCGGGATCAAATCCCGCACTGGGCACTTTTTTTTTTCTAATTAAAAATACTCCAATGGCCCCTGATTCTAGCAAAAGTCCAACCCCACCAGCGAGTGCAAGTAACCATACGGGGCTCTGGCATATTTGTAAATGTAAAAGTCGAACTGCTTTTCACATATGTAGACATGTGGTGTACTTACAGTAAAATCAGTCGCTAACTTCTACCCACCATGATTATCATGGCTTGTATCACGTATACTAGGGATAATAATAATAATAAAATAAATATATAACATTATTTAATTAAAAAGGCATATATTGGATCAAAATATCATTTATTTTACCAATATTTCAGTTGGCTGAACGCCAACCTTTATCAAGGTTTTGATCCAATAAATGCCTTTTTAATTAAAGATTTATTTTTGTATTGCTTTATTTTCAAAATAAAACATTATACATTAGGGTAAAAGATCTCAACAAAAGAGAAGCTAACAGACCAAGAAAAGTACCATCTTATTGACAAAGCCAAATCTCCGTACATTTTAAAAAGCAAAAGATCCGTGTTATTTTTAAGCAGACGACTTCGTGACCCGGCCATCCGATAGGCTTAGCTGCTTCCATCTGTCACTTTGGGATTGGATACCGCCAAGGAGGTCACGTGAGGGAAAAAAACAAGTTTGCCCACGGAATGTAAACTTCAGAATTGATAGGATTTGGTTTATTCATAGTTTGTGGGGCTTTCTTCATTAAACTATTACAGTAGAAACTCGATAATTCGAACGTTTTTAATTCTCAAAATATTTATCTTGGTCCCTAGACTTTGGTCCCTTTTATTCAAAAGGTTTTTAATTCTCAAATATTTATCTCGTTCCCTAGACTTTGGTCCCTTTTATTCAAAACGTTTTTAATTCTCAAATATTTAACTTGGTCCCTAGACCTTCAAGTCTTTTATTCAAAACGTTTTTAATTCTCAAATATCTATCTTGGTCCCTAGACCTTTAAGTCTTTTATTCAAAACGTTTTTAATTCTCAAATATTTATCTTTGTCCCTAGACTTTGGTCCCTTTTATTCAAAACGTTTTTAATTCTCAAATATTTATCTTTGTCCCTAGACTTTGGTCCCTTTTATTCAAAACGTTTTTAATTCTCAAATATTTATCTTGGTCCGTAGACTTTTAAGTCTTTTATTCCAAACGTTTTTAATTCTCAAATATTTATCTTGGTCCCTAGACTTTTAAGTCTTTTATTCCAAACGTTTTTAATTCTCAAATATTTATCTTGGTCCCTAGACTTTTAAGTCTTTTATTCCAAACGTTTTTAATTCTCAAATATTTATCTTTGTCCCTAGACTTTGGTCCCTTTTATTCAAAACGTTTTTAATTCTCAAATATTTATCTTTGTCCCTAGACTTTGGTCCCTTTTATTCAAAACGTTTTTAATTCTCAAATATTTATCTTGGTCCTTAGACTTTGGTCCCTTTTATTCAAAACGTTTTTAATTCTCAAATATTTATCTTGGTCCTTAGACTTTGGTCCCTTTTATTCAAAACGTTTTTAATTCTCAAATATTTATCTTGGTCTTTAGACTTTGGTCCCTTTTATTCAAAACGTTTTTAATTCTCAATTATTTATCTTGGTCCTTAGAGACTTTGGTCCCTTTTATTCAAAACGCTTTTAATTCTCAAATATTTATCTTGGACCCTAGACTTTTAAACCTTTTATTCAAAACGTTTTTAATTCTCAAATATTTATCTTGGTCCCTAGACCTTCAAGTCTTTTATTCAAAACGTTTTTAATTCTCAAATATTTATCTTGGACCCTAGACTTTGGTCCCTTTTATTCAAAACGTTTTTAATTCTCAAATATTCATCTTGGTCCCTAGACTTTGGTCCCTTTTATTCAAAACGTCTTTAATTTTCAAATATCTATCTTGGTCCCTAGACTTTGGTCCCTTTTATTCAAAACGTTTTTAATTCTCAAATATTTATCTTGGTCCCTAGACTTTGGTCCCTTTTATTCAAAACGTCTTTAATTCTCAAATATTTATCTTGGTCCCTAGACTTTGGTCCCTTTTATTCCAAACGTTTTTAATTCTCAAATATTTATCTTGGACCCTAGACTTTGGTCCCTTTTATTCAAAACGTCTTTAATTTTCAAATATCTATCTTGGTCCCTAGACTTTGGTCCCTTTTATTCAAAACGTTTTTGATTCACAAATATTTATCTTGGTCCCTAGACTTTGGTCCCTTTTATTCAAAACGTCTTTAATTCTCAAATATTTATCTTGGTCCCTAGACTTTGGTCCCTTTTATTCAAAACGTCTTTAATTCTCAAATATTTATCTTGGTCCCTAGACTTTGGTTCCTTTTATTTCAGAACGTTTTTAATTCTCGAATATTTATCTTGGTCCCTAGACCTTTAAGTCTTTCATTCAAAACGTTTTCAATTCGAATTTTTGGATATATTTTTTTAGTCCCTTGGACTTCAAATCATTCAAGTTCAAGTGTATAACCATAAATAAAAGAGAAAACTAATATAAGCACGAATTATATTTTTTTTATATTAAAGAACAATTTTTAATACCTTGCTTAATGCTGTATTTTTATTCATGTCTCCTGACGAAGACAAAAGATTTTTGTTGAAACGTTAAGAAAATAAAAAAAACTCTAACTGGCTGAAGTGTCTATTTTTTCACATAAATATGAATGCCGGCCCGACAACCTCTATTTTCAGGATAGAAAATGATAATTATAAATTTCTGGAGATTTAGCAACCCACTGAAGACGCTGAGAACTATTTCAGAAAATAAAAATATAGCAATAGAACTCTATAATTTCTACAGATCAATTGTAAATAGATTCATACACAAAAGAGGTAGTAAGGAAAGTTTTAGAACAGATATGTAAATAAATCCCTTTTCAAACAAAGTCTCACGTACACATGGGGAAAGGGAGAAAAAATTACTGTATTATTTTGTTGTTGTATTGCGAATCCATATAGGACAATGGGCCCTAATAAAAGCCTTTTTGTTGTTGTTGTAATAATTACAAATTTTAATTATAGGACAAGACAGGACAAATAGATATTTACATTTGGATTATCAATGGCAATTTCAAAAAATACCAAAAAGACACTAGTTCCAAAGAATTAGTCTCTAACTAACGCCATGGTATCTGTATGGTTACCATCATCAGATGCTATGGAGAATAAACAGAAAGGTTTCAGTGTATTCAGCAATTTGACGTTAATCCTACTGACAAAGATGTTTTAAAAAGTCATCAATCTTGTGATCACGTGACCCCTCCTGTTGACGTATCACGTGACATCCTCTGTTGACGACAAGGGAAGATACCCCTTATCTACCCCGTGGTGACAACCATTCCCCCTCTGACGAAGAGAGTCTTGAGTTGGTATTAAGTAGGGGCTTGATTTCGGCGGTACAACTACTACAATAGGAACGATATAGAGAAGATTAGCATGGCTCCTGTGATACCAGTTCGGCGGTACAACTACTACAATAGGAAGGATACAGAGAATATTAGCATGGCCCCTGTGATACCAGTTCGGCGGTACAACTACTACAATAGGAAGGATACAGAGAAGATTAGCATGGCCCCTGTAATACCAGTTCGGCGGTACAACTACTACAATAGGAAGGATACAGAGAAGATTAGCATGGCCCCTGTGATACCAGTTTGGCGGTACAACTACTACAATAGGAAGTATACAGAGAAGATTAGCATGGCCCCTGTGATACCAGTTTGGCAGTACAACTACTACAATAGGAAGGATACAGAGAAGATTAGCATGGCCCCTGTGATACCAGTTCGGCGGTACAACTACTACAATAGGAAGGATACAGAGAAGATTAGCATGGCCCCTGTGATACCAGTTCGGCGGTACAACTATTACAATAGGAAGGATACAGAGAAGATTATCATGGTTCCTGTGATACCAGTTCGGAGGTACAACTACTACAATAGGAAGGATACAGAGAAGATTAGCATGGCCCCTGTGATACCAGTTCGGCGGTACAACTACTACAATAGGAAGGATACAGAGAAGATTAGCATGGCCCCTGTGATACCAGTTCGGCGGTACAACTATTACAATAGGAAGGATACAGAGAAGATTATCATGGCCCCTGTGATACCAGTTCGGCGGTACAACTACTACAATAGGAAGGATACAGAGAAGATTAGCATGGCCCCTGTGATACCAGTTCGGCGGTACAACTATTACAATAGGAAGGATACAGAGAAGATTAGCATGGCCCCTGTGATACCAGTTCGGCGGTACAACTACTACAATAGGAAGGATACAGAGAAGATTCACATGGTCCCTGTGATACCAGTTCGGCGGTACAACTACTATAATAGGAAGGATACAGAGAAGATTAGCATGGCCCCTGTGATACCAGTTCGGCGGTACAACTACTACAATAGGAAGGATACAGAGAATATTAGCATGACCCCTGTGATACCAGTTCGGCGGTACAACTACTACAATAGGAAGGATACAGAGAATATTAGCATGGCTCCTGTGATACCAGTTCGGTGGTACAACTACTACAATAGGAAGGATACAGAGAAGATTAGCATGACCCCTGTGATACCAGTTCGGCGGTACAACTACTACAATAGGAAGGATACAGAGAAGATTAACATGACCCCTGTGATATCAGTTCGGCGATACAACTACTACAATAGGAAGGATACAGAGAAGATTAGCATGGCCCCTATGATACCAGTTCGACGGTACAACTAATACAATAGGAAGGATATATATAAGATTAGCATGGCCCCTGTAATACCAATTCGGCGGTACAACTACTACAATAGGAAGTATACAGCGAAGATTAGCATGACCCCTGTGATACCAGTTCGACGGTACAACTACTACAATAGGAAGGATACAGAGAAGTTTAGCATGGCCCATGTGATACCAGTTCGTCGGTACAACTACTACAATAGGAAGGATACAGAGATTAGCATGGTCCCTATGATACCAGTTCGTCGGTACAAATACCACAAGAGGAAGGATACAGAGATTAGCATGGTCCCTATGATACCAGTTCGTCGGTACAACTACTACAATAGGAAGGATACAGAGAAGATTAGCATGGTCCCTGTGATACCAGTTTGGCGGTACAACTACTAGAATAGGAAGAATACAGAGAAGATTAGCATGGCCCCTGTGATACCAGTTCGGCGGTAAAACTACTACAATAGGAAGGATACAGAGAAGATTAGCATGGCCCCTGTGATACCAGTTCGACGGTACAACTACTACAATAGGAAGGATACAGAGAAGATCAGCATGTCCCTGTGATACCAGTTCGGCGGTAAAACTACTACAATAGGAAGGATACAGAGAAGATTAGCATGGCCTCTGTGATACCAGTTCGGCGGTACAACTACTACAATAGGAAGAATACAGAGAAGATTAGCATGGTCCCTGTGATACCAGTTCGGCGGTACAACTACTACAATAGGAAGGATACAGAGAAGATTAGCATAGCCCCTGTGATACCAGTTCGGCGGTACAACTACTACAATAGGAAGGATACAGAGAAGATTAGCATGGCCCCTGTGATACCAGTTCGGCGGTACAACTACTACAATAGGAAGGATACAGAGAAGATTAGCATGACCCCTGTGATATCAGTTCGGCGGTACAACTACTACAATAGGAAGGATACAGAGAAGATTAGCATGGTCCCTGTGATACCAGTTTGGCGGTACAACTACTACAATAGGAAGGATACAGAAAAGATTAGCATAGCCCCTGTGATACCAGTTCGGCGGTACAACTACTACATTAGGAAGGATACAGAGAAGATTAGCATGGCCCCTGTGATACCAGTTCGGCGGTACAACTACTACATTAGGAAGGATACAGAGAAGATTAGCATGGCCCCTGTGATACCAGTTCGGCGATACAACTACTACAATAGGAAGGATACAGACAAGATTAGCATGGCCACTGTGATACCAGTTCGGCGATACAACTACTACAATAGAAAGGATACAGAGAAGATTAGCATGGCTCCTGTGATACCAGTTCGGCGATACAACTACTACAATAGGAAGGATACAGAGAAGATTAGCATGACCCCTGTGATACCAGTTTGGCGGTACAACTACTACAATAGGAAGGATACAGAGAAGATTAGCATGGCCTCTGTGATACCAGTTCGGCGGTACAACTACCACAATAGGAAGGATACAGAGAAGAGAGTAAAAATACTTTTTAAAACAAAATTTTTGTTTTTGTGTGTCTGCAATAAATTGATAAAAAAAAAGACTGAACGCTTCAAGATTTTTGCGTTTCAACCTCACGCAGGGGCCATTCAAATCTCTGTATATTTCCTAGTTTAGTACCGTCGAACAAGCGTGTACAAAAATTGATAAAAAGGTAGCAAACCCCTCGAAATATTTTGAACAAAAACGTATTTTAAAAAAAAAGAGAGATATTCCAGTATATACATCCTTTTTTACATAATTATACTTTTTATAATTATTTTAGGCAGAAAAAGTTAAAAGAATATTCCATGGATTTATGCCATAGTATCCTATTGTAAGACATAAAGAGATTCTAATGGCCCCCATGCTGGATGTTATGTACATAGGTAAGGATGGACACCCATCCTATGGTGTGACACCCCACCAAAGATTCTCTGTCCAAGTCCTTTCAGTCCCAGAGGTTTTCTATTTATACCGTCGTCTTCTCTTTGCCAACGCTCGTCTTTCGACACTTTGCTGGGTTCCTCTTGGGACTTTATTTTTTACCCATTCTCTCAGATCTCTGGCATCCCACCGTGAAGCTTTATTTCATCTGGAAGTTACTAGAATTCCACGACATTCGTTCCTAGAGTCATACACTATTTATTTATTTGAATTTGTTCTTGTGTTTCTAATCTCTAACCTAAATTGTACCTTATCATTTGTTTCTATAAATCATCATCAACTTGGTCCCATCTATTGCTACTTATCTCCAATTACAGTAGAACAACCTCCATGAGAGGACACTCGCCCTAGAGGACATCTCTCTACAAAGGACAGTTTTCATCACCAATACAGTAGAACAACTTCCATGAGAGGACACCTCTCTAAAAGGACAGTTTTCATCACCAATACAGTAGAACAACCTCCATGAGAGGACACTCGCCCTAGAGGACACCTCTCTACAAAGGACAGTTTCCATCACCAATACAGTAGAACAACCTCCATGAGAGGACACTCGCCCTAGAGGACACCTCTCTACAAAGGACAGTTTTCATGACCAATACAGTAGAACAACCTCCATGAGAGGACACTCGCCCTAGAGAACACCTCTCTACAAAGGACAGTTTTCATCACCAATACAGTAGAACAACCTCCATGAGAGGACACTAGCCCTAGAGGACACCTCTCTACAAAGGACAGTTTTTATTGTCAAAAAGAGAGGCACAACAATATCGGCATCTCTCACTTTAAATATGAATCAAAACGATAGCACTGTACATCACCCTAGTAAAAAAAAACTTTACTATTGATGATAAAGAATGAGACACAATACCATTTTTTGACCAATTCAGACAAAAAGTCAACAACATGTATACCTTAGTTTCAGGCTATGGCACTCATCAGTACAGGGACGGCTTCAATTACATAACATTCTCCGAGAGGGGTTATGGAATAGAGTTAGGCTTTTGTCTGAATTTTCCAAAACTGGTGTGTTGTGTCTCATTATTTATCCTCACTAGTCAAATTTTTACTAGGATGATGCACAGTGCCATAATTCTGATGTATATTTAAAGGGAGAGTTACTTCTATTGATACATGAATATCATCCTCCCTCAACTTTATGTTTCAAAAGAACATATTATCGCGAACTTCAAATATGTATATATCATAATTTGTATAGTTAATGCCAAGAGATATAATTTATTTTTCGTCAAACTAAGTATGTAAATATGTTACGCTCGTGTTAAAATGTAAATATGTAAATTCATCCATGTATGAAAGCTGGACAAAAAATAAAGGTGGCAGACATCGCGGGTGCGCTGTTCGCTAGGCATAACGGCTGCGCCTCTTCATTTAGCTACGACATATATATATACATATAATCAAGTTACATATATCTAGGTAGTAATGGGTATGTTTGAATATGTTTAGCCTACGTTTCAATTTAAAATAATACAACAGCTTTCTGGAGTTTTTTTTTATTAATGTAATCTCAAGCTTTCGGGCATATTCCTGCCCTTTTACATTACACACACATAAAACGAATGATAATTAATACATTAACATACTGTTGAAGGGCAGGGATTCCCGAAAGCTTGAGAATACATTAATAAAAAGAAACACATCTACAGAAAGCTGTTGGATTATTTCAATCTATATTTAGAAGATTTAAATCAAGTAAATTAATCTACGTTTTGTAAGAATCCGGAGCATGTGTTCTTTCCTATTTAACCCATCTCTCACTCTCTAATTTCATACTTTTACTGGATGGTCAGTCTCTTGCTTAACAGCGGAATTGTCTGAATTTTAATCGGTGCTGGTCTAAAGATGGTCTAGAGTCTTCGGGAGACATGGAATGTAGATATATGCTTCTACTGGATTTTCAGTCTAGTGTCGATACATTGGTCTATCATTGCTGCTCTAGGGATTGTCTGTATTGTAATAGTAGATGGTCAAGAGATGGCCAAAAACTCTCTCTAACTGCAATGGTCGTTAAAGAGGCGTATAATCTATGTCATAGCCGTTAAAGTGTCGTAATATCTAAATTTCGTGGTCTTTAAAGAGGCGTGATATATATGTGTCGTGGTCTTTAAACAGGCGTAATATCTAACTATTGTGGTATTTAAAGAGGCGTGGTAAATAAGTTTCGTGGTCGTTAAAGAGGCAACTTAGCTATGAAACGATTCTAATCAACTGTGAATAATAGTTAAGCAAATAAGATTCCAATGATTTACCCGACACAAGACTGAGGCGATGTTGAAGCTGTCAAAAGCTGGTGGATAGACAAACGCCGCCACTTAAGTCCCCAATATCTCCCCACCGCACAGAGAAGTATGATAAAAAAAAAAGGAGAGTTATAGCCTGTTAATCGGTATTTTTAGTGGAAGGACCAAGACAACCATCCGTCTTCTAAGACATTCCGGGCGTGTGGACTATTTCTGACGGACCGATTTATTTTGGTGGCTAGAGATGGGGCGTGCCTTCTCTTTTCCTGATCCAGCCAATCACCTGCCCTAATGGCCAGTTTAACTGAAGCTAGTCAAGATATGGAGAAGAAAAGCATGAAGGAGAGAAGAGCCTATATATGAAGAAAAGTAAGAAATGAATCATTAAATATGTATTAAGAATAAAATAACCCAATTTTTTTGGCAACGTCACCAATTTTTCAATACATCCAGATGTTACAAGAATCTACAGGACATGTAACATATTCTCATGTCCAGCATTGGCCTTTCAGAAACTTGACATGGACCTAGAACAGCATCTTTACATACCCAAGATAGAGAACATTACGACTGCTGTAATAGAAATGTACAGAGACATCTGAGGATCTTCATTGGACACTACAACAACAGAAAATTGGCCCAGAACCGCAGCTTTATACACTCAAGACAGAGAACGACTGCTGTGATAGAGATGTATGGAGACATCTGAGGCTCTTCATTGGACACGACAACAACAACAATACAGTATACACACCCAAGATAGAGAACGACTGCTGTGATAGAGATGTATGGAGACATCTGAGGATCTTCATTGGACATAACAACAATAACAGAAAATTGACTCAGAACAGCAGCTTTACACACCCAAGATATAGAACGACTGCTGTAATAGACATGTATGAATCTCGATAAACATTCTAAAAAGTACAACTTCTTTAAGTTTTGGCCATGAGTTTATATAGAAGGCACGCAAAAATAGAAGCATAAATGAAGAGAAAATAACAACAACAAAAAAACTAAATATGAAGATCAAATCACAAGAAAAAAAAAAAAGAAACTTAGAAGTATACAATGGCATATAAAGGAAAGTGTAGTTGTACTAACGCACTCGAAAACGGCGGCGTTTCTATAAATTTCAAGAAAACTACATAACACGCTAAGTGTTTAACGTTTATCAAGATTTGCATTTTTATTCGGTAAACTACGCAAGCTTTTGGCGTGAATTTTCTAAAATGTAATTAAATTTGTAATTGAATTCACAACTCTTGGGGTTTTCTGCACGCTAAGTGTTGTGGGAAATGTAATCATGTTTATTTTGATTTGTGCAAAAGTTGATAAAAAGACATTTTTAAAACAGTGCGCAAAAGAGTTCCATGTTTGTTGAGTAAGAAAAAGCGAGATTTTCTGCCATTCCCCACCTGAACAATAGCCTGCTGAAGTTGTGAATATATATATAAACATGCTTCTCTACACTAATTACTAGTAATTAAGATATTTGGTATAATTAACACTAATTGACAAGTTAAAATCTGTATTATAGATTAGAAACACAATGTAATAAGACCAAATTCAAATTATTATTATTTTTTTGCTTATCCCTAGTACACGTGGTACAGGCCATGATAATCATGGTGGGTAGAAGTAGACGACTGCTTTTACTGTAAGTGCACCACATGACTACCTACACATGTGAAAAGCAGTTCGACTTTGCACTTACAAATATGTTAGAGCGCCCCGTTATGTTACTTGCACTCGCTGGTGGGGTTGGACTTTTGCTAGAATCGGGGGCAATTGGAACTTTTTTTTTTTTTTCACAGAAAAAAGTGCCCAATGCGGGAATCGAACTCGGGTCGTAGCGGTCGAAAACCAACGGTTTAGAGCATCCTTCCACCAACCCCCCCATCCAAATTAATAAATGATTAATATATACACTATATTAATTCGGATTTTGTCTTATTTTACATTGTGTTTCCTAATCCATAATACAGATTTTAACTTATCTCAATTAGTTGTTTTATAGCGCAAATGTAATACCATATAATTACTTGTAATTGTAATTAGAGATCATGTAATCAGAATTATTCGTGATTGTTATTATAGAAGATATAATCATGGTTATATTTAACCCAATACTGGACACGTCTTATTGCTGAAATAGGTATCTTTAATGAAGAAATTATTATTCAAGTGAAGGAAATAGGAAAACTATGCACAGTAGCTTTACAATTCAAAGATAACAGGCATAAAAATAGTTATTATAATTCACAACAACAAAGCCTTTATTTAGGGCCTCTCGCCCTATACAGGATTCGCCAGTTCACAAGGGATGGGGAGAACACTGTGTGGCCCGGGATATAATCCTGTGGAATATCGCCACCGCTATATACCTATTCTTTGATATTTCATTAATTAGTGCCGGAAATGAAGGACAAAGTTGCCCCGTTTTATCATTTAGTTTTCGTCTTTCCTCAGACAGAGCAGCACAATCAAATAGGTAGTGCAAAATCTCCATTGTTATTCCTGATCCACAGAAAGTACATTTCCGATTATAATTCAACTTAAAGTTTTGAATTTGAAAAAGGTTGTTGTTGTCGTGTCTTTTTGCTCTTCATTGGAAAATGGGTGTCGTTGCCACGTTAATCACCTTGGACCAGAATTTGGTCAAATATTCCATGGGTCCAGGGGAGACTGATGTTGTCGGACATTTGAATAAGTTTTTTTTTTTAAATGTTGCCTGGGTAGAAGAATGATATAAACAGTTCATTTTAGACAGTCATGACCTGGGATCGAATCCCAGATTGAGTACTTTTTTTTCGAAAGAAAAAAATTGCCTAAATGGTTACCGATTCTTATAAAATCTAACCCCACCAGTGAGTGCAAGAAAGCACAAACGGGGATTCTGGCACACCTATAAAGGCAAAAATTCGAACTACTTTCTATATGTCTAGACATATGGTGCACTTGTAGTAAAAAAGCAGTCGCCAATTTCTTACCCACCATGATCATCATGACTGCCTTTACGTCGTATACTAGGAATAATAACAAAAACATGTGGTTTGACAAACACTGAGTTGACAATCTTCACTATTTGGGAACTCGAACTCTTCATTCAGCAACTTCACTCAGAAACAAGTACAACAGTCATACTGAACTGACTGAACAGAAAAAAAACGGTGCATAAGAAGGAAACCAAGTTGAAAATCTCCGTTCAACATCATTTGGGAACAAGCACAACAATCATACAGAACTGACAGAACAGAAAAAAACGGTGCATAAGAAGGAAACCAAGTTGAAAATCTCCGTTCAACATCATTTGGGAACAAGCACAACAATCATACAGAACTGACAGAACAGAAAAAAACGGTGTATAAGAAGGAAACCAAGTTGAAAATCTCCGTTCAAAAGGATTTGGGAACAAGAACAACAATCATACTGAACTGAATGAACAGAAAAAAACGGTGTATAAGAAGGAAACCAAGTTGAAAATCTCCGTTCAACATGATTTGGGAACAAGAACAACAATCATAATGAACTGAATGAACAGAAAAAACTGTGTATAAGAAGGAAACCAAGTTAAAAATCTCCGTTCAACATCATTTGGGAACAAGAACAACAATCATACTGAACTGAATGAACAGAAAAAACTGTGTATGAGAAGGAAACCTAAATGAAAATCTCCGTTCAACATGAATTGGGAACAAGAACAACAATCATACTGAACTGACAGAACAGAAAAAACGGTGTATGAGAAGGAAACCAAGTTGAAAATCTCCGTTCAACATGATTTGGGAACAAGCACAACGGAGGAGGAAATCTACCGTCCGAACAGAACAAGCCATGTGTAGGAAGGTATCTGGGATAAATTGTGTCCACCCCACCCTGGCCCAATAAACTGGACAGACAGGGGATAAGGAAAGTTCTCGAAATAGTCGACATATTTCACACGTTATCCTATGTCCTCGATTCCTTCTGGCCCATGGCAATATCTGTTACCGATTGCTGGATTTACCAGTCAATAATGGAAGATTATAACAGATAATTTGGATGTTATAGGCATTGAGATTGATTTCACATGCTACCCTATGTCCTCGATTGCTTCTCAATTTTGACAATATCTGTTACCGATTGCTGGATTTACCAGCCAATATTGGAAGATTCTAAAATATTGTTTGGATGGTTAGAAGCATTGAGATTACTTTCACATGCTACCCTATGTCCTCGATTGCTTCTCAATTTTGACAATATCTGTTACCGATTGCTGGATTTACCAGCCAATATTGGAAGATTCTAAAATATGGTTTGGATGGTTAGAAGCATTGAGATTGCTTTCACATGCTACCCTATGTCCTCGATTGCTTCTCAATTTTGACAATATCTGTTACCGATTGCTGGATTTACCAGCCGATATTGGAAGATTCTAAAATATGGTTTGGATGGTTAGAAGCATTGAGATTGCTTTCACATGCTACCCTATGTCCTCGATTGCTTCTCAATTTTGACAATATCTGTTACCGATTGCTGGATTTACCAGCCGATATTGGAAGATTCTAAAATATGGTTTGGATGGTTATAAGCATTGAGGTTGATTTCACACGTTATCCTATGTCCTCGATTCCTTCTGGTTCTTTGCAATATCTGTTACCGATTTCTGAAAATCCCAGCCAATATTGAAATATCATAGCAGATTCGGATGTTTGGAAGCATTGAGATTGCTTTCACACCTTATCATATTTCCTCTATTATTTCTGGCTTTTGGCAATATCTGTTAGCAATTGCTTAATTACCAGCCAATATTGAAGATTATAACAAATAGTTCGGATGTTTGGAAGCATTGAGATTGCTTTCACACCTTATCATATTTCCTCTATTATTTCTGGCTCATGGCAATATCTGTTAGCGATTACTGAATTACCAGCCAGTATTGAAATATTCTAACAGATGACTTGGATGGTTTAGAAGCATTGAGTTTGTTTTGACCATATAGGAATCCATTATGTTGCCACCGGTGTATCAACTTTATTTAAATCATTCCATTACTCTGGTTTACCTTTCGAGATTCGAAGTTACCTAGATTGCATTCCATCGGTGTATTCATAGCGACTGAATCTATTCAAATTTAATTCACAGGTGGATCTAAAAGTTTGAATCTACCTAGAATCCGTCATTTAATTCACCATGCATCTAACAAGATTGGTGTTATCCAAAATCCATTACATATTTCACTTGTGCATCAACTAAGATTGTATCTATACAGAAACAATTACGCCTTTCATTGATGGTGGTGGTGCCTTGTACATGGAATAGATCAGATCGGTCCGTGCACCCTGATCACAATACCGGCCAACTGAGGTGGTGGTGGTCCATGCATCCTGATCACAATACCGGCCAACTGAGGTGGTGGTGTCTTGTCTATAGAGCAGATCAGATCGGTCCGTGCACCCTGATCACAATACCGGCCAACTGAGGTGGTGGTGTCTTGTCCATGGAGAAGATCGGTCCGTGCACCCTGATCACAATACCGGCCAACTGAGGTGGTGGTGTCTTGTCCATGGAGAAGATCGGTCCGTGCACCCTGATCGCAATACCGGCCAACTGAGGTGGTGGTGGTGTCTTGTCTATAGAGCAGATCAGATCGGTCCATGCACCCTGATCACAATACCGGCCAACTGAGGTGGTGGTGGTGTCTTGTCCATGGAGAAGATCGGTCCGTGCACCCTGATCACAATACCGGCCAACTGAACGCCTATCATTATGGTGGTGGTGGTGTCTTGTCCATGGAGCAGATCAGATCGGTCCATACACCCTGATCACACTACCGGCCAACTGAGGTGGTGGTGTCTTGTCCATGGAGCAGATCAGATCGGTCCATACACCCTGATCACACTACCGGCCAACTGAGGTGGTGGTGTCTTGTCCATGGAGCAGATCAGATCGGTCCATGCACCCTGATTACAATACCGGCCAACCGAAGTGCCTTGTTCGTAACCTTTCGTTAGTAGGCCTTTTATCAATGAATCAACCATAAGAAAATCTATCCAAATCTATCATACTGTTGCATTTACCTGATTTGGATCCATTCAGAATCCATTTCGATTTTCGGATAAGTATCTATCCACTTTGGAACGGCTCAGAATACATTCCGGTATGTTAAGATATTAAGTATTGTTTGTGAATATTGAGTACCTATCGAAATAGCTAATGACAACATTTCAGCTAATTGATTTATTCATGTATAGGTATATTCTTTGATTCAATGATATTTGAAGACCAATACATCAAGTTTAATAGATTCTTCAGGCTGTATATTTTAAGTATTGACTGTTGGCCACTGACTCGTTCTGATGTAATCATTGAATGTGATTAATTTACCTAGTCTACATGTTGTTCTAACTGTTATAAATGGCAATTATGTGTACACATTTCATACGGTGTACATATTTCAAGCTACTATTTCTAATCACTATATGCAAAAATTTGATATCGAATGTGTAATTTGCGTGCTTTCCAATGTTTAATTATGTAAATTTCACGATGATTTGATTTGTATACAATTTCAGATTTACACGCAATTATCCTAATTGTGGATATGGCGTGTCTTTGCAACTGTTAAATAAATAAATGCAATTAATCATTTCAATTTAAAGCTCTATGTCCCCCTAGGGACACTTACGCTGTCATACATGTATGCCTTTGTCCATACATATTTAGGCCGTGAATAGAATAGTCATATGATACTAACAATGAGAAAGAGAGAAAAAAAAAAACGAGAAAAAAAGAACTATGTACAAAAGAAAGAAGTGTCTGGTAATATGTACAATCAGCATAATATAAATGATCAGTTTCTTAAAATATATTTGTTGCTATATAAAATAAATATATCTACAAAAGGTATTGAATTTAATATACATTTCTTTACTGGAAATAAAATTACTTGGATCTGTTACATTATTGTCGATTCTATAGTCTTGAAAAACAGGACAATCTAGTAAAATATGTATTGAGGTTTGTTTCTCATGTCCACAAAAACAACTCGAGTTTTCCACCGCTTAATTTCAATGATTTTTAAACAATCAATAAACTTTTAAAAGCAATTTATTCGATATTTTCTTGCAATGTTTTTTTTTTTTGCTTATCCCTAGTACACGTGGTACAGGCCATGATAATCATGGTGGGTAGTTAGCGACTGCTTTTACTGTAAGCGCACCACATGTCTACACATGTGAAAAGCAGTTCGACTTTGCACTTACAAATATGCCAGAGCGCCCCGTTTGGTTACATGCACTCGCTGGTGGGGTTGGACTTTTACAAGATTCGGGGGCCATTGGAGCATTTTTTTTTAAACAGAAAAAAGTGTCCAATGCGGGAATCGAACCCGGGTCGTAGTGGTCGAAAACCAAACGGTTTAACCAGCCTTCCACCGACCCCCCTCTTGCAATGTGATTGTTATCAATCCTAGATGAGAATTTTTTCACACTTTAGATAAAACACTGAAGTTAGTTTTAATAGGAAGGATTCTATATATTTTTTCAGAGCCATCAAAGTACAGGCTGTAGATGTATTTCATCACCTTCCATCCAAGTACACGGGTGTAGACAAATATACAACACAGAGTCAACTATTTTAGTAGCTCCTCGTCAAACAACATATACACAGCCACTACTGATGCATCTACAAAGATCTACACGTCTCCTGCTAAGTAATACGTGCGAAGAAGTCACATTTAATCAAGAAAAAGGCGGGAATTCTTCCACTATAATAAAAATTTCCATCCTACGAATCAATGGCTACAAGGGCAAAGTTCCTTTGAGTTACCAACTCTTGCCACACCACGATAATTCAGTTAATCTAGCCCCCCCAACCATCTGTTATTCTATCATGACAAAAAAGACTTAGGGGGTCAGAAATTCCTATGTATTACAGCGATATGTCACACTATGCTGCTTAATTTATAGTTAAAGACATACCTTTGTCCTTATATCCATATGTTTTGAAAATAGAGCAATCCATAAATAAATCTTTAAATTAATTTTTTAAATCATTGAGTATAATTAATCATGCACGTAGAGAAAATTATCAAAGTATTTCGTGCGTATTAATTCTAATGCTAAAAAAAATTGTCAATATTTAAAGAACAATTTTTAAACGCCTTGCCAAATGCTTTATTTTTATTTTTCCTGACTAAGAAAAAATATTTTTGTTGAAACATTGTGAAAATAAAACTTTAACTGGTCAAAATGTCTATTTAAAAAAAAATAATAATAATTAGGCCAGACAACCTCTGTTTTCAAGATTTAAAGAAGTAGTATAATATATTGGTTGTTTCATATTGATTTTTTCACACATACACGTATGAATATTTAATTTAAAAGTCATATATTAGATCAAAATATCATTTTTTAAATATTATTTGTGAAATAAATGATATTTTGATCCAATATATGCCTTTTTAATTAAATATCCATATGTGTATGTGTTAAAAAAATCAATATGAATGAAAACGAATATATTATACTACTTCTTTAAATCTTGAAAACAGAGGTTACTTGGCCTAAATTATTATTATTTTAAAAAATAAACATTTCGACAAGTTAAAGTTTAATTTTATCAACGTTTCAACAAAATTCTTTTGTCTTCGTCAGGAGAAATAAAAATAATGCATTTCGTAAGGCGTTAAAAATTGTTCTTTAAATATTGACAATTTTTTTTTTAGCACCAGAATTGATACGCATGAATTATATTGATAATTTCTCTACGATTGATTATACTCAATGATTTAAAAAATATTTGTAATTACTATTAATTACATGCAGTAATAGTTACATTAGGTGTAAAACAATTAACTCAAAAATATATATATATATTTTGAAAATAGAGCAATCCATATTTAATTCATTAGATAATAAAAAGGCATATATTGGATAAATATTTTATTAAATCCAATATATGCCTTTTTATTATCTAATATATATATATTTTAACAAAAACGACTAAATTTGGATTAAATAAAAATGAAATTACTTTTTTTTTCTTTTGAACCAGATAAAAATAGCAGAGTTATAAATATATAATTCGTTATTGTATTTTTAGCTTCGCAATAATGATTCCATTATCTTAAAATTTTAATAAAAAATTCTAGTGTTTTTTATAAATAGTTATTTAATACTTTCAAAATATTTAAAATATTAACAAATCATTTTAAAATCAAATTTTAAAAATTGGCGGTTAATCTAATTAAATTAATTTTGATTTTTAAAAGGAATTGCTTATATATAGTGTGTGTATATTACTCTTCACAATTCATTCTTTCATACTTCATCCCTAAGGATAGGAATAGTCGTTATTTTTCCTTAAATAATTAAAATTACGATTTTTCGTTCTGTAAAAAGAAACATTTGCGGTAAAACTTGTTAAAAACCGTTCTATTTTGTGTGTTTATAATTTTTAAAATGCTTTAGCGTGTATATTTCAAATAAATCGAATGGTTCACGCGAGAGAAATAAATTGTGCATTTTAAAATGCTTCTATATACCATTTTGACAAATTCTTTTTAACAGTAAGTTTAAAAAGTTTATTTACATTTTAAATGTAAAGATAAGAACTTATCTTAAAAAAAAAATGTATTTTTCAAAAAATCGTTTGATATTAACAACGTGCGGAAATTTCCAAACAGACGAATATTAAAAAGAAAAAAGTGGGGGGGGGGGGGGGTATTGAAATAGTTACAGCAGCAGATAATGTCGGTAGTCTGTTGATTTGATGATGGGATGATCCTTTTTGATGTGGGGTCACCACTCAAATCCTTTCTTGTTTGAGATAAGGGGGATTCGCTTTTTAACCCCTCGCACCCCCTCCCCATTCACCCCCCCCCCCCTAAGTATTCTGAATCAGTCAAGGGGGCATGAAATCTGCCACATATGTTTCAAGTTCCAACCCCCTTCCTCTTCTTTTTAATCATTCATTCCCTACTCAAATTTCTCTCCCCTCTCAGTGAAGCTACTTAAATGTTTAATGACTTTTGACCATGTCTATAAAGGTTAAATTGCCTGTAAACATGATCGTTTTTCTGTAATGGCTTTAAAATTTTAAATGTAGGTTAATTTTTATAAAATATCTACCTTTTTTATTATTAAAATAAAAAGGCTGCTCCTATTTTCGATGCTAAATTTAATATATTATTTTAACAACAAAAGTTTTTATTTTAAAAATCAGCAATAAATAAGATGTATTTTATATTTATAGCGCATTGAAAAAAAAAAAAACTTCTAACGAAAAAAACAAGTGGGAAGCTTGTTATAAAATAGAATTATAAACATACATACATTGTTCGCTCGAATTCCAATTTATATATTTACTTAATTCTCGATTGTATGTATAACCAGTTGATTTTTATTGATTTTTCAGTATTTTTATAGTCATAGAGTGAATGAAGTGAAAGAATAATTTATAAATATGATCAAATATTATCTCTGCAGACCTTACTGCAATGATATGAGTTATTGAATGAGAGGGCTTGGCTCATCAGTAGTGAAATCAGTTTGGCGAAACCGCTGAGAGGGTTCACTACTGATGAGCCAAGCCCTCTCATTCAATAACTCATATCATTGCAGTAAGGTCTGTAGAGATAATATTTGATCATATTTAAAAGAAACGCATTGCCAGTAAACATATTAATGTGTTAATATATATCTTATAACACCTTGGTAAAGGTTGGAGTTCAGCCAACTGAAATATTGGTAAAATAAATGCTATTTTGATCCAATATATGCCTTTTTAATTAAAAAATTATTTATGGATTGCTCTATTTTTAAAATAATATAAATACATATATATATATATTCACTCATTAAATATCACTCTATGACTATAAAAAAAAATATTGAAAAAATCAATAAAAATCAACTGGTTATGCATACAATTGAGAATGAAGTTATAAAGATGCAGGTTATTCCCTCTCTATATATGAAATATTGACAAGTAGAAGGAACATAAACGTTGGAATGTCTTCGATATCAATATTGAAATATTGGCATCCTAGCAGGTGGTTCAATAAATGTCAATTCCTACCTGCATTAGCATGACAAAATTGTTAGGTTTATCTCAGCAAGCAGGATAAGTTATGGGCAGATAGGAGCACTCCTTACAAGACTAATTAACATTCACAAGACGTTCACTTGTTTTAGCAGCTGCTTCTGGAACTTAACACTCATGAACTCATCAACAGTTTCACGAAAATCTCTAAAAAAACCCTCCCTTTTCTTTCTTCCTTTTTTTTTACACAACAAACAAGCAAATAATTAAAAGAACATGTTATTTGCTATATATAACCTAATATAATTTAATCTAAAACTTATATAAACATTTATATTTTTATATTTAAATAGAAAAAATTCTATGCTATATACTTAAAAGGTAATAAGACCAAATCAATATGGGACGTTTCGGTAACAGCGTTGTTACGATCATTCAGTACTTTTGTCTGAGGATGATAACATTTTACCATTGTTACCGAAACATCACATACTATTTATTTATTTGGAGATTTGGTCTTATTACCTTTTATTTCTAATCTATAATCCAAATTGTATATGTTTAAAAATCCTGAGTTCAACTGACCCGGTTGATGGTCTTCAACAAGGGTCCCACTCCAGGAATACGGAGGAGCTGTGTCCGTACTCATATTAGAGTGCAGCAAAGGCTTCCATGTTAGGAACGGCCTCAAACTACAGGTAAAGTCAGACTTTCACCAAAGTGTGCCTGGATCATGGTGCCATGATCAACGAAAGCTGCACCCCTATACCCCATTCCATGAGATCATTAACTCATGGGATTCGTGTAATCTTTATACAAGGGGATAAAAAACAACATAATCCAAATTGTACCTTATCATTCTATGTTATACTGATATGCAATAATAATTAATTTACATACAAAATAAACCGATTAGTCGTTCTAGAGCCAATCCTAAGTCGTATTAAAGATTTACCTACATACTTATGTCCATAGTTTTCTTGAAAACCATTTCTGAGATTCTATCTTTCAGTGTAGCATATATAAGCAGAATGATCTAATACAGTATTAGAGCTCTAAGAAGTGGTATATTTAATTGGCGAATCCGCTGGGAGGGTTCACCACTGATGAACCAAGCCCTTCCAATATATTTTTCATCGCAGTAAGGATAGTAGAAGTTTGTATTGTAAAAGAAACATTCGTGCTTTTAAATCCTATCATAATAATTATTAGTATCCCTAGCATCATTATAACCATTATTTGTAAATATATCGGTTTTTTTTAATCCTTTTTGTACAGGAGTCAGCAAACTTTTGAATAGGAAATGTCAAAATTTTCAATTTACAAAAATTCAAAGTTTTTAAAGAGCCACAACATTTTTTCTCGCCAACAATAAATCTGCACTCCATATATAACAAGAATAATGTGGTCAGGATGGATATCGCGGTCTATTACGAAGAAAAAACGGAGCACCTCCTCGGGCTACTCACGCTTGAAGACAAGATTCTTCTCGACAAATTCTTCAACATTATCATCAAACATGTTCCGAACATGAACTCCCCAAAATGGCAGGGATCTGTCTAGATTCAAGGCGGCTTTAAGCTCCTGATCCGGACGTGCCCTCGGAGAGGGCTACGTCGATTGTATATATCTCTCTTCATTCTTACCATTATTATTACCTTATAACTCCATTTGAGTGTAAAGATTGACGAGATGTTAATAAAGTTGTTTAATTTTCAAAATTGTCAAAATAAATAGTACTCACATAAATAATATTTACATATGGAACTATATGAACAGCTTCACATCCAAAGAGCCGCAGTTTACCGACCACTGATCTAGTACACATGGTACAGGCCATGATAAATATGGTGTGTAAGAAGTTGGCGACTGCTTTTACTATAAGTGAACCACATATCTACACATGTGAAAAGCAATTAGACTTTTGCGCTTACAAATATACCAGATCCCCGTTTGGTTACTTGCACTCGCTGGTAGGGTTTGACTTTTGCAAGAATCGGGGGCCATTGGAGCATTTTTGTTTTTATATCAGAAAAAGTGCCCAATACGGGATTCAATTCTGGGTCGTAGCGGTCGAAAACCAAGGGTTTAGACCATCCTTCCACCGACCCCCCAATTCTATCATGTTAGCTTAGATTCTAACATACCTTCCTCTAAATATTGGTGCTGCTCTAAAGTCCATCTGAATGAGCTAAGTAAATGTTAAGTTATAACTTTATATTTATTAGTATTTGCTTTAGAATGAAGACGGTGTAAAATCGGTAAATAGATAGTTATTTTTTCTCGTGGTATTGATAACTATTGCTTACATAAAGTTGAAGAAGGATGATATTGTTGTTGTTGTCGTGTCCAATGAAGAGCCTCAGATGTCCCCATACATCTCTATCACAGCAGTCGTTCTCTATCTTGGGTGTGTACACTGTATTGTTGTTGTTGTCGTGTCCAATGAAGAGCCTCAGATGTCTCCATACATCTCTATCACAGCAGTCGTTCTCTATCTTGGGTGTGTATACTGTATTGTTGTTGTTGTCGTGTCCAATGAAGAGCCTCAGATGTCTCCATACATCTCTATCACAGCAGTCGTTCTCTATCTTGGGTGTGTATACTGTATTGTTGTTGTTGTCGTGTCCAATGAAGAGCCTCAGATGTCTCCATACATTTCTATCACAGCAGTCGTCCTCCATCTTTGGTGTGTATACTGTATTGTTGTTGTTGTCGTGTCCAATGAAGAGCCTCAGATGTCTCCATACATCTCTATCACAGCAGTCGTTCTCTATCTTGGGTGTGTATACTGTATTGTTGTTGTTGTCGTGTCCAATGAAGAGCCTCAGATGTCCCCTTACATCTCTATCATCACAGCAGTCGTTCTCTATCTTGGATGGAGGATGATGTTCAGCTAACTATAAAGTTGCATCTCTTCCTTTAATTATGTATCATAACGATGCCTTATATATAATAAAATGTAATAGCACCATGCTTGGCAAATTCAGACAACAAACCAAAAACCTGTATACCACATGGTTTCAGACTATGGCCCTCATCTCAGTACAGAGGTGGCTTTGAGAGAAGGAAAACGCGGGCAGCAATGGTAGACCAATGTAACATCACTCCAGCAGTGGAGGTAGATGACAAAGGTAGGATCAACCTCTACAGGACAAAGAAAGGGACAGACAGAAGGAGTGTGGTGACAAGATTGTTGAGTCACATGCAGATGACGGTCGGAAGTTGGGGGGGAGGGGGGTTGACCTTGGCTCTCGTCGTCCGTGACAGTGTCGCCGCAGATCGTCCGTTCACCGCCCTCTGCTGTGTTGACAGCCTCCCCTGGTACATCTCTTCTGTACCGCTATTAGATCCTTCGTACAATGCCTAATTCTCCACAGCACATACAGCCCTGGTACATATCTTGTGTTCCACTGTGGGAGCCTTGGTACACATCTTGTGTTCCACTGTGGGAGCCTTGGTACACCTCTTGTGTACCGCTATTAGATCTCTGGTACAATGCCTAATTCCCCACAACACATACAGCCCTGGTACATCTCTTGTGTTCCACTGTGGGAGCCTTGGTACACATCTTGTGTTCCACTGTGGGAGCCTTGGTACACCTCTTGTGTACCGCTATTAGATCTCTGGTACAATGCCTAATTCCCCAAAACACATACAGCCCTGGTACATCTCTTGTGTTCCACTGTGGGAGCCTTGGTACACATCTTGTGTTCCACTGTGGGAGCCTTGGTACATCTCTTGTGTACCGCTATTAGATCTCTGGTACAATGCCTAATTCCCCACAACACATACAGCCCTGGTACATCTCTTGTGTTCCACTGTGGGAGCCTTGGTACACATCTTGTGTTCCACTGTGGGAGCCTTGGTACATCTCTTGTGTACCGCTATTAGATCTCTGGTACAATGCCTAATTCCCCACAACACATACAGCCCTGGTACATCTCTTGTGTTCCACTGTGGGAGCCTTGGTACACATTTTGTGTTCCACTGTGGGAGCCTTGGTACATCTCTTGTGTACCGCTACTAGATCTCTGGTACAATGCCTAATTCCCCACAGCACATACAGCCCTGGTACATCCCTAGTGTTACACAAAATAAAGAAAATGAATACCATAGAAGCACAGAGCGCCTCTCCCGTCAAAATAAACGTCAAAACCTGACGCCATCTATTGACCGTCGCCGTTATTGTCTGAATCACGATATACATGGTAAAAGGTATAACTTCCTTAAGTTTTGTCCATGATTGTAGATATTTCTGAAGCTCTATCTAGCCACCTATAGAGAGGTTGACGTGTGAATGTAGACCTGTTGAGGAAGTTGACATTGCGACGGCTGGCGTAGACAAATTGGGGACACAGTGGACATAACCAGTCAGACTGAATGTCCTTGTCACCTTTGGAACGCCGGTTGACCACAACATATTTCTAATTGAAACTCTCGCGCTTTGACTTGGAACATGGAGAATACATGCTGTAAATTGTGAATAAGAGAAGATTGATTGTCGTCATCATTCAAACGAAAAAAGAATATCTACTCATGGACAAAACTTAAGGAAGTTGTATCTTGTAAAATTTGTCGAAATCCGTAAATCTTTTTATAATGAATGCTATAGCTTGTGTGTCTGCTAAAGGTAGTAAGTTAATAGGTACTGGTTTATGATTCTGTGTTAGGTCTCTTATCTGGGATTCTTTTGCCTTCATCGAGCGACCTGAAGGGTTAGATCTTTGGACGAGCAATGGATAATGAGCCAATATAACATCTGCTGTTGCAGCTATAATCATCGTTTAGACCTAGAAGTCAAAGGGAGTTCAGGTATTCTATAACCAGGGAGTCTTCTCACCATCTGGAAGGAACCTTTTGACGATGGAAGAAGAGACTCTTAGACTGATCTATCTACTATACCATTAGGACTCATGGATAGAACTTAAGAAAGTGAAGACTCTTTTATGTTGCTGGTCGTCTGTTCTTTTTGAAGAAGACAGAGGTTGTTCACACTTGTTTATCTCGTGTGTCTTTTCAACAAAGGTCACTGTAATATCTTTCAGAGTTATTGTCTCAATCCCGATATACATGCTGAAAGGTACAACTTCCTTAAGTTTTATCCATGAGTGTATATATGTGTGTCTTCAATAAAGGTCACTGTAATATCTTTCAGAGTTATTGTCTGAATCCCGATATACATGCTAAAAGGTACAACTTCCTTAAGTGTTGTCCATGAGTGTATATATGTGTGTCTTCAATAAAGGTCACTGTAATATCTTTCAGAGTTATTGTCTGAATCCCGATATACATGGTAAAAGGTACAACTTCCTTAAGTTTTGTCCATGAGTGTATATATGTGTGTCTTCAATAAAGGTCACTGTAATTCCTTTCAGAGTTATTGTCTGAATCCCGATATACATGCTAAAAGGTACAACTTCCTTAAGTTTTATCTATGAATGTATATTTATTTATAAATATATATATATTTTTTTGTGTTTCTTGACGATTGACGGATGTCAATAAAATATTATTTGCATATAAATATCAATATATATATATGTAGTAGATCTTAGGATTATCCTGAAATATTTAACACGAAGTTTGGGAAACATTACAAAACTTAACAGCGAATGTAGGAGTATGTAGTGTGTACCAAGGTATATTACTAACTTCTCTAAAACACCATGATATAGATCATAATGAATATGTAAATTTTATCTTTGTTGCATATGAATATTGATGAGGGTTTGACAGGTGTTGTAAACAAGATTTATATATTTAGCAAATGAAAACATTAAAACGTTTCTTTCACACATAAATCAAATTTTTTCTACTGTCCTTACTGCGATGAAGTACTATTTGGATTTATATTGAACGAATGCTTCCCAGACACAACTCTGTGATTTTTAATAAGATTATTAATTTATTGGGACTTTCTCTCTCCTCTTTCTCACTCGCCTCTAATGAAGACCTGTATATATATATATATTATATATATAGTGTAGAAACTATATAACAAAATTATAACAGTGATTCTAATTTTAAAAAACTTAAGGAGCAAACTGATAATAATGATAACTTATATCAGTTAGATTTGATTAGATTAGCAAGCTAAATCTAAATTAATTATAATAATAAATAGTTATTTAATTTTATAGTCCAGTTTTGTATTAAGATTATCTTCACTATTATGATCATTTAAATACAAATTATAAAATTTGTAAAATGTTATTAATTTGTAGATAGAGAGAGAAAAAAAAAAAAAAATCCTTTACTTCTATTACATCCTCAAGTTAATTATATATTTATAATTAATAACAATAAAAAAAATTAACAAAGTAACGTCTATTACATCGGCTTTTACACGTCATTCAGACATACTCTAATCCTATATATAGAATAATCGAAGAGATAATATATATAATAGTTAGAAAAAAGAGAGAAAGACAGAACCATGCACTTTTAATCAAACTAATAATAAGGAAAAAAAAAAAAAAAAAAGAGTTTTATAAAGAAGGTAGATATTATATATATATATTATATATATATATATGTATATTTGTAAAACGAAAATTGCAATTATACCGCGAATGTTTCTTTTAAACAAAAAATTCGAATATATAAAGTAATAAAAAATATAATATAACGCGGCTGATGATTGTAAAACGAAAATTGCAATTATACCGCGAATGTTTCTTTTAAACAAAAATTTCGATTTTTGTTTAAAAGAAACATTCGCGGTATAATTGCAATTTTCGTTTTACAATCATCAGCCGCGTTATATTATATTTTTTATTACTTTATATAATATTTCGAACGGAAAAATATGTCCAGGGTAGCCTAGTGGACATGGCATCTGCCCGGTAAGCGGAACACTGTGGGTTCGATTCCCATCCCTAGACACTTTTATTTTTCCGTTTATCATTACTCTTCACAATTCATCTCCTATCATACTTCATCCTTAAAGTTAGAAATAATCGCTATTTTTCTTTAAAATAAATTTCGATTTTTGTTTAAAAGAAACATTAGCGGTATAATTGCAATTTTCGTTTTACAATCATCAGCCGCGTTATATTATATTTTTAATATGTATATTTATCAATTATTTTATCTATTTATATCTATTTATTGATATATTTATCATTATATAATCATATTTATTCTGTATTTAACCTTATATAATATTATATGGACATTGAAATAAGGTAGTTTCAATCTCAATCTCTCTCCACGATACTAATTATTACAGATAACTTTATCAACTTCCATTATTGCTTTGTCAAATAGTATTGACAAATATTTGCACTTTTTAAAATCTTATCTCGGGTTTTAGTGGGAAGGATTTTGTTTTCGTTTGATAGTGAACCAATCTCTTCTCATTGGACGAATATGGCCATGTGTGTATATATAAGGGGGCTATGGTATTGAGATAAAGGAGTGTGGTGTATATTTGTGTGGGGATGCTTAAAGTGTTCTCTGCGTGCTTTATCCGTGTTTGGCTATCTCCTCGCATACCTTTGTAACCCCAGTTCGATCCCTACTAACGTGTAAATAACTACCTTGCGATTTCTTTTATCTGCTTATGTTGTTGTTTATTTGTTTAATGGTTATGTTTATTTAAATCTGTATATATTTATCATGTGTATATAATCTTTCTCCATTTTTACCCCTTTGTATATTTCCTACTTTCATGGGTTTCTCCGTCTTGTAACCCCAATGAGAATCCTCTGTAAGTCCTGTGTGTCTTAATAAAGGTTTTTGTGTGTGTGTGTTTATTCAATGCTCTTAATTTTTAAATTTCTTTTTGATAATTCTGTTATCTACTCTACTACATTTTTCTATGAAAAATAGACACTTCTGTCAGTTAAAGTTTTTTTTTCTCAACGTTTCAACAAAAATATTTTGTCTTCGTCTGGAGAAGTAAATAAAAATAAAGCATTTGGCAAGTCGTTGAAAATTTTTCTTTATTATATGTATATTAACGCTTTGCCAAATGCTTTATATTTATTTACTTCTCCTGACGAAAACAAAATATTTTTGTCGAAATGTTGAGAAAAATATAAAACTCTAACTGGCCGAAGTGTCTATTTTTCATATAAATATGAATGCAGGCCAGGTTATCTCTATCTTCAGGATTCTCTACTACAATTATTGTAAATAGTTTCACGCGCAATGATCTAGATCGGATATAGCGTGTCTGCAACTGGTAATAAATAAATAATTTATTGAAAGGGTCGCAAATATACCTATAACCATGGAAAATCTCTTAAAGATTTCTTGAAAAAAGCCATGGTCCACCTGTGCTCCAAATCCATATTCTTATTTTCCATAGGATCATTCAAATAATAATCTGTATATATTTACCATGTGTATTTAATCTTTCTCCATGTTTACCCCTTTGTATATTCCCACTTTCATAGGTTTCTCCGTCTTGTAACCCCAAGGAGAATCCTCTGTAAGACCAGTGTGTCTTAATAAAGGTTTTTGTGTGTGATACCTATAACCATATTGTGATTTGATATAACTATGGGAAAACCAGCAGTTTTGTAGTCATTGATTTAATTCTTTATCAAAATTCGAAACTATTATAGACGCGTATGCTTCTTTTTAAAAATAAAACAATTTCTACTATCTTTACTGCAATGGAAAAAAATTAATGGGAGGGCCTGGCTCATCAGAGTTGAACCCTCCCAGCGGTTTCGCCAGTTTAAATACGCGTCTATAATAGTTTCGAATTTTGATGACAGATGGCGCGCTAATGCATCATAATATAATTTAATTCTTTGTTTGATGGCTAACTAGATGTGTGAGTTCACACAATTACATAAAAGAATCCCATGTCTCAATGTTAGAGTTAAAACGTCAGGTTTGCATGGATAAATTTATCTTTTTATAGTTTATAAATCTTATATAAATAATATACATACTTGAATCTTAATATTGAATAGGGAATTAATCTTCGTGTAAGTAGAATAGTAATATTTGAAAATTTTCAATTTGCTGTAATTTCATGCACTTTTAGAAGTTCTTGATACATTTTTTCGAAGAGTTAGAAGTATTTGAATGTATTTCAGGTCTTAGTTGTTATTCTTTGAATGCCTTTTTCGATGGCAATATCCAACAAACACAACCTGATCATACAAACAATATACATACTTAAACTTATAAATAAACTTATATAATAGCTTATAAAAAGAGATAGAGATACTTATTCGTGGAAGCCTGATGTGTTTGCCTTAATAAATTGATGGATTGTGTGTGACACAATGATTTTTTGAATATTTAGGGATGAATAAAGGGATGTGTGAATCTAATTGTTCATTCTGTTTGTTCATCTCTATAACTCCATATGTCAAATTCACATTTGTCCATGAGTGTATATGTGCTTCATCGAAGACTTTCAACTTCCTTAAGTTTTGTCCATGTGCTTCATCGAAACTTAAGGAAGTTGAAAGTCTTTTATATCGCAGGTCGTTTATTTTTTTTTTAAGGAGACGGAGGCTATTTTGTTCACACTTGGTTATCTTGTGTGTCTTTAATAAAGGTCACTGTAATATCTTTCAGAGTTATTGTCTGAATCCCGATATACATGGTAAAAGGTACAACTTCCTTAAGTTTTGTCCATGAGTGTATATATGTGTGTCTTCAATAAAGGTCACTGTAACATCTTTCAGAGTTATTGTCTGAATCCCAATATACATGGTAAAAGGTACAACTTCCTTAAGTTTTGTCTATGAGTGTATATATGTGTGTCTTCAATAAAGGTCACTGCAATATCTTTCAGAGTTATTGTCTGAATCCCGATATACATGGTAAAAGGTACAACTTCCTTAAGTTTTGTCCATGAGTGTATATATGTGTGTCTTCAATAAAGGTCACTGTAATATCTTTCAGAGTTATTGTCTGAATCCCGATATACATACTAAAAGGTACAACTTCCTTAAGTTTTGTCCATGAGTGTATATATGTGTGTCTTCAATAAAGGCCACTGTAATATCTTTCAGAGTTATTGTCTGAATCCCAATATACATGCTAAAAGGTACAACTTCCTTAAGTTTTGTCTCCATTTGTGTAAATAGGTTTTGACAGTATGCAAATGAGATTTATCTTTAAATTAAATTGGTTTTTAGCATCAATCATGATTATCATTTCCATATATTAAGAATATGTTCTCAAAATTGAAGAACTAGCTGTCACTTGGTTGTTTCACTGGTTAAACAAGAATTTGACTGTACTATAGTTGAACTCAGCATGTATATGACTTAGTTTTCAGTTCGAATTATTGTCTATTATCCTAATTGATTGAAGAACAATGCTGTTAAAGTGGGACAATTCTTGTAGATCATGAATATGTTCTTAAAATAAGAAAAACTAACTGTTGCTTGATTAATTTCCTTGACTATCATGTTTTTGAAAGGATTTTAAAGGTACTTAGAGTGAAATTCTTTTTTTCTTCATGAAGATAGAGGTTGTCTGGCAGGCATCCATAGTTTTAGAATTAAAGACATTTCGGCCAGTAAATCTAGTAAAAAGATTTACTCTGTGACTAAAGTGCTTTTGATTCTAAAACTATTCTTTGTTTTGTAGCTTGAATGACAAGATTTTGATTCTTGGTGGCTGAAAATGTACCCTCAAAATGGGATAAAACAGCCATCGCTTGGTTATTCACTGGTTTAACAAGATTTTGATGGTGCCAAAGTGAAATTCAATGATGAACCTAATTATTTGGTAGTCTGTATCATGCTTAGAATCAGTTTAGATTTAGAACATGTTCTTAAAATGGGACAAAACAGCTGTCGCTTGGTTACTCACTAGTTTAACAAGATTTTGATGGTACCAGAGTAAATTTAAGTGGTAAAAAAAATATTTGGCTGTCTGAATCATGATTAGAATTCTTTTTGATTTATAATGTGTTCTCAAAATGGGACAAAACAGCTGTCATATGGTTACTCACTAGTTTACCAAAATGTTGATGGTGCCAGAGTGAAATTCAGTAGTAAACCAAATTATTTGGTAGTCTGAATCATTCTTAGAACTTTTTTTAGAATTATAACATGTTCTTAAAATGGGACAAAATAGCCGTCACTTGGTTATTCACTGGTTTACCAAAATTTTGATGGTACCAGAGTGAAATTCAGTAGTAAACCAAATTATTTGGTAGTCTGAATCATGAATAGAATCATTTTAGGCTTCGAACAGGTTCTTAAAATAGGACAAAGCAGTTGTCATATGGTTACTAACTAGTATAACAAGATTCTAGTGGTGCCAGAGTGAAATTCAATGATGAGCCAAATTATTTAGTAGTATGTATCATGTGCTTAGTATCTCTTTAGAATTAGAACATGTTCTTAAAATTAGATAAAACAGTTGTCACATGGTTATTCACTAGTTTACCAAGATTGTCATGGTACCAGAGTGAAATTCAATGATGAACCAAATTATTTAGTAGGCTGAATCATGCTTAGAATTATTTTAGGTTTAGAACATGTTCTTAAAATGGGACAAAACAGTTGTCACATGGTTACTCACTAGTTTACCAAGATTTTGATGGTACCAGAGTGAAATTCAGTGGCAAAACAAAGTATTTGGTAGTCTGAATCATGATTAGAATAATTTTAGTTTTAAAACATGTTCTTGAAATGGAACAAAACAGCTGTCGCGCTTGGTTATCTACTAGTTTACCAAGATTTTGATGGTACCAGAGTGAAATTCAATCTTTAATCGATTTATATCATGCTTACAATTCTTTTAGTTTAAAAACATGTTTTAAAATGAGACAAAACATCTGTCACATGGTTACTGACTGTTTTACAAAGATTCTGATGGTACTAGAGTGTAAATTTAACCTTAAAAAAACATATTCTTTAGCCTAGATTTTGTTTATAATCCTTGTAGATATAGAACATGCTCTTAAAATGTGAAGAACTAGGTGTCAAATGTTGTTGCTTCACGGATTGACAAAGGTTTTGGTAAGATATTGTCGGCAGGAGAGAGAAATTCAATTTTAAACCAACTTAGTTTGTAGTTTGAGTCATGATTACCATCCTTGTCGATTGAAATTATGATTTTTAAATGAGACAAACCAGCTGTCATTTGATTCATTCATTAATTAACAAGATTTTAAAGGATTATACAGCATGAAAGTGAAATTCAGTGATATATTAGGTTAGTCGTTAGTTTATATCACTCATACAATCTCCTTCTAAACTGATAACACGTTGTTAAAGTTCTGACAAAGGTTCTGTCACTTTGTTGCCATTATGGTTTAACGTAGATATCAGGAAAATGGTATATAAAGTCTAGGATTATTCAGTTTAATAGGTAGATTCTTGTAGATAAAGAGAGAGTGAAGGCTACACGTAGTAACTGACCTGTAGTAATCTTCCTTGCAGTAGATGCGCCCGTCACGGGCGAAACAGGAGTGTTGAGAGTCCAGAGGAAGCTGACAATGTGAACAACGCAAACAGTGTGCGTGCCACTGTTTCTCCACAGCCAGGAGGTAAAATCGGTCGGTGATAGGCAGGTCGCAACCGGAGCATCGCGCCGCTGGAGCGCCGGGGCTGATAACGGGCATAGCGTCCGTACGACTGGCAGTGGGAGGCGGCATCTGTTTAGCTCCGCCCCTTCTAGCTCCGCCTTCCAAACCCGCCTAACTCTGACGTCAACCTTTGCTTCTTCTTTCTCCAAACGATCATTCTTTTTATAGCCGTATTGTATATTTGGGATGGTTATATTCATGATGCCACTCCTTTGACCTATTTCTATCCTCAAGTAGATCAACTTTAACTGCTGTCAATTCACATCGTTCACGCTCACTTTACATTCCATTTTTTTTTTCCTTTTCGTTTAGCATTCGGATTGGATTCTTGGTTGGTTGACAGCATTATCACACGTTGGC
Organism: Cordylochernes scorpioides; assembly: GCA_030710605.1. Lineage (NCBI taxonomy): Eukaryota > Metazoa > Arthropoda > Arachnida > Pseudoscorpiones > Chernetidae > Cordylochernes > Cordylochernes scorpioides. The sequence goes on along the minus strand of CP092869.1, from coordinate 99,177,689 downwards.
AGGTGTTGTCCCTCCTGGCTATACAGGCAGACATCTCGGCCTCTAAATCCTTGTTTGGAATCCAGAACACTTATTTACAATCCAGAACACTTATCTACAATACAGAACACTTATCCACAATCCAGAACACTTATCTATAATCCAGAACACTAATTTGCTTAATCCTATATCAATCCTTTGATAATCCACTCACTCATGTTTTATAAGAATGTTTTTTAGCCTAGTGGACATGGCATCTGCCCGGTTAACTGAACACTGTGGGTTCGTTTCCCATCCCTGGATACTTTATTTTTCCGTTTATCATTACTCTTCACAATTCATCATTTCATACTAAGGTTAGAAATTGACAAAAGTTACTATTTACGGGTTAAAACACAAAGTTGCAATAATCTAGGGCCTACAGTAATAGTAACTAAACGCACAAAGAGCGTACACAAAAGAGTACAACCGAAAAAAAAAAAATAATAATAACAACTCACAATTTGTTAAATAAAAAAAAAAAAAAAAGTACTTAATTTATTGTTGCGTTGGTAGGGATCGGACCGGGGTTATACAGGTATACGAGGAGAAAGCCAGACACGGATAAAACACGCAAAGAACACTTTGAGCGCCTCCACACGATAATCCACCACACTCCTCTCGACTCCTCTCGCAATACCATAGCCCCCTTATATATACAAACATGGCCATATTCGTCCAATGAGAAGGCTGGAGAGATTGGTTCACTATCAACCGATAACAAAATCCTTTCCACTAAAATCTGAGATAAGATTTTTAAAAATGCAAATATTTGTCAATATATAATTTGACAAAATAATCATTATTTATCCTTAAAACAAATTTCTATTTTTCGTTCAAAAGAAACATTTGCGGGATAATTGTCAAATGTCGTTTCTACGGGAATGTTTTTATTATTTAGTTTTGGTTTTAGAAATGTCTTCAGTTTTTTGTTCTCCTCTCAGTACGGTTCCATTCTTTAATCATCTTGTATAAACCCGGGTTCTTGGTAAAATAAACGAAATATTTGACGTTTTGTTTAGTCTTCTTCTTCTCCCTTATCTCCACACAGGTTGAAGTAGAATGCGTCTACCTTTGTCATTAAGACTGGGAGCACTACTCAGTGGCAAGCCGACTTAGCTTCAAAATAAATGGCCGCCTCTGACATGAGGAACAGACGCCATGTGCAGCCGCTCCTAACATGGAGTACAAACACTGCTCATCCTGTATCCCTGGATTAGGAGCCCTTACAGGGTACTATCAGCTGGACCAGCTGAGCCCAGGTTTTTTTGTGAGCTTGTTAATGCTCCCCCTTCTCCTTTTTCATCCGGGCTTGGGACCGGCAAGGGCGGAGTTCGTTTTGTTTAGTGATACTTATAACCTGGGTTGGTAGATTACTGATTGGCAAGTTGTACTGTTTCTCTATAGGTTTGTACAGTATGTAAATAAAACTGTATTTCCTTTTATCAGTCAGCGAAGTTGGATTCAATATAGTCTGGAGTTGGGTCTCTCTATAGCCAGATTACATCTTGTCGACGTTTTCCAAGTTTCGGGTCTCTGAACCTTCGTTACCATAGTTACAGAACTTCATGTAGATGCCACTACTATTCTTCGAGTTACTTCCCTATTCTCTGGTTTGAATCCTATTCTCTCAACAGTCCTATAACTACATGCTGTTGTTGTTTCTTATCCCCTTGTGTAAAGATTACACAAATTCCATGAGTTCATACTCCTCGAGCTGTTTTATGATAAGCAGCGGCCTCTCCCAAAAATCCTGTTTAGTGCATCTAATGCAAGCCAAAATGTGTTCTGGAGCTGCAGATACCAAACTACATTTTGGGCAAGTGGGATAGATTTTGTTGTTATTTTCTATCTTCAATGGCTTGAGATGGCCTGTTCTAAATCTTGTTGTTTGATGCTGTCTATTTCTGATGTTCAGAGCTCCTCCTGGGTTCACTCCACTGTGAACCTTCGAGGTTTGGCTGGCCACTACTAGAATGTACCAACTATGCTTAGGTGGGATCTCTCTCTCCGAGATAACTACATGTAGACCCCACTACCATTCTTCGGGTAATAGTCCTCGGTGTACTCTAGTTTTGTACGACCACACACACTACTCTGGGTTATGTCCCTTGCTAGTATGGTCGGAATCTTGTTCTCTACAGTCTTACTACTACACACGTAGTGTACTACATGCAGACACAGCTATAATTCTTCCGGTTATAGCCCTCGCTGTACTTTGTTCGATCACGGTACTACCACATCACACACTACTACCTTATACTCTGGGTTATGTCCCTTGCTGGTATGGTCGGAATCTTGTTCTCTACAGTCTTAGTACTACACACGTAGTGTACTACATGCAGACACAACTATAATTCTTCGGGTTATAGCCCTCGCTGTACTTTGTTCGATCACGGTACTACAGAAGACACTACTACCTTATACTCTGGGTTATGTCCCTTGCTGGTATGGTACAAACCCAGGTCAGTACAGCCATAACACTCCATGAGGATTATCGTTCTAAGGGTGGCATCATAGGTTGAACTGATTGGTCTGAAAGGGGGCTATGGTATTGCGCGAAGAGTCGTGGAGTGGTGTTCGAGTGGAAACGCTTAAAGCGTTCTCTGTGTGCTTGTTTGGTGTTTCTCCTCGCATACCTGTGAAACCCCGGTCCGCTCCTTATCAACGCTGCAAATAAAAGTACTGTTTTTATTTTAAATAACAAATCGTGTTTTTCCACCTCTTTTTGTTGTTGGTGTTGTACTCTTGAGTGTACCTTTTTCTGTGTATTAAGTTACTCTTACTGTAGGCCCTAGTTCATTGTTTTTTGTGTGATAACCCGTAATAGTAACTTTTGTCATGAACATGGATCACTACACACTATATGGAGACCCCACTACCCCCCGTCTACGCCAGAAGTAGATACATCGATGAAAAATTGTTATCGTTACAGAAAATGGTTTAATGGATTGTGAAGCGGCATATCTTAACCAGGTAAAGTTCGGTGCATTCAGTGGACACAGTAATGGCGTGGTTGCACCACTACACCGAGGATTGTTACAAGATGGTGAATTTAGAGGTTTTCAGTCATTAGACGATTGTAGAAAGTATTCAAGGTGTTAGCGTCTGTGAGGATGTGACGCATAGGATGGGGAAGTCAAGTGTCCTTACGCGATGTCCAGACTCCTCGACGTTTTAGAGTACACCCATAGACAGAACTTAAGGAAGTTGTACCTTTTAGCATGTATATCGGGATTCAGACAATAACTCTGAAAGATATTACAGTGACCTTTATAGGAGACACAAATATATACACTCATGGACAACACTTAAGGAAGTTGTACCTTTCAGCATGTATATCGGGATACAGAAAATAACTCTGAAAGATATTACAGTAACCTTTATTGAAGACACACATATATACACTCATGGACAAAACTTAAGGAAGTTGTACCTTTTAGCATGTATATCGGGATACAGAAAATAACTCTGAAAGATATTACAGTGACCTTTATTGAAGACACACATATATACACTCATGGACAAATCTTAAAGAAGTTGTACCTTTTAGCATGTATATCGGGATACAGACAATAACTCTGAAAGATATTACAGTGACCTTTATTGAAGACACACATATATACACTCATGGACAAAACTTAAGGAAGTTGTACCTTTTACCATGTATATCGGGATTCAGACAATAACTCTGAAAGATATTACAGTGACCTTTATTGAAGACACACATATATACACTCATGGACAAAACTTAAGGAAGTTGTACCTTTTACCATGTATATCGGGATTCAACAATAACTCTGAAATATATTACAGTGACCTTTATTGAAGCCACACATTGTCTCTTTCCTATATTTTTGCATATCTTAATTATAATCATAGTTGTATTTTTGTTTATTTGTCTATAAGAAAATAATGTAAATATTCTAAAATATCGCCTACCATAATATAAATAAGCTTGTATCTTTTGGAATCTCTTAACTTTTTAGCCAGTAGAAGGGTGTGTGGCCCGAAAGCTCGCTCGCGTTTATTAAAAAGAAACTCATCTTCCCTCATGCTTTATTTTATTTGCTTACCTAAACAGGAAGAGTTCTATCGCTTATCCAATATTTGATACACACATACAGCTTTATTAAGACCACCAGTCTTATACAGATTCCTAACAGGAAGGAAGCATAGATAGAGCTCCTATACTCCAGGCAGCACAGAACCCAACAATATTTGATACACACACATACAGCTTTATTAAGACCACCTGTCTTATACAGATTCCTAACAGGAAGGAAGCATAGATAGAGCTCCTATACTCCAGGCAGCACAGAACCCAACAATATTTGATACACACATACAGCTTTATTAAGACCACCAGTCTTATACACATTCACCGCAGGAAGGAAGCATAGATAGAGCTCCTATACTCCAGTCAGCACAGAACCCAACAATATTTGATACACACACATACAGCTTTATTAAGACCACCTGTCTTATACAGATTCCTAACAGGAAGGAAGCATAGATGGAGCTTCTATACTCCAGGCAGCACAGAACCCAACAATATTTGATACACACATACAGCTTTATTAAGACCACCAGTCTTATACACATTCACCGCAGGAAGGAAGCATAGATAGAGCTCCTATACTCCAGTCAGCACAGAACCCAACAATATTTGATACACACACATACAGCTTTATTAAGACCACCTGTCTTATACAGATTCCTAACAGGAAGGAAGCATAGATAGAGCTGCTATACTCCAGGCAGCACAGAACCCAACAATATTTGATACACACATACAGCTTTATTAAGACCACCAGTCTTATACAGATTCACCGCAGGAAGGAAGCATAGATGGAGCTCCTATACTCCAGACAGCACAGAACCCAACAATATTTGATACACACACATACAGCTTTATTAAAACCATCAGTCTTATACAGATTCACCGCAGGAAGGAAGCATAGATAGAGCTCCTATACTCCAGGCAACACAGAACCCAACAATATTTGATACACACATACAACTTTATTAAAACCATCAGTCTTATACAGATTCACCGCAGGAAGGAAGCATAGATAGAGATCCTATACTCCAGGCAGCAGAACTCAACAAAATTTGATACACACACATACAGGTTTATTAAAACCATCGGTCTTATACAGATTCACCGCAGGAAGGAAGCATAGATGGAGATCCTATACTCCAGGCAGCACAGCACCCAACAATATTTTATACATACAGTTTTATTAAAACCACCAGTCTTATACAGATTCACCGCAGTAAGGAAGCATAGATAGAGCTCCTATACTCCAGGCAGCACATAACCCAACAATATTTGATACACACACATACAGCTTTATTAAGACCACCAGCCTTATACAGATTCACCACAGGAAGGAAGCATAAATAGAGTTCCTATACTCTAGACGGGTTATGTTATATATATTTATATATTCCTTAATAAAAAAATGCGTATTTAGTTTTAAAGATTAAACAATTATTACAGAATAAACGTGATATTTCAAGAGAAAATTTGAAACTTTACTTTTTACAAAACAGCTCACGGATCACACGCCATCTCTGTATCATTTTTTAAAGTTTTGGTGGAGTTTTTTAGAACTACAAAAATTTCCTCACATTGAGTTTCTTTTTATATTCAAATGTCATCTTTCAAGTGATAACTTGTGATAACGGGCTTTATTTAAACTTCGACTGTTTCTTACAAGAGGTGTTTACAAATATACGCGTGAAATCACCAAAATATTTCCACGACAACTATGAAACAAAAAGTATTTCAAACAAAGCCTAATAACAGTCAATTAACAATTCTAAGAAAGAAATTCAATATTCATACACAAACGTATACACTCATGGACAAAACTTAAGGAAGTTGTACCTTTTAGCATGTATATCGGGATTGAGACAATAACTCTGAAAGATATTACAGTGACCTTTATTGAAGACACACATATATACACTCATGGATAAAACTTAAGGAAGTTGTACCTTTTAGCATGTATATCAGGATTCAGACAATAACACTGAAAGATATTACAGTGACCTTTATTGAAGACACACATATATACACTCATGGACAACACTTTAAAAGTTGTACCTTTAAGCATGTATATCGGGATTCAGATAATAACTCTGAAAGATATTACAGTGGCCTTTATTGAAGACACACATATATACACTCATGGACAAAACTTAAGGAAGTTGTACCTTTAAGCATGTATATCAGGATTCAGACAATAACTCTGAAAGATATTACAGTGACCTTTATTGAAGACACACATATATACACTCATGGACAACACTTAAGAAAGTTGTACCTTTAAGCATATATATCGGGATTCAGACAATAACTCTGAAAGATATTACAGTGACCTTTATTGAAGACACACATATATACACTCATGGACAAAACTTAAGGAAGTTGTTCTTTTAACATGTATATCGGGATTCAGACAATAACTCTGAAAGATATTACAGTGACCTTTATTGAAGACACACATATATACACTCATGGACAACACTTAAGAAAGTTGTACCTTTAAGCATATATATCGGGATTCAGACAATAACTCTGAAAGATATTACAGTGACCTTTATTGAAGACACACATATATACACTCATGGACAAAACTTAAGGAAGTTGTACCATGTATATCGGGATTCAGACAATAACTCTGAAAGATATTACAGTAACCTTTATTGAAGACACACATATATACACTCATGGACAACACTTAATAAAGTTGTACCTTTAAGCATATATATCGAGATTAAGACAATAACTCTGAAAGATATTACAGTGACCTTTATTGAAGACACACATATATACACTCATGGACAATACTTGAGAAAGTTGTACCTTTAAGCATATATATCGTGATTCAGACAATAACTCTGAAAGATATTACAGTGACCTTTATTGAAGACACACATATATACACTCATGGACAAAACTTAAGGAAGTTGTACCTTTCAGCCTGTCTATCAGGATTCAGACAATAACTCTGAAAGATATTACAGTGACCTTTATTGAAGATACACATATATACACTCATGGACAAAACTTAAGGAAGTTGTACCTTTTAGCATGTATATCAGGATTCAGACAATAACTCTGAAAGATATTACAGTGACCTTTATTGAAGACACACATATATACACTCATGGACAACACTTAAGAAAGTTGTACCTTTAAGCATATATATCGGAATTCAGACAATAACTCTGAAAGATATTACAGTGACCTTTATTGAAGACACACATATATACACTCATGGACAAAACTCAAGGAAGTTGTACCTTTTACCATGTATATAGGGATTCAGACAATAACTCTGAAAGATATTACAGTGACCTTTATTGAAGACACACGAGATAACCAAGTGTGAACAGCCTCTGTCTCCAAAGAGATGTCGGGCGACATAAGACTTTCCACTTCTTTAAGTTTTGTCCATGAGTTAAAAAAAAAGAAAAAAAAAAAGACAAAAATGGTAATGAACTTAGAAATATTTAATTTTCATAACCTAACACCACTTTCATAAGATCAAGTATAAAAAACTGAATTAGTTAAAAAATAAACCAGATGACCCAGTGACCAATTAACACACCCAACACAAATAGATTTCAACCTAACCACAATCAATTATATACCAATCCCAAGAAGAAATTTAATATCAAATATATAAAAAGAACACAGAAAACAAACAAAAAAGCCGTGAGAATGCATCAGAGCATAAATGAGTGGCAACAGGAAAAGATAAATCACCAGACGACGAAATAAATAAATGCAGACGACACTTTAAGCATCCCCCCGTGCTATCTTCTCGCCCCTAAAAAAAGAAAAAAAGAAAGAAAAAAAAAAAGAACATAGCGGATGACGTGGTATTGTATCCCCATAAATACAATCTTGTGATGTTTGTTGATGTACCTCCATATTACATAGCTGCAGGGGGTATATGTAATTATGGTAGGTCCACCCTCCTTTGTCTTGTCTCGCTGTGGGAACGGACGTGGTCCTGTACCGACACACCGTCCTGACCTAAACCTAGGGAGTCTTGCTGGGATGAGGTATTGCTTGTGTGACGGTCCATGGTGCTCATGAAATAATTTGTTTGCTTTGATTTGAAGTTTTGTAATCTTACACATTTGTTACACCCTACTGTCCTCGCTTCCATCCTACTGTCCTCTCTTCCACCCTACTGTCCTCTCTTCCACCCTACTGTCCTCTCTTCCACCCTACTGTCCTCTCTTCCACCTACTGTCCTCTCTTCCACCCTACTGTACTCTCTTCCACCCTACTGTCCTCTCTTCCACCCTACTGTCCTCTCTTCCACCCTACTGTACTCTCTTCCACCCTACTGTCCTCTCTTCCACCCTACTGTCTTCTCTTCAACCTTACTGTCCTCTCTTCCACCCTACTGTACTCTCTTCCACCCTACTGTCCTCTCTTCCACCCTACTGTCCTCCCTTCCACCCTACTGTCCTCTCTTCCACCCTACTGTCCTCTCTTCCACCCTACTGTCCTCTCTTCCACCCTACTGTCCTCCCTTCCACCCTACTGTCCTCCCTTCCACCCTACTGTCCTCTCTTCCACCCTACTGTCCTCTCTTACACCCTACTGTCCTCTTCTTCCACCCTACTGTCCTCTCTTCCACCCTACTGTCCTCTCTTACACCCTACTGTCCTCCCTTCCACCCTACTGTCCTCTCTTCCACCCTACTGTCCTCTCTTCCACCCTACTGTCCTCTCTTCCACCCTACTGTCCTCTCTTCCACCCTACTGTCCTCTCTTCCACCCTACTGTCCTCCCTTCAACCCTACTGCCCTCTCTTCCACCCTACTGTCCTCTCTTCCACCCTACTGTCCTCTCTTTCACCCTACTGTCCTCTCTTCCACCCTACTGTCCTCTCTTCCACCCTACTGTCCTCTCTTCACCCTACTGTCCTCTCTTTCACCCTACTGTCCTCTCTTCCACTCTACTGTCTTCTCTTCCACCCTACTGTCCCCCAATACCAAACGATCGACTACGCCTACTCGGACCACCGTGCCGTCCTGATCCAAGTAGGAGACCCAGCTCTTACAAGACTTCCCTGCATCGGAAAGCTGCTACGGTCAGACCTGTTCGTCGATCGAATGGAAACGTTCATCGATGAAATATCGGTAGACCTAGCAAATCTCTCACTCCCGATGTTATGGGAACAATGGACCAAGATCAAGGCAGATCTGGTCGCGGAGATACGGTCACTCGCGCCTGCCGTCGCCGAGTCCGGCGGTGGATACATCGAGAGAGCAAGCCTCTTCCTGAGGCGGAGACTGGAGGACGACACTGCCCGCTCCGACTATCCTTCCTTGTCGGACCTCGGGCGTTCCCTCCGAGCCAGACGTCGCTCTCCCTCCACCTTCACCGATGACGACGGCAACGCCATCTCCGGGGGCCAGCTTAGGCGTTTCCTTCCGGAGCGCTTAAGCAGTCGCTTCGCTCAGGCTCCAAGCTCGGAAGAAGCTATCGCCGACTTCCTAGCTGAAGTGACTCCCCTGGAGTTCGACGAGTGGGACCAGCTCTTTCTCGCTGACATCTCCCGCGACCCGATAGCGGCAGCCATCCACCGCCTGCCAAACGGCCGTGCCTCGGGATGGGACGGACTACCCTGCGAGTTTGTCAAAGCCTTTGAAGATTTATTCGTCGAAGTTCTTTGGCAAGTCTTCGAGACTTCTCGACTCCGCGGGGCCTTAACTCCATCCTCAAGGCGCAGCAAGGTCATCCTGCTGCCGAAGGTGCACGGTGGTCCGGATCTACAGGCATTCCGACCAATCAGCCTGCCAACGACCGACTACAGAGTCCTCAGCGGCGTGCTCATGGCCCGTCTGCGACGTTATCTGCTAGACCTGGTGCCCCAATGTCAGACCTACGTCGTTCCAGGACGGTCATCCACCTGGAACATCGCGCGAGTGTCTGACGAAGCCGCCGGGGCATCCAGACATAACACGCCGCTGGCTGTCATCTCTTTGGACCTGAAGTCGGCCTTCGACACCCTGAGCAGGAGCTACCTGTTCGACCTGCTGGAGAAGCTAGGCCTTCCATCAACCTTCCTAGGGTGGATTTCTGTCCTCTACCCCCCTTCCGGGTCTAGATGTCTACACCAAGGCTTCCCCGCTTCTCAACGGGGTGAGGCAGGGCTGCCGTCTCAGCGCCGCGCTCTTCAGTATCGGAGTTGGACCTCTGCTACGCCACCTCGAGAGAACCTTGGGCCGCGGCAACGTGGTCGCCTATGCGGACGACTTCGTACTCTTCATCAGGGACAACGCTCAGTTTGAGCTCGTGCCCCTTAGATCTTCGAAGAGTTCCGCATGTCCTCCGGGGTGGCTGTCAACATCACGAAGAGCTGCGGGCTCTGGTGCGGTTCCTGGAAGCACCGGACGGATTCTCCTCTGGGAATCTCCTGGACGTCCGAGTCGCTGACCGTCCTGGGCTGCACCATCACCACCAGGAACACCGTCGCTTCCCAGGCCTCACACCTGATGGGGCTGCTGGAGCGAGCCATCGCGAGGTGGTCGCCCTTCACCCGCGGCCTGTCGCTGGTGGGTCGTGCTCGCGCGGCCAACAGCCTGGTCCTGGGTTCCATCCTGCACCACCTCCATGGCTACCTTCCACCTGAAAATACCATCGGCCGGCTGCAGGCGCGGTTGGCGCGCTTGTGTGGGGTACGAGCCGAGTCTCGTAGCTCCCCGGGCGCATCCTGGCTCGTCCAGTGTCCGATGGTGGCGTCGGCCTGCTTGACATCGCGAGCCAGCTTCGGCTCGCCTGCCTGAAGGGGTCCAGGCCTCTCTTCACGGCGCCGCCAACGGCTACTCTTGGCTGGTCCGCAGCCGGGCGTGGTTGACACCGCCGGCTCCTGACGTCTGGTTCTCGCTCAGAAGGAGGAGACTGCTGAGCATGTGGGAGGCCGCCTCAAGTGTCCTTGAGCTAGACCACAGAGTTCTGCATCCCGCCATCCTGAGATCCCTGCGCCTTCGGGGCGCCAACAGATTCCTGCGGCCGCCAGACCTGCTGGCTCCCGAGCGCTGGCTACAGGCGACTGTCGGGGACTTCTCCGATGGCGCCCCTTCACTAGCGCGCTCAACGCGGGCCGTGCTCCTGGACACGCAGCATCTGGGAGCCTTCTGCCAACGTCTCCTGCGGGAAAACGCCAGCTCCAGCTATCATGCGGAGTACGAGGCGGAGACCATCGTCCTGCGGGGATCGGCTACCCCCATTACTCATCTTACCAGCCAGAGGGCGCGCCGGGAATTGGACTCGGCACGGCTCCAGGCGTTTCCTACTGCAGAGCTGTCTGCCCGGTGGACCCCCACCGTGGATGTGCCCCGCTCCATCCCCTGGGCCGACCTGCGTCGCAACTGCTTCTCGGGGCACGACGCAGATGTCGCCCTACGGCTGGCCCTCTAAGCTCTACCCCATCCTGACCATCCTGCCTCGAGGCGTGCCAACTGTGCCGCCTGTGGGTCCAGCGACGGGTCGCTGACCCACAGATATTGGAGTTGCCGAGCCGTGCGCCCCCTGCTCCGGGAGGTGTTCGCTTCCTGCGACTTTCCCCTGGATCTGCAGGCCTGGCTCTTCGGCGTCGGCCTCCATCCCGAGGCAAAAAATATCACAAGTGTGGCGAAGGCTACCATCTACAAGTACCATCTTGGTCTTGAGTTGGGTAATGCC